>CM076583.1:966574933-967081625 GCA_034641835.2 Pinus albicaulis | reverse complement strand
TAGATAGCCTTCTTCATCATTTCTTCATAGTTGCATCACATATTCAGATCTCTCATTAAACTGTTACTCATTCCATACATATATACTTCAGAGAGAAGTATTCATTCAAACCCAGACATCTTGCACCCTTTGCACAATGATCTTCTTCTCCTTATATAGATTAGCCTTTTTCAATACCATGAGTCAAAACCACTCAACCTCCGATGGTATTCCTGGATGGGATCAATTAGATAATCCATCGCTCAATACAATGGGCCAATACCATGGTAATGCCCCTTGGTATCATAATTTTAGAGCGCAAAAGGGCATACGCGACTTGGAGGTTCGCTTCTGCGTGTATACGCAACTTCGCCTCATAAAAAATGTGTATATGCTAACCCTAAATGTATACGCAGGTTCCCTTCACAAAAGTAGCGTATACATTGTATGTATACGCGGGTTGCCTTCACAAAAGTAGCGTATACATTGTGACATATTATATTTATCATTTTTCTGGTACTTACTGGAATTCTTTTCTCTATCACATCTGAACTGATCTGTAGATACATCATTCTTAAATCTTTGACACATAGGTTGCTTATCATAGGCAACTCATCAAGTAGGCTTCCATCAAGAACATCTTCATCAAGTAGGTTGCCATCAAGGACAACACATTGCATCATATAGCCAACAATCTCATTTCACCAAGTTGCCATCAACTTTATCAAGTGGGTTGCCATCAAGGACAACACTCTGCATCATATTTCCAATAGTGAGGCGGCAGGGAGAGGGGTGTGGGAGAGTATAGAAGCGGGCAGGGAGGAGTAAGGGTGCAGGAAAGGGGGGAGAGGTAAGGGTGTGGGTGGGTGAGTGGGAGAGCGGTGTTGGACGTGAGGGAAAGCTGAGGGTCGAGGGGAGTGGGTGAGGTACGGCCGGGGGGAGGAGGTGAGGGGAGTGATGGGGATTTGAGCAGCGATGGGGAGGACGATGTGATGTGAGGGAGGGGCAGTGAGAGAGAGCAACATGGGAGAGGAGTGCGAGGGTGTAAAAGTAGCATGAAGCTGTGTGAAGGAGGGTCGGAGTAGGAGTGACGAGGTACGAGGAGAGATGAGTGAAGGTGAGGTGAGCGGAGGTGAGATGCGAGATAGGCACCCAGCGCACAGGAGGCAGCTGCACTAGGGAGGGAGAATATCCTTCAAATTCAACTGCTGGTAGATGTTCAGATACTTCTGCAAGTGCACCACGGAAATAAATTTCTGTGGAAAGTGGAAGTGGTGGCTCTCTATCAAGAGGTAGTAATGCAGCAATTGCAACGCCTTCTAGAAACAACCATATGTAAATGGCACAACATTTAGATATTCATTTAGCATTGAGCATGAATGGCATAAACCAACTCTCTTAGGAATGGTAGGGAAAGAGTACGCTTGCTCTGAAATGCTCAAAAATCATTGCACATTCAAATTTCAGCAGGGCGAGAAGGAACCTGCTCTGATACCATGTTAAACACACACATGGTGAAACACACACAAAGGGAAAGATGCACACATAAATAGAAAGATAAACAAGATAAGTGTGTGATGCCTTACTATTCACCATAGATTTACATTTATAGTACATTAGATGTGACCCTTGTATTCATCTTCCAAGGTCACTTGGACTGCTTTGTGACTGTACGCCTTCCACACCTACCCATAGAGGATTAGGTGTCCAACAGTCCATTTAAAGGCATTTTCACGCAATGAGATAGTATTTTCCAAACGACATCTCGCTGCACCTTGCTGTCGTTTGAGTTCTTGAGCTTGAATCCATCTGTCTGCCTTATGTCAGATTCTTGGAGTTACTGAGATCCCATACATTTGTGTCTATTGATTGCCTTCCGTTTACCATTGGTTCAGTTTCTTTTCCTTCCTGGATACGGAGACACAATAAGTCAAATTTCTGTGATAGAAGAATTCCTTTTGTCGTTAGCCCAATTTCTCTAGTTTTCATAAATATTTTCTTTCTTTATTGTTAAGATGAGGAAGAATTCCCAAAATTGTGACATAATTTGAAGTAATTATAGAGTGTAAACATACCTCAATTCGGGACCAACACATTGTCCAACTGAAAGCTCCCTTCTTAGCTAGTTGTCTGAGTGGTGATGCTAGTTGAGAGAACCCTTTAACAAACATCTGGTAATAAGTGTAGATGCCTAAAAACCCCCAAAGTTATGTGACATTCTTTGGCTTGGGCCAATCTCTCATAATGCAGATTTTCTCTTCATGAGCTCTTACCTCATCTACTCCAACGATGTGACCCCAAATAGAGCATCTCTGTGAGCCCAAACTCACACTTGGAGATCTTAGCATAGAATTATTGCTCTTCAATAATGTGCAATATTGTCTCAATATGTTGTAAGTGCTCCTGACATGTGCAGCTGTAAATAAGAATGTCATCAAATAAGACCAATACAAATTTCCTCAAGTGACCATGAAAAATGTGCTTCATGTAAGACTGGAATGTAGCTGGAACATTGGTTAGCCCAAAAGGCATCAACAAGAACTCAAAATTACCATAGTGGAATCATAATTTTGTCTTGGTGATATCTTGATCCCTTACTCTTATTTGATGATACCCTGACCTGAAATCAATCTTGGAAAAATACTTGGATCCTCTTAACTCATCCATCAATTCATCGATATTGGGTATTGGGTACTAATTCTTCATGGTATTTTTGTTCAATTCCCTATAATCAATGAACATCCTCAATGTGTCATCCTTCTTCTTCACCAGAAACAATGAAGAGGAAAAATGACTATTGCTAGGACGAATGTTTCCTAATTTAGCCAAAAGCTCATGAAGTCCTTTTTCAATCTCATCCCTACAGGCTTTGGGATGCCTATAGGGTGTGGTGATCACTGATTGGATCCCCTCGTCTAGCTCAATAGTGTGCTCGAACCCTCTGTCAGGTGGTCTCCCATGTGGAATATCTCCAAAGACTATAGGATAACGGTCCAAAATGGATTGTACATCTGGGTGAACAGGTGCATCTTTGCCTCTTTCCTCCAACATATGTAGTTCAACTTCCCACTCTATGTCTCCTATATGCAAATCAACCTTCATCTTGTGGGCTGAGACAATCTGGGGTGAATATGTGTGTACGCCCTTGATTTTCTAATGTTTATCACTCCCCTTCTCTATCCATTCCATCTTCAATGTTTCCCAGTCTATGGTAACCTTCGTTAAGGTGATTAACCACTGGATAGCCAATATCACATTGGTGTCGGGAATATCAACCACGAATAAGTGGTCTGTTAATGTGTAGGCTCCCATAGTGATAGTTAATGCTGGAACATACTTGTCACACTGCATGGTCCTAGCTCCTGGAACCAAGACTGAAAAACCCTCAAATTTTTCCATGTGAATACCCCTCCTTTGTACCAACTAAGTATCAACAAATTTATGGGTGGCTCCACTACCTATCAATACCAATATTCTTTGTCCCTGAATAGTGACTCTAACTCTCAATTTTATATACTTGGGAAGTCCCCTCAAGGTTGCAAGAGTCCCTCTCATTGGAGAAAATTATCACATTGCATTTTCTATTGATGGTGCACCTCCTCCTTCTACTACAACGTTGGGTTCCTTATCCTCGTCATAAAATATCTAAATAAAATGTGCCTTCCCTGCAACACATTGGTGTTTGGGTACCCATGGTTCCTGACAAGTAAAACAAAGTTTCTTTCTCCTTAGATCTCCTCGGGAATTATCATCAAGGGTTTTCTTCTCATGATTCTCCTTTGTTTGAGAAGAGACCTTATGCTAAAAAGGGGCTATTGCCTTAGATAAGGCATGTTTTAGGTCTCTAGCCATTTCCAGAGCTTCTTGGAGCGTATTTGGTTTAGTGGATTTAGCCAACCCATGCAATGGCTCAACCAACCCATCAATGAACATGCACACACTCCTAGCCATAGTAAGTTCAGATACCATGCCTAAAAGCTTGATAAATTCAGAGATATAAGTCTCTGGATCTCCTGTTTGTTTTAGCTTAGTTAGCTCAACAAAATGTGCTTCTAGATTCTTGGGATCAAATCTCTCCACCAAATTCGAAGTGAAGTCTGAGAAAGAAGTAATACTAGCATGTCCAAGTGTAGAGAGGCCATGAAACCGCCATTCATGTGCTTCACCTTCTAGGTGCAGTGCTGCTATTTTGATAGCCTCCATTTCTAAAACTCTATTGAGTTGGAAATAAGTATCCAACTTCTCTATCCAAACCTTAGATGTTTAGTTGGGTGATCCATCATAAGAGGGAAAAACAAATCTTCCCATCGTGTGTTGTAGATCTTGGTTCTGCATGTACCCTCCACTTTTGTGGTGATTGGAGGATCCCCTACCATCCTTGATCTGACAGAAATCCTGAAAGTTCAAGTGCCCCTTGAACCTCTGAGATTGAGATTCATATTCCACAAAATAGTCACCAAGGGTTTCTTCCCTCCATGGTCTTCCAACCTCACCTTACAATGATAAAAATGTGGGCATGGTGGAGCGTTGTGGACAAGGTTATACCACTGGTTGCTTCCACCATGAATGTAAAGTGCCAGAGCTTTCTCCATGATGAGACTCTCTATGAGATTCCTTCTGTCTTTCTAATCTCATCTCTTTGATATCTTTTGCAATTTTTTGCATGGACTGAAGAAGAAGTTCTGGGATCTCTTTTTCTTCCATTGCTATAGATGTATTTCCCCATAATTTGAGCCAATATTAGAGCTTGAATACCACTGTAATATTCTAAATTAGGAAAGATAGTAATATTGAAAACAAAACTAAAATGTACAACAAATAAGGATGAAAACACATGATAAAATCATAGATCCATTAGATTATGTATTATAGCAGAAAAATATACACTGTGTTAAGGAAAAAATCATTCAAACTAGGCAAGCAAGCCCCCAAAGCCCAAATACACTAGAATCCCAAATGATGTTGCAATACAGAAATTCCAGAATACATGATAGTGCAGTCCTAGTGAGGGTTAATACTACATGAAATTGGAAAGAACTGGATCTACTGAAATATTACAAAAAATGAGCTAAATATGGAGAATTAGTCTCTCAAACACAATTCCAAGCTAACTCAGCAAGGGTTTCTCGAAGAACACAAGATAAAAAAAGTGCAGATTAAAACTCTATTGCTAAATCACATTGTATCATTTAAGCTCTGCTGGAATATGCCTAAAATAAAAAATATATGGTTGTAACTTCTCCTCTCTAGCTTTTTGGGTCAGGAGGCTTCTCCTTTCACTAGGAAACTAGCTCATAAACAGGGTTTTTTAACCCTCCACTACAACACCCTGCAAAATAATGAAGTTCCTTAAGGAGAATTCGTTGTGGCTGAAGGTGACTACTTGGCCCAATGT
Source organism: Pinus albicaulis (assembly GCA_034641835.2). Taxonomy (NCBI): domain Eukaryota; kingdom Viridiplantae; phylum Streptophyta; class Pinopsida; order Pinales; family Pinaceae; genus Pinus; species Pinus albicaulis. Next base: position 967,076,251 of record CM076583.1, on the reverse strand, counting down.
TGGATAGTGGAAATGAAGATCAGAATAACCCTCCTAGATGGCCTCTCAAGTACTCCAAGGTAGAGTATGGGATTCCCGTTTGAAAATTCCCTTGTACTTAATAGTACAACAAACTTAGCTAGACAGCTGAAGCTTGAAAGAAGTCATAAGAATCAAACATAAACAATATTCTGAATGCCTCTCATAGTTGCCATCCCTTTCCTTATATCGTTGGTGGGCTTCCTCACCCTTGGCTCCACTCATTTATGATGCTACTCCCATGCAAAGACTCCTCCAAAACTGCATTGTCCCCACTCGCTCAACCCTTCTCTTCTGGCAGCGCTATTGATTTGGTCAATATTGACCCAGTCTACATGCATTTCCCCCTTTCACAAGCAAGGTGGCTTTATTTTTACTATCTAAATTGATCCACATCCACGTTGGAGGTGAATTATTCCTAATAAAGAGATTTAAGGGTCTCCCTACCCCACTTACTCATCTAGACTATGAATAGAAGCAACATATAATATTCCAACTAGCTAAAAGATAACTGGGAATATTACATGTAATGTGAGCCTTGTCATGGAAACATGGACAAGTAATATTGGGCTTCTCAAGGAATATGGAGGTTCTAATGTGGAGGTCACATCTAGGGAAATTGGAAAGTCGATAAAAACTAGAGAGGGAGTTAAAGAAATAACCCAAAATGTATCAACCAAGTTCGAGCATCATGAAACATTCATAGTTTGTAATCAAAATGGAAGTGATCGTTGACATAAGGAAGTATCATGGTGAGATTGACGCGATAAAGATAAATCATTCATTGCAACAACTATACTTTTATTTTAGTGTTCATCATATGGAGGAAGAACATAATATTTTATTTTCTCAACTAAAATTAGAGGGTCATGCCCTGGCCTCATTGGAAATCCACATGGAGACCTTGAGGTTGGAAGGAGATCCCTTAGTGACTGAGTGGGAGGGTTTCAAAACTCTCATAATGTCATAATTTTACCCTATTGATTATGTATGGGACTAGAAGCTCTAATGGAATTAATTCAAGCAGAAGTAAAGGTATAGTATGCATGAGTACACAATAGAATTTCGAAAGATCTCCATAATGTTGCGTATCTCCCCAAAGAACTTAGATGTCCTCCTTAAGTATCAAGGTGTCTACATAGCCATTGCAGATGCAAGTGATATTGTTCAAACCTAGATTGGTGGATGAAGCTTGTGTAGATGCCCAGTACCAGATGTCCATAGGCCAAAAGAAAGGGAAATTCGAGTGGGTGTAAGTAGAAGGAGGACTATGATTCTTATAAAGAGGGTAGAGGAAGTCAAAAAGAGTAAAAGATTAAAATAAAACAACCATAATACACCATTGCGAAGATCCCAATAACTCTTGCAACCATTGTAGAATTAATAATCATACAAATAAGAAGTGCTAGAAGTTGCCTCCAAAGCTTAACCCAAAAAATAGAAAGAAAGATGCAAAGAAGAAGAATCTCATGACCACTAATTTGAGAAAGTAGGTTGAAAGAAAGTTGAGATGTGGATGTGAAGATCATTGCATGTTGGCGCAAAATAAGGTGAACCATAGTATCCTTCAACATCAACAAGATAACAAAAATACTAGACCCTTTCATATGAATATGCATGTTAAGAAAAAAAATATTGATGCTTTATTTGACTTAGTATAACAAGAAAATATGAAACAAAGTTGGTAAAATTTTTTAGATTGGAAGTTCATGATCATCCAATCCCATATCCATATGGAAGGGTAAATAATGATGCATAATTAAAGGTAACCAAACAATGCAAAATTAGATTCTCTATGAGTGATGATTTTATTGAAGGATTACAGCTGGATGTAGTAACCTTGATGCATCTAGATTGGTATTTGGAAGTCCATATATCTACATGAAGATGCAATCCTCATGAAGAGGTCCAGCCAATACTACTTCATCAATGATGGAAAATATTTCACCATCAATGCACACAATGACAAGTCCAAATTCCATTTTTTTTAAAGTGCCAACCAAGCTAAGAAAAAAATTATTTCTAGCAAGAAGTATGTTTTGCTATTCTTAAGAGAATCATTTTGTACAGGAGTCATTGAGAGTAACGTCTAGTAGGAAACATAAACAAAAATCGAAAATGTTTCTTCAGAAATATAGTGGTGTGTTCCAAGAGCTTAAAGTGACACCACCCAATAGGGAAGTGGAGCACAAAATGCATCTCTTATGGGAATACCCATAGCTAAACATTGGGTTCTATAGGAAGTATTTTATAGAAAAAATTGAGGTAAATAAACAACCTTACCAATTACTCTAATAGAGTGTCATTGAAAAAGTACCTCACCATATGGATTACCCATCATCATTGTTCAAAAAATGGATGTGAGTTGGTTGATTTGTGTCGATAACAACGTGTGAAAAGAAAATTACGTTCAAGAAGAGGTAGCACATGCGTAGAATATATAATCTATTAGATCAGTTGCAATAATCCAAATGCTTCACCAAAATCAATTTAACGTTAGGGTATCACCAAGTCCAAATCAATGTATAAGATACCTAGAAGACCACCTTCAAAACCGAGAAAGGTTTGTATGAGTTGTTAATAATGGTGCTTGGCCTATGAAATCCATCAATTTATGAGGTTAATGATCCATAAGGATTCTCAAAACTGATCCAAATTGATTATCTTAAATGATGACGGAAAATTTTCCATGTCAAAGAGCTCGTTTAGATATTTCCAATGAAATTATAATGGGCTCAAACATACGTTGATGGTGAAATTTATGTCCTTTGGAAGTTGAAGGAGAAAAAAAGGTGGCACACACCAAGGCTGCTACATGGTTTCCAAATGGGACTTCTGGAAGGAGTACATGGTAGGCATTGGTCTTATGATTGACTCCCATATTGGTTTATTGGCAATTAGTTTTGACTGGTTGGAATATTTATGTGGATAATCACACGATTATTTCATTATCGCCAAATATCATAGGTGGTTATGGATTATTACGATATATAAAGTCACGGGTGAATACTATTATGCCAAAATTAAAGCTGTATTAAAAAAATCAAGTTTTAACCCGCAAAATCATGCATATTTCAAGATTGAACTTGCAACCTCTAGTTTATAAACCTTATCACTTACAATTTCAATTTGGGTTCAAGTTGTGATTTATTATGTGCAAAAATTGTTTTTAGATGTATTTTCAAGTAGATTTTTTAAAGAGAAAGGCCATAAATCCCTTTTATGTGTGAGAAGCAGATGGGAAAAGTATTTAAAAATCTTTATGATCTTCGTAAAGGATTCTTAATGACATTTATATTGCAGGTTAGAGTTTAATGTGAATATAAGAAAGTATTTGAAGTGTTTTGCATTATTTTAATGGATTAGTTTCACATTTCAAGTGCAATTAGAAATGTATCCCAGGAAGAGCAGACTTTCTTATCAACTTGTTCTTATGACAATTTCTAATTCAATTTATTATTCAAGTTTATATTTTTAATTTCTCAGCTAAACTTTATTAATAAATTTTAAAGAAGTTACAATTTGAATACAAAAGTATTTCATGCTTTAATTTCAAATCAAGTTAGCCTTTAGAGCATGTTTTATCTGATATTTGAAAAGTGTTAAATGCTTACGAGATCTAATCACAAGCATGGATAAAGATTTCTTGAAGATTTTAATCCTTAGATTCGTATCATATGAATGTCTCCATGATAGGTAATGGAGCATGAAGGCAAATAAAGTTTTAATAGGTCTCACTAGCCATTTTGATAAGCTTTTATTGATATGAAACCGATGGTAGAAGATTTGTACAAAGAATAAAGAAAAAATGCAAAAGGCCAAATTCAAGTTGAATATGAAAAAGTTCGTGGTGATCCTCTAATGTTGATGGCTTCCTGAAATGCCCCGAGCCTTGATTTTCCTTGCATTGTAGTCAAATAGATCAAGAATTTATTGAGCAATAGGTTTACTAAATACTACAAATTTTAAACTTCAAAATTGTGGAATAATAAATTTGAGATTTTTTTTAAACCATATTTATGATTTCTAGACTCAATTTTGAAATAGATCTGAACATCAAATACCCAAAATAGAAATAGATACTCACTCCCACAATATAAAGAGAATTTAAGTGCACCAATGTACCAACATAAGTTCCGTTAGGACTATAAATGCAAGGATCTATTTGCTCAATGCTTTATCTAAGATAGAAAGCACGAAAACTCTAATAAACCGAAGTCACCCAAGCGAGTTGATTTCAACTTTTGATCACTCTTTTTTAGTTTAATTTTATTCTGGATGTGTTATTTTTGGTAACTTGTAATATGAATGATTAAAATCCCTACTACTTGGGAGAATGGATTTTTGGGAGGATGTATTTTTTCTTTTTAAAAGTGTAACGGAGGCATATATTCTTTTGGACGTCAAAGAAAATTCATTATTTTGTGGATGGATCTACTTATATTGTAGCGTGTATAACCGCTTTATTAAGATTGCGGTCGTGATTGGGATTATTCTTCTATTCTATCAAAAATTAATAAGTATTTATTTATTTATATTAAGGAGGGTCTCTCGTTAAACATTGTTTCCTTTTATTGAACATTTAATTAGTTATTTTAAAGTTGAGCAATTTTATGGTTTTGCTAAAAAATTTCAATTAATTAATGATGGTTGTGTCTAATAAGTTGTTATTCTCCAACATGGCTCTATTATTATAATAACTAGTTATTTCTTTACTTGCTAATCCATTAAACTATGTATTTCTTTGCGTAATAATCAATTACAAAATAGAAAAGTAATGGAATCTTCTTGTTCTCAAACATGGCTTTGTTATTAGAAGAACTAGTTATTTCTTTACATGCTAATGAATTAAACTAGTCATTTCTTTGCATGCTAATGAATTAGAAAATTGAAAACGATATCTTCATTTCGGAATCATACAAAACCAAAAAAATAGTTAAATTGGACCACATCCTTGGCTTTTATCATTGCATTTGAGTCGGTAATCCAACACCTATTAATAAAATATATCATATATGAGTTGGTTTCATCTATTTTATACAAAGAGAGATAGCATCTTTAAGGATACAAATTTATTTATTGTGTTTTGATTCCCTTTAATGCATAGTAAATTTAGAGTTAAAGTGAATCTATATTAATTTTTTTTATATGTTAGAGATCAAATTTATGTTAAAGATAGAAAAAAATATACCATTACAAATAACAACTTCAGAAATTATTTATACTTCTTCAAATTTGTTTCCTCAATACATAATAAAAACTCAACGCAAACACTGTAGAGTAAATATTTCCAAAAGTATCATCCCTATTAACACATAATAAATCCAATATTATGATCGATCTATTTTAGTTTTTAATAAGTCATGTGCGGACTCCACATTATCAGGAAAGAAATGACAAATTTCTCTCGTATCTAAAAGCACACAATTACACCATTCAAATTTAAGAAACTTTTTACTTCCAGTTTCAATTTCAATATAGATGAGTTGATAATGGAATATTAAAAGGTCGAAAATTGTAGATTACAATGAAGGAGGAAAAAGTGAAAATATGGATAATTACATGAGCCCTGTTAGGGTACTTTCTTCGGAAAAAACCTTTGTTTCGACGGACAAAATTACATGAGCATTCACTGCAAGACTTTTGCATGTTGCAATACAACAAAAACCAAGTATTTTACAACTGCAATTAGAGCTCCACACATTGCCTCTAGATTAGGAAATTGGGATTCGACCCCTATGATGACATCTCCATCGAAATTCACCCTCATCTTCGAATAATAACTCAAACCCATATGGTTCAATGCATCACATGAGCTTCCATTCCAAGGAACCGAAGACGAGGCAACGGTCACTAAGTCAGAACCTGCGTATCCACTTGTGGAGTACTCGACAGCCTTGTTTCTGTGACTACGTGTGTCGCGTTGTTTGATTCAATGCCCTGAGCAATTACGGAACCTTCAGGTTTCTTGTTTCGGATAAGGAGATTCAGGCGATGCCTACACAGAGGACATGAAGAATGAGACGCGAGCCATTTATCAATGCATTCCAAGTGGAAGCCATGATTACAGTCTGGCAACAATCGCACCTTTTCACCATCCTCGAATTCCGCCAAGCAGATGGGGCAATCATTGGCCAAGCCCGGTGGCTTAGAGGCAGATGTGTAAACAACAATCGGCAGTGCTTTCAAGGCCACCTTCCTCAATCCAGTGTTGGCCAGCTGAATAGTAAACTCATAGGATGACTCGGCCCTTCTTCGGCTGATGCAACGACAGGCGCATCTCAGTGTTAGCAACCAGATCAGGGTGAGCACACAGAATAGAGCGCAGAGCATTGTTGCGAGAATGATAGGAAGATCAGAATTTACAGTGCCCATGTTGAGGTAAGCATTAGAGCTCCCATTGTACTCGCTTTCCGTTGGAGAAAGTGCCGGAAAAGAAGACAATAACTTCCTACTTGTTAACAACTGGAAATTTAAAAAGCTCAGGTTGTTCGATTCAACCATTGAATCCAGTGCTGGGCAGGAGAAAACAAACCTTAATAGTAATGTCAACAGTCTAATGTGGAAGAGGAGAAACCAGATTACAAGTCATGGTGGGTTTCGTCTCATATTTATCTATAAGCTTCCTGTCGTTTGTCAGTATTGTCATGTCCAAACCCTTAATAATTATTCCTGCCACGCTATGTCTGTTAATGAAGTTGGTACCTAGCCTTTTCAATGCCTACTGAATGTTTATTATATTACAGTGGCTATGAACTCTTAAAAAAAACACATTTTACGTTTTGTCAACCTTTTTATGAAATCTGGTCACTTAAACCGATCGTTACGCGTGTTATTATTGTCGTCTCTATCCCTGAAGGATCTGCTTAACTCCCTTTCGACAACAAATTAATGATAAGAAATATGCGATTTTTCTATCTTCCACTCGAATTGTGCCATCAAATATGATTTCTTAAATCAATGTTTCAGCCGCGATCGTTATACGTCGTGTTATATTTGCTCGTCTCTTTCACCAAAAGATCTCCATGCCTCCTCTCGGAAAACTAATTAATTATAAAATATGCGATTTTTTTAGTCATACTCTCGCATAGAGCCATCAGACTGTATATATGTATTTATTTACTTTTAGGTAGGAAGAGAATGTGTACAGTTGTCCTTTGTTTTAAGGTTCAGTGTTGCTTGAAAGGCATGGATGAAACATACATAATTGTAGTTGAGTTAATTGTAGTTCATTTACACTTATATGAGATAGTTAACTCATCACTTTATCATGAGTTAACTAGAGGTCTCATCACTTACATGTGATAGTTAATTGAACTTGTATGTAATAGTTAGTAGATGACTACATGACCAATTAACTATAACTATGTGTCAGTTTTCTTTAATGCATGGTCATATCTCTCTAGATTCATTAATTCAATCATATAGGATATAATTCATTGAATTGAATTGTGTCAAAATTATTTTTGTGTAGCACTAGAATTTATTTAATTTTTTTCTCTATCAATTTTTTATTTATTTTTAATTGTGAGTTGACACCCAAGGGGGCTTTTGATTTAATTTTGTCTTAATTAAATTGCAAGATGAATTGTAATTTCATTTCATAACAAATTGTAAGTGTTAATTGAGTCAAGAATACTTAGTTAGCCCAAATAATTAGAGTTGCAGCTCAAAACTGGAGGCATGTAGAGTTCTTCCTAGATTTTAGGGGTTCAAGTTACAATTACTTGTGGGTTGTAAGTAGTTAACTCAATTAATTGAGTTAAAAATAATTTAACTAGTTGTAAGTGCGAGATGAGCTATTGATATGTCCAGTGAATTAAATTTGATTTAATTCACAAGCAGTGATCAATGAGTTACCTCATAATTCACTACAAATAGTTGTTGCATGTCAGTTCTAAGGAAGGCCTAGTTCAGATTGAGGTTAAAGGGAAGATAACTATCACTTGTATAATTATAAAATTGTACAGGTCATGCATAAGGTCATCACGATGCATTGAAGGAATTGCGCAATCAAGTCTTGGGAATTTCCTTATTAATAGGGACATAATTCTCGACAGATGCATAGGAAAGACTGGTAAGATAGAAGCTGAGAATTGGTTAAGTATTTGACAGATTTTTTGTAGATCAAAGCTAGACACTTAGCAGACTGTAGAGATTTCTTAGTGAGAGAAATAACATTGTATTGTTTCATGGTCTTGAATTTCTGCAATATACAAATAGCAGGGTTTTTAGCAGTTTCTTTCCTCAAATACATTTTATGTTGTGCGATTGATAATTTTTTTCTCTTACTTGTTATGTCATTGTGCAATTGTAATTGGTTCCCACAATTGGTAGAAGGATTCAAATTTTTTTTTTAGTACATTAAAAGATCATATTGAATTCCTTTGGATAATTTCTACATGGTATCAGAGAAGGAATCACAATAGAAGTGACAAACCAGAGTTTTTTTTGAACAGGTACATTGAATTTGCAGATTTAGTCTTCTCAACGAGCAACATATGAAGATGTGTTTCAATGTCTTTAGACTCGAATATGCATTGGAGGGAAATTCAAATTACATATAATGGAAGGACAGGATGGAGGTAATGCTCGGGAATAATGGTCTGAAGTCATTCATAGACAATGATATTTCCAGCCCAGAACACTAGATGCCCAACTTCTTGATGCTTGGGAGAATAATGTAGCAAAGGCGAGAAGGATATTGTTAGAATGAGTTCAAGATCATATTGTCTCGATTCTCCATGGAAAGGAAACTCCATATTCTATGTGGAAGGCCTTAAAATATTTTTTTCAGGATAGTGGTGACCACAAGCAACTGGTGCTGAAAGACAAGCTTAGAAAGATCAAGATCAAGAAGGTCGAGATGATCCAAAAATACTTGGCGAAGTTTAGTCAATGTCAAGATGAGCTTGAAAGCGTTGGGGTAACAGTTGCCCAAGATGATTTGGTGAGCCTAACAATTCTAGGCCTTCCCAAGAGTTGGCATAGCTACCACACTCAGTGAATGAGAGGGAGAAGCTACCCGAGTGGAAACAATTTATGTCCAACTTGGTAAAAGAAGAGTTTTGGTAGAGCACTAGAGATGGACCCTCATCAAAGACTTCTAATGAGGAGAACTGTGCCATGGCTTGAAAGGCGAAGAAATGGAAAGGGAAGGCACCCCATTTCAGATTGGAGTCCGATAAGGTGGGCAAGGAGTGAGACTTTCCAAAGGTAAAATGTTTCAACTGTCATGAGCATGGACATGTTGAAAGCTCTAAAATCGTCACCTCAACGTCATGGATAACCACCCGATCGGGAACTTGAAAATCGTTCCCTTTTTGTTTGGAATAGTGGCTTCAACTCTGGATAATGGGACCAATATCCCTTTAATATATAATTCAGTGGGTGTGAGGTATAAAATAGTGAAATGAGAGTGATAAATGAAAGTAAAAACAAAAATAAGTATATATATGTCTACTTATTTATATCCAAAGACTTAATATTTCTTAATATACAATTTCCAATATTTTCTTAAGTACAAGATAATATAGATCGTCAAACACTTAAAAAGGTAAACGCAAGTGATATGATTAATTTGATTAAATAGTTAATCAAATTAATTATTAAACGTATATCGACTGAAATATCTGATTTTTTCAAACATATATTAAAGGATGGAAATCTCACACGTTCAATAGTGAATTAGTGCTCAACTTTATTTAAAGAACATACATAAGGAAATGATTTAAAGAGAAATATGACTATCAATCACATATCAACACAACAATAATAAAAAGATAAAGGTACCCAATATATCATAGCTCTGATCATGAAACAAATAGCCTTGGTCCAACCTTTCTGTTTAGTCAATTTAATGCCTTAAATTGCTATCATAAATTATCGACCGGAGTTAGTAATATTGTGAAGTGCAGGTGCACTATATATGCTAGAAGCCTATCTTCTTACTTCATTGTGTAGATTTTACATGTTGTTTTGGGGGGTTTTATGTTTTGTGTTAAATGTTTGAATGAAATAGGAAAACTAAGAACTGCTCTAAGAAATGAAATCTTAACTTAATTATCAAAGCCTATGATGAAAATTCTATTTTGGAAAAGATGAACAATTGAAAATAACGGGAAAAGAAAATTCAATATTTTTTTATTTTTAAATATTTTATGTGAATGAAATCTAGAAGCAAGACATTAAATGAATCTAGCAGAATTCTAACTCTTGAAAAATAAAATTAAGAAAGAAAAAAAGGAAATGTTTAATATTAATCTAAGAAGGAAATTGATTTATAAATTACTCTAGAGAAAATATTCTAATAACTAGAAAATGAAAGTTACAAGAAGGAAGAAAAGGAAATGTAAATTTAAGAAAGAAAACTGATCCAAAACAAATCTATATTACATAAAAAGAAACCATGATTAACTTTAGCTATGTTAGACTATTCTATGCTAAAAATTATCTTTAAAATGTCTATCTAAGATACTTCTAAACCTATTGGATTAAAAAACGAAAATATCTACTTAAATCTCTTCTAAATCTGAACAAAGCATCAATCCAAGTTATGATTAAGTCCTATCGAAATATGTATTAAATATTTCTCTCTACTTATCAAATGAAAACTATCTAAATTAATTCTATGAAAGAAAATAGAGTATCAAACTAACTCTAATTCTATTCACTATTGAAACACAACATTCTATTTTAAATTATATGAAATGGAATTATTACACCTATTGTGTTGCTGTGTTTAGTACACAAGTGTACGAAAAACATCAGTGCATGATAGGAATGATTTCTAGCCTACAATCAATTTCACAAAGAAAAAAGAGTTGTTAGATGGTTAGTGAGGCATCATAACACATAAAAAATAGTTATGGAAAATATCATACTACAAAAAGAGGAGGAAACAAGAAACAACAAATACAAATATAACACAAGCTCAATATCGAGTAAACGAACTAATAATACCAAGGGATAACGAATCCCCTTTTATTATCTGTTGGTGGTAAAAAAGAGGTAGAACACTAAAACACTCATAGTGAGTCCTTAGAGCTATGGAGCTCTAATACTCAAAGCAAGGAGGGCTCTCCCCTTAAGTTGCCTGCAAGCCTCTCTCTTCTCGTTGAATGAGTGATCGAATATCAGACAATTTATACACTTATCCTTTGGGATTGAGATGTTGGATGGCCAAAAAATAAATCCCTTCACTCTCTTGTTGGTTGGGCAACACATTGCTAGTTTTTTCATAGGAAATTTGGCCAACATGACAATGTGTTTTAAACTATTCTTCTCATGGTGGTATTTAATAGGCACAATTCAAATCTTCTTCCCTCTCTTGGTACAATTGTGGATAGTGACCCAAGAGTGGTGGTTGATTCCATTGTGTGCTCACTTGAGGTCTCAAGGTGGGTCTAGGCAGTTGTCCTTGGGTGGCCTCAAGTGAAGATTATTCTTCCTAAATTGTGAAAAGTGGTCTCAGATGGTGACCATTCGCCATACTTGGGACCACGTGTCTTATTGAGTGAAAACCATGGAGACCTGTGATAATATCAAAGAAATGTGTGCATGGAGCACTCTTTGTTAGTGTCTTTTGTGTGCAATTTGATAATTTTTCCTCTTGACCTTAGAGAAAGTTACATTTTCTATATTCTCTAATTTTTTTCAACCCTGTAAATCCTTCTACTTGACATTTCATGATTTCTTTTGCTTGTCCGATTTCCCAGTGATAAAATTTTCCCCCTAATGTGTGAGGTCTAGGAAGAACTGTATAGCCAAAATACATTATAGTTTATGTTCTACATAACCCATGTTGAGATAGAGAGAGAGTAACCTGTGTGAACCCTAAGGTTGGAGACCCCTTACTTTGAGTAAAAAAGGGACCATGTTCTGTCAGAAACCTGCAACAGATAGTATAATACAATAAAGAAAATATTTGTATGAGGTGGGCATGTTCCATTCTCATGATGATTTCGCTACTTAAAGCCTATCTCATAGATAAAGGTTTTGTCTATGTCACTTATATGGTAGTGATCCACTGATTTGGTTGATGACGACAATTGTTGATCCCCTCAAGGGCATTTTTTCTTTGACAATAAGTTGAATGTCATGCCCACATGCATAATCTTGGTATGGAATATTTAAGAATAAACTCTCATTGTATGCATGGGTGTATGGCTTGGACCTTCCTATGTAAGCATTGCTAAAAGAGATGCTTATAATGGCACAGGTCTTTGAAAAATTCTGACAAAGTGCAATGGTTGTTAAGTATGATACAATATTGACATGAATTTTTTTTTTTTAGTCAAATGTGAGGAGGATTGATGAAGTTAATGGGAAATGGTGATTCCCATAGTGTCATCCGAGAATTCCCCTATTAAGGTGAGGAGGCATTTGAGGTACTGTTTCCTTTTTGGAAAATGGTTGTTGAAGTCAACAAGAAGGAAGCCTCAACCGATTGAGAGAAATATTGATGCAAGGGACTAGGATCTCTGATATGATAGGTTAACATAGGCATGATGGAAAGAAATGGCTAAAAATTGATGATGGGAGTTTAGTGGCCCAAGTTCGAAGCTTGAAAATGTAGTTTAGCGACATTCCTAACAATTTTTGATGAGGAAATCCATGGATTCATTAGGACGTCCAGGTTGGGTATATGTTTTTTATGAATGACCTGGTCAATTTGTATGGAAGGTGTGAAGCTCCGACCAAGGGATTGCTACCATGGGAAAAAAATGGGATGGATGGGTAGGGGATGTTCTCCTACAAAATCTTTGCACTTACCAAAAGAATATAAAATGGGTTCGGATTTTACAAATACGGAGATGAGTGCCCCCAAAACATGAAAATTATCGCTCACTGATGATGTGAGGAAGGTGTTTTTGCTGAGGGTGGCGGCCCCATTGTTTAGTCTCGGTTCAGGGGTGGTGAAGCGGATGGAAAATATCACAGATGGGATATGTTGATGGAGGGATGGTAGGCCAAATGCGAGAAGCGGTGGTGCATGTTTGATCTGCTTGAGAAAATGGTAATCCAGGAAAAGGGTTTTATCATGATATGGTAAAAATTTACTTGATGCATGATGGATGAATGATCATAAAGTGCTTCCCGGACTAGGGTTATATGGCCATGGTGTCATATTTTTTTGATGCATGGTCTACTTGAGTGATGAACGCCATGGATGGGGAGTCTCTACCGATTGACGAGGATGTTCATCATGTGAAAAGTTGGGAGAGGATAAATATGGTCGAGTGTTTCGAACCTATGGTTTGTGGAGAAATGATGTCAGGATATGGAAAGTTTCTTTGCAACTCTATCATGCTGAGGGTAGAATGATACTTACTCTGGAACCTTCAGTTAATTTGGCAACATGTGGTTTGTCTGACTATATAATACCTGCAAAAAATACCCCAAGTGAAAGCATATTTTTCATTTGAATATATTGAGAAATGTGCTGAATGAAAATATGATAAGGGAGGGCATACCTGTCGGAACAAAAGAATTAATTTTTTCGGAGGCATGAATGTATGAAGCCTCCTTTGGGCGTTATGATGTGTTGATCACTATGTTTCTTTTGGTTTCAAAATTGGGCTTTCTGAGCTATAGTTATGGTCCTTCAAACAATTTTAAAATGGTGATATATAGGTTAATATGGCTCATTTCAGTTCATTTGTGTTGTTTGAGAGTTGTGAGGTCAGAGCTTGCGGCCAAGACTTTCTTGCCGTTACGGTCAACCTATGGACTAGGGATTCATGCCATGACAGGTAGGCCCCTCGACGTCCAAAATTTCAATATTTTTCATTTTACTACTGAGGGTTCCGTACAAGTTAGGTTTGTATGGTCCCCTACCTTTTTTTGGCCTTGACCGCATCAACGATCAAGGTACAGGAGTAGAGACCTCCGCGGAAAAATTGAGGATTTCCACAGAGATTTCGTGCCTATGGGCATTTTTGTGCATGACTTCCATGTCTGTCTGAGATACAAATGCACAGTCTGCACGCATGTCTGAGGAACAAGCACGTCGAAAATCTAAGGCATGTTTTTAATTTTTTTTTGGAAATTTTTAATTTTTTGATGTCATTGATGTGTGTCTGTTTTGTGACAGGATACTATGGAGAGAGAGAAAATAGCCAGATCTGCATATGGTTGTGGTGCAGGATGCCAATTCCCATCAACAACTAGCTCAGTGGGGTCTCCTCGAATTCCTTGAGAGTGACCTCCTGAGGTCGCAGGATCGCTTCCTATGCTACCTAGTCCACTGTTCGAACATGCGGCTCAAAGTCATGGTGTGGTGAGGGCACGACCTTCCTATCAGTCCAGAGACAGATATATATTTTGTGACCAATTTGCTGCCTCAGGGTGAGGCACTCCCCCATCCACTCTCATCTAGGAGGGTAGCGTGATGGAAGAGCATGAGGCTTAGAGACAAAAGGCTTCATTAATTATTCCAAAAATCCAAAAAAATGTTCCAAGAAAAGGTTTTGGTACCTTTAGCTATCAATTTATAGCTTTACTAGATGAGGTTGAACTAGTATCTAGGAGGATTGAATAGTTTTAGATTATATTCAGCATATTTAGCTTGCAGTTGATAGATTTAAGGAGGATATTATGTAATTAGGATTTTCTCTAAATTTGAAGTATTTGATCCTCAAAAAGAGGTTGATTTTTATGTAAAAAACATATAAATGTAACCTCTGCAAAGGAAGAAATTGGGAATTGGCTGTAGAAGAATTGATTTGAGGGGTTTGGCCTCTGATTTAATAAAATTTTAGGTTTTGTTTATTTGTGTTATACTTGGCAAATCCATGAAGGGTTCATCCCTTTGAATTCATTGAATTTATGGTTTTTCTATGTAGATTGTGAGTGTGTAGAATGAACTTCTGTGTAAAGGAGTGGAGGAGAATTTGAATGCATATTTGTCTCTGTGTAAAGGATTCAGGGGAATCGAAGAAATTCTGTTTCTTTCTTGAGATTGGTTATTCAATAATCGATCCATGTTTATTGAATTACAACTGAAATGGAGGTTTCCAAGTGGAGTTGAAATTAAACCTGAAACAAAGTGAATTTCCATGTTTAAATGCTATTGGAATGAAAGTTTGAGGTTAAGAAGTTTTGGAGAAAACTATCCACTTTGTTTGCATCGCTTTTGAGTTGTGAGCAGTTTTAATCCAATCGAATGCGATCGAATGATATTGTGACACGTCACGAGCACAATACCACGCATTTCGCGTCACTTTTTGGTGATAAACTATGAAGGTGGAATGAACGCGATTACCGTCAGAATAGATCTGTGGGAGATCCGACGGTGTTCGCGTCGGTAATTGCACAGGGTTTAAAACAAGGTATGGACCCGATGTTCTATACAGCAGAGTTTTATTAAGGGTTTGAAATTCGGAATCATTTTTGAAAGTTTGGTTCCAAAGGGTTTAACGTTATTTCCAAAGGTTTATTTCAATAGAGTTTCATTAAAGTGTTGAGACCCAAATTTCATTTCGAAAGGGTTTTAAACCTTGGTTTAATATAAATTCTTATGTTTCTGAATCTATAAAGGGACTTTTAGCTTCTGAATGTGCATTTTATTAGTTTTATCAAGCATATTTGATAAATTTTGATGAACGAGAGTGGAATAGAAGACCAAGAGTCAATTCATCCTGAATTAGAAAACATTGTAACTAAGTTTGAACACCTCTCCTTAACGTCTACACCCACACTGCCATCATTTGTGGTATCGAAGCAGTCTTCGGAGCATTTACTAGATATTGAAAAAGCTTCTAAAAGTCAAAAAAAGAAATCCAATATGGTTGTAAGAATTGGTAGAGGTGGTGCTGGTAGAAGAAGAGGTAGACTAGTTGCAAATGCTAAAGTACTGGAGACTATGCTGCAGATTCAAGCCAGCTTGGAAGCAATTGAAGTAGGACAACAGAGAGATCCTGAAGATGTCAATGAACCTAAAGCTGAAGAAGAACAAGAAAATGTCGAGTTTACTCCTGATATGAGATTCTTTAAATCAGTTTTAGGATCTACATCCAAGCCTAGACTTGAAGTATCAGCTTTTGCAGGAGGATTGAATCCAGAAGAGTTGATAGACTGGATCAGTGAAATGAATAAATGCTTTTATTATGGAGATATGGGTGAAGAAAAGAGAGTTAATTTTTTTGTCACAAGGTTGAAAGGACATGTAGCACTTTGATGGAATGGAGTGCAAGCAGAAAGGAGAGTTGGTAAGCAATCAATCAAGAATTGGAACATAATGGTGGCTAAGATGAGAGGTAAGTTTTTGCCTAGTGATTATAAACTTTCATTATTTAGACAAATGCAGAATACTAGATAGATATTAATGACAGTAAAAGAATACATAGATGAATTTTACAAAGTGAGCATAAGAGCAGGACAAATTCAAGATACAACAGAGAAGATTTCCAAGTACATAAATGATCTCAGAATGGAGATTCAAGATGAGATAAGTATATTTTCTTCTAAAATAGTAGAAGAGGCTTACCAGATGGCTTAAAAGGTGAAGAAAAACTACCAAGAAAGAAATCTGCCAAAGTAATAGGTACTTTCCGAGGAAGAGGAAGTCAAGGTTGTAGAGGAAAATCTACAACACCAAGAGATGGAGCTAGCAGTAGCTCACCTCAATATGCACCCACAGAAGGTGATACAAGTGGCAGAAGGAGTTCTTACAGAGGAAGAGGAGGCAGAAACAGAGGAAGAGAAGTGAGATGTTACAGATGTAATAAACTAGGACATCGAGCCTATGGATGTCTAGAGAAAGAGAATGTGGGGACAAACTAGAGAAATGCAATTGTTGGTCAGACTGGAGAATAAGCAGCAAAGTTTCTTGAAACAGAGAAAAAAATTGTGCCAGAAAAAGGAGAATATTTGGTGGTTAACAAGTTTTTGTTAAAACAAACAAAGGAAGTTGTTGAACCAACACAGAGAAAGACTTTGTTTAGAGGTGTGTGCAAATTTCAAGGGAAATGCTGTCAATTGGTAATTGATAGTGGCAGTACAGATAATTTGGTCTCTACAGAGGTGATAAAGAAATTGAAATTGAAGACAAGGGAACATCCAACACCCTACAAGGTGTCATGGCTTCAGAAGGGACATCAGCTAATAGTAAAGGAAAAATGTGAAATAGAATTGCGAATGGGAAGTTACAAAGATAAAATCTTGTGTGATGTGATGCCTATGGATGTGTGTCACATATTTCTGGGTAGAACTTGGCAGTATGACAGAGAAACAATACATGATGGAAAGAGAAACACTTACAGTTTTTTAAAGATGGTATGAATCAAACATTGTTACCCATGGAAGAAGGATATGCATCAAGTAAAAAGTCTAATCCAAAGGCTTTATTGTTGAGTGGAAAAGAATATTTGCATAATATTGAAGATGATGAGGTAAATTTTGCTTCAGTTTGCAAACCTAAGGTAGTATTTACTTCTACTAAAATTTCTGATTTGCCAATTGAAATTCAAGAAATGTTGGAGAATTATTGTGATATTATTGTGGATGATTTTCCTGATGAATTACCACCTGTAAGAAGAATCAGCCATCAGATATATTTGATTCCATGATCAAATTTTCCAAACAAAGCAGCTTACAGAATGACTCCTACAGAAAATGAAGAAATCAGAAAGCAAGTGCAGGAATTGGTTGACAAAGGTTTGATCAAAGAACGTTTGAGTCCTTGTACAGTACCTACGGTGTTAAGTCCAAAGAAAGATGGAGGTTGGAGAATGTGCACTGATTCAAGAGCAATCAACAAGATAACAATCAGGTATAGATTTCCTTTACCTAGAATTGAAGATTTGATGGATTGTTTAAGTGGAGCAAGATATTTTTCAAAACTAGATTTGAAAAGTGGGTATCATCGAATTAGGATAAGGGAAGGAGATGAATGGAAAACATCCTTTAAAGCAAATGAGGGATTGTATGAATGGATGCTAATGCCTTTTGGTTTATCAAATGCACCTATCACATTTATGAGGCTCATGAATGAAGTATTTAAGGAATTTATTTGTAAGTTTTCAATAGTATATCTGGATGATATATTAATTTATAGCAAAAAAAAAAAAGAACACCTGAGACATCTTAATTATGTCTTAAGGAAGTTACATCAAGAGAATTTAATGATAAATTTAAAGAAATATTCATTCATGAAAGAAGAATTGGTATATCTAGGTTTTGTTTTTTCTGCTGAAGGATTGAAAATGGATCCAGAGAAGATAAAGGAAATTGTGGAGTGGCCTTCACCAAAAAGTGTTTTTGAGGTAAGAATTTTTCACGGTCTAGCTAGTTTTATAGAAAATTCATAAGGAATTTTAGTAAGATCAATGCCCTATCATTGAAACCATAAATAAGGACAAAAAACCATTCAAGTGGACTGATGAAGCTGAAAATAATTTTCAGTTCTTAAAGCAAAAGATAGCTGAGAAACCTGTCTTAGTTTTGCCTGATTTTAATAAACCATTTCAAGTGAAATGTGATGCCAGTGGAGAAGATATTGGAGACGTATTAAGTCAATAAGATAGGTCTATAACATATTTCAGTGAGAAGCTGAATGAGACAAGGAGGAAGTACTCTTCTTATGACAAGGAATTTTATGCAATTGTACAGTCATTGAAGAAGTGGAGACATTATTTAATGTCTAAAGAATTTGTCCTATATTCAGATAGTCATGCTTTACAGTATATTATGCAGCAGCCTAAATTGAATCAAAAACATGCAAAATGGGTTTAATATCTTCAAATTTTTAACATTTTATTGAAGAATATAAGTGGTCAAGTAAACAAGGTAGCTGATGCCTTGAGTAGAAAAAGCTTTCTTGTTCAAGAAAGTCAAATTGAAGTGTTAGGTTTTGATTTTCTTAAAGAACTCTATAAAACAGATTTGGATTTGAAAGAAGCATTTGAAGCATGTTGTAATCCTATTTTGATAGACAGAAGTCAGTGGTTATATTATTTCTTGCAAGAGGGTTTATTGTTCAAAAGAAATCAGTTGTGCATACCAAATTGTTCTATGAGAGAAAATTTAATCAGGGAGAAACATAGTGGTGGAATTACTAGACATTTTGGTGTTGATAAGACTTATGAGCACCTAAGTCATTTTTATTTTTGGCCAAAGATGAGATCAGAAGTGGAAAATTAGGTGAATAATTGTAAAATTTGTCAATATGCAAAAGGGAAAAGTCAAAATGCAGGTTTATACATTCCATTACCTATTCCAAACAGACCTTGGGATATGGTAAGCATGGATTTTGTTTTAGGATTTCCTAAGACACAGAGAGGGAATGATGCAATTTATGTGTTAGTTGATATATTTTCAAAAATGGCACATTTTATTCCATGTTATAAAACCAGTGACACTACTCATGTTACCAATTTGTTTTTCAAGGAGATTGTCAGATTACATGGGTTACCTAAAAGTATTGTTTCTGATAGAGATACCAGATTTGTTGGTAATTTTTGGAGGACATTGTGGAAGAAGCTTGGTACTAAATTGAGTTTCAACTCAGGTTATCACCCTCGGACTGATGGGCAGACTGAAGTAATGAACAAAAGTTTGGGTAATCTTTTGAGAAGTCTTACAGGAGAACATCCTAAACAGTGGGATCATATTTTACCACAGGCAGAGTATGCATATAATGATTCACCTAACAGAAATACAGGACAGAGTCCATTCCATATAGTTTATGGGATGCGCCTAAGAGGAGTATCTGAATTGAGGAACTTGGGAAAATCATAAATCAGAAGTGCTAAAGGAGAGGATTTTGCTTCAAAAATTCAAGCAATACATGAATAGGTAAAGCAACAACTTCAAGACAGCAGCATCAAATACAAAAACAGAGAATATTTGAGCAAAGGAGAAGTCAATTTTGAAGTTGGTGATTTGGTTTTAGCACACTTGAGGAAAGAAAGATTTCCAAAGAGGGAGTATAAGAAGTTAAAATTCAAAAAGATAGGACCATGCAGGATATTGAGGAAACTTTCTGCAAATTCTTATGAAATTGAATTACCATCTGATATTGGAATATCTCCAATATTCAATTTTTCTGATTTGTATAGATATGAAGATGGTGGCATAGATGATAGACCAAAAGATAGAGAACAGATTGACTAGGTAAAATAGTTACCCACAACAAGGACATTACAGCCAGAGAGGATCTTAGACAATAAAGTGTTCAAGAAAACCAGGGGATAAGAGTATTTTCAATATTTGATCAAGTGGAAGGATCAGCCAATTGAGGATGCTACCTAGATGAAATAAATCATGCTACAGAAATGGGGCAGTTCTGTGGAGGAGCTCATGTACATGAGCCCATGAAGATTTTTTTCCTCAGGAGTCTGATGCAGGAGCATGAGGCTTAGAGACAAAAGGCTTAATTAATTGTTCCAAAAATCCAAAAAAATGTTCCAAGCAAAGGTGTTGGTACCTTTAGCTATCAATTTACAGCTTTACTAGATAGGGTTGAACTAGTATCTAGGAGGATTGAACAGCTTTAGATTAGATTCAGCATATTTAGCTTGCAGTTGATAGATTTAAGGAGGATATTATGTAATTAGGATTTTCTCTAAATTTGAAGTATTCGATCCTCAAAAGGAGGTTGATTGTTATGTAAAAAACATATAAAGGTAACCTCTGCAAAGGAGGAAATTGGGAATTGGCCATAGAAGAATTGATTTGACAGGTTTGGCCTCTGATTTAATAAAATTGCAGGTTTTATTTATTTTTGTTATACTTGGCAAATCCCCAAAGGGTTCATCCCTTCAAATTCATTAAATTTATGGTTTTTCTGTTTATATTTTGAGTGTGTATAATTAACTTCTATGTAAGGGAGTGGAGGACAATTTGAATGCATATTTGTCTCTGTGTAAAGGATTAAGGGGAATCGAAGAAATTTTGGTTCTTGCTTGAGATTGGTTATTCAATAATCGATCCATGTTTATTGAATTGTAGTAGAAATGAAGGTTTCCAAGTGGAGTTGAAATTAAATCTGAAACACAGTGAATTTCCGTGTTTAAATGCTATTGGAATGAAAGTTTGAGGTTAAGTGGTTTTGGAGAAAACCGTCCACTATGTTCGTACTGTTTTTGAGTCGTGAGCGATTTTAATCCAATCGAACGCGATCAAATGATATTGCGACATGTCACAAGCACAATACCACCCATTTCACATCGCTTTTGGGTGATAAACTACTAAGGTGGAATGAACGCGATTTCCGTCCGATTAGATCTATGGGAGATCCGACGGTGTTCGCGTTGGTAATTGCACAGGGTTTAAAACAAGGTATGAACCCAATGTTTTATACAACAGAGTTTTATTAAGGGTTTTAAATCCGGAATCATTTCTGAAAGTTTGGTTCTGAAGGTTTTAATGTTATTTCTGAAGTTTTATTTCAATAGAGTTGATTAAAGCGTTGAGACCCGAATTTCATTCTGAAAGGGTTTTAAACCTTGGTTTAATATAAATTCTTATGTTTCCGAATGTATAAAGGGACTTCTAGCTTCCAAATGTGCATTTTATTAGTTTTATCAAGCATATTTGATAAATTTTTATGAAAAAGTGTGGAATAGAAGACCAAGAGTTAATTTCTCCTGAATTAGAAAACATTGTAACCAAGCTTGAACATCTCTGCTTAATGCCTGCACCCTCACTGCCATCATAGTGCTTAAGCACTGGTCAGAGCATCACTGTGGTAGTGCGCTCCTTTTGAATTGGTGTATCCTTATATCATCAATTATTGATCTATCCCAGCGATATGCGCTTGCTATGATCGTGCGATTGACTGGGTCATCGTCGGCGTACAGGGCGTCAAGACCTCAGATTGGTGTTTTGCGTCAACTTCAGGCTGAGGATTTCTTTGAATTTTCCCATCATTTTTATGATGGTATGGTGTCGCAACTAACGAAATTCCAAGCAGGATTGAAGCTATTTACATATGCTAACATTCTGTGTAGCATTATGTTCGAGAGAGTGGTGCTTCTGCAACCCATGGTGGTCATTCCTATGGGATTTCACCACAACCCTCAGACGAGGCAATGGGTGCCAGTGATGCCTCGTGATGGGGGAGGTGAGGTGGGATGTTATTGGAATACAACCACAGAGGCTCGGTTCGAGGAAAGCCATTAGATGTTCCTTTAGTATCCAGACTCTGTGATGGAATATCAGGGAGATCCATATATGGGTCCTCCTACGGGGTACGTGTGGGGATGAGCAGGTATGATTTTTTTGCTTTTTTCTGCATTTGTTGAGTATTTATGATGTGTATATTTATATGTATATTGTGGTGACACTGACACTATATTTGTTTCTCTTGAAAATGTGGGAGCGGTTGGACGACCTACTGCTTGGTTGGTCGGACACCAACCCAACTGGAGGGTTCTAGGTAGAGGAGCTCAGCCTCAGGCTGGGGAGAGAGGTGGAGATCCAGGGCAACTTCAGGGTGGTGATGGTGTTGGCCCTTCCAGGGAGGGTAGTAGCTCATCTACTACCAAGTGTGCTTTGGCTATCGCTCGTGCCCAGGTGGCCGAAGCACATATGGTGGAGATGGCGGAGCAGGTAGCTAAATCCAAGGCCCGATCCACCGATTTATCAGATCTGTGGGATCAAGTGAAGAGGCTGACCCAGGGTATACTGACCTAGGGGTTCATCGATGATCTGGATGATATCTGGTTGGAGACATTGATGGCTTGGGAGAGGGGCTATAGTTTTACTTTGCGCTGTGTGGCGGCTTCAATTTTGGGAGCTGCCCTAGTGTTGCCACAGGGTGCAGTTGTGGGTCGAGGTGATCCACTTGGTGGGGCTCAGCCCTAGAGACACTTTTTACTTAAGAAAAGCACCCATTATGAGGATGCTTCCCTTATTTAGGATGACATGTGTATATGTATTTTTTGGCTGATCTGCGGGTCAGATACATGACTTGTTATTTGTACTCACACATGTTTTTTGGTATATAAGTGAGATGTAGTTTTTTCCACTCTCGATGATGTGTCAATGGTTTATATGATTTTATGGATGTTTCATATCACTGATGGATATCTATATTTTTTATGTTTTTTGTTTTATGTATCATGGATTATACGAGATGCATTCTAGTATAATATGTCGTTAGCTATGCGATCTATTTTCTGGTTTTGATTTCTTGGTACATGTGTGAATGTAATATGATCAAATTGACATCTTAATATTTTTGGATGCAAATATTTTCTAAACAGTTGTGAATCTGGTACTTCAAATTCTTGGTTTAACTATGAAACCACTAACTCGGAACCAAGGTAGATATGCAGGGGGCAGATGCCTTGATTGAATGCATCACTCATGAGCCCGATGATAGCGTCATATTTTTCGTGATTATTTGTAGTTGATCCGATGCATACTTCTTTCGTGAAGAATGGCCATTGGCCAGGGTGGTAGTTGAACTAGGTGACTACTACCATATTTTCAGACCATCATGATGCTCAATCAGGGAATCCAAAATAATGATTTGGGGGATGATCCATTTGTGACACCAGAGTGAACTTTATAACAAGTCTGTGATTTTTGTGATCAATATTTTTTTTCTATATGCATGTTATCTATAGGGTTGAAGCCTCTTGACCCTTATGGGTAAAATTTCTTAAGGTAGAGCCCATTGATGGGGTTTATTAGGAATTTTCTGTCGAGCTCTGAAAAGATGTATTCCCCCTTTAGGAGACAGTGTTTTATGACATAGGGAACTTTCCACAGGGTTTCAAACTTTCTAGGCCCTAGGGCTTCTTTTGCAACATAATAGCAAAGGACTAACTCTACCTCAATAAATGATCGAGTGGTGATGCTACAATCGAACGATGCCTTCACCCATTTTTTTATGGGCCTCATTATCTTGGAGTGACTGTCGTGAACTTTCATCGATGAGTTCTAGTTTTACTAAGCGTTTCTCTAGAGGCTGGGTGTCATCGAGGAGTTCAATGGCAGCATGTAATTTCAATATTTCGCGTTCTATGCGAATCATGGCTTTGACCCCATATATTAAGTGGAAGGGTGTGAACCCCGTTGATGTTTTCACCACCATGTGGTATGCCCACAGGGTGGAGAAAATCATGTGGTGCCAGTTTTTTTTTGTGGTTATTCACCATGCACTGTAACATCATTTTGAGTACTTTTTCTACAGCTTCTACTTGTCCGTTAGATTGGGGGTAGTAGCGTGAAGTGAAATCATCTATGAATCTGAGGTGATGAGATAGCTCCAGGAAAACCTTGTTTTCAAAGTGTTTTCCGTGGTCAGAGACTAACTCTTTTGGTACACCAAGCCAGGCGATGACATATTTGAACAGAAACCGTTCAGTGATTTCTGTCATGTTTTTGTAAGTGGGCATGGCCTCTGCCCATTTGGTGAAATAGTAGAAGACCACAATAATATATTTGTGGTTGCCTGACGACGTGGGGTTGCAAGTCATGAAGTCACTCCCCCATTTGCAGAAGGGACCAACGACTATGACGCAGTGTAGGGGAGCAGGAGGCGCTCTTACCTTGTGAGCGAAGCATTGACATCACTCACACCTTTTCACTACTGAGATTCAGTTGCAGAATAGCGTGGGCCAAAAATATCCTACCCACAGAAATTTTTGGGCAGTGGCCATTCCAGAGAGGTGGCCATCTCAAGCTTCATTGTGACAGTCATTAAGGGCTTTCTTGGCTTGGTCGTGAGTGAGGCATCGACGTAAAATGGTGTCATGCCTTATCGATAAAGGACATCTCGCATGAGGAGGTATCATAGGTATTGGTGGAGAATGCGCCTGCGGTCATCACGAGTGACCTTCTGTTTGAAATTTTGGGTTTGTAGGAATAAGAGAATATCTCTATCCCAAGGGTCGTCGATCGTCACTAGGAAGAGATTTTTTCCTGGTAGTGAATCATTGAATGGTGATCCTTTAGTTTGACTTTGGAGGTGAGAGATGAAATAGGCTAAAATTAAAGCCTTCTTTCTTTTTGAGGAGCTAAACTGTAAGTCAAAATCTTGCAGTATATTTATCTAGCAAGCATACTTATGATTCATCAAACGATGGGTGAGAAGGTTTCTCATGGGGTTTATATCTGTGGTGAATGTTGTAGTGCTTAAGATAATGTAGTGTAGAAGTTTTTGGACTATGTGTATTAATGCTAGTGTAGTCTTCTCTTCAGGCTCATATATTAACACGGGTCATGATAATTTCTTACTAGCGTAATAAATTACGTGTTATTTCCCATAGGGTCCCTCCTGGATTAACACCCTAGCCAAAGAAGTTTCAGACACTGATAGATACAAGATGTAATCTTTGTCGTAGTTTGGAGGACTGATTAATGGTGCTAAATATATTGTATATTTCAGTGCCTCAAATTATTGTTGTGCTTGATCATCCCATTTGAATGGGATGTCCTGACAAAGAAGGCATAGGAATCCCTAAGCACAAGTGGCATAGTTTGGGATGAAGTGTCTTACAAAATTGGCCTTTCCCGGCAAAATTTTGAGTTTCTTGAGGGTTCGAGGTGGTGGTACCTCTTTGATAGCTTGGACCTTGAGAGGGTCCACTCTAATCCCTTGTGGGGACACAATAAAACCTAGAAGTCATCCTACCATGATGTATAAGATGCACTTGAGGGGATTAAAGCATAGGTTGTATTTCCGGAATCATTGGAATAGTAGTCGCAGATCCTCAAGATGATTAGATCACTTCTTGGAGCGAACAGTGAGGTCATCTAAATAGGCGAGGATGAGGGTTGCCAAGTGATGAAACTCAAGCTCAAAGGTTTGATTGTGCAAATGTCTTGGTTTCCTATTTTTTTAGGATTGAACATATTTTTAGGAAGAAAAAACGAGTGGTGATGCATTGCATCCCACGGATAATCTGGTTTCGTTATAGCCTCAAGAATATCCCTATCTGAGTGGAATAAGGACCATAAGGGGGATTGGGTCTATGCAAGTCCATGATGAGGTGGTTCGATCCTAACATATCTTGTCAACAAACATGAATAAGATTCCATCGTCGATGTGGTGGAACCAGATGGTCGATTGGGTGCAAATAGATTGTGTTTTCATCATTGTTGGCACAACTACTCTCGTAGTTTTAGATGGCTCGATACCTATGACTGATTAGTACACAACACAATTCATGGTTATGATATAAAATGATATGAATTGTATATGATGTATTGTGTCATCATATTCGATCACAACAAGTTTCTTTGGGTATATTGTGGGGAGTTGCAGGGAATCTTTATCAGTTAAGATGAAAGTCAAAAAACCCCATCCATGGCTAATAAATCTATCAATAACTCTCAAGATTTCACAAAGGAGAGCTTTGCATGCCTAGAAACACATTGGTCACAAATACGAATCGTAATGCAAGCCTCCTCATGGCAAGGTGGAGGTTCTAATGTGGAGGTTAAATCTGGGGAAATTGGAAAATCGATAAAAACTAGAGAGGGAGTCTAAGAAATAACCCAAATTGTATCAACCAAGTTCGATCATCATGAACCATTAATAGTGTGTATTCAAAATGGAAGTGATGGTTGACATAAGGAAGTACCAAGGTGAGATTATTGCTATAAAGATAAGTCACTCATTGCAACAATTATAATGTTATATTAGTGCTCATCATATGGAGGAAGAACATAATATTTTGTTTTCTCAACTAAAATTAGAGGGCTATTCCCTAGTCTAGTGAGAAAGCCACATGGATACCTTGAGGTTGGAAGGAGATCCATTACTGAATAAGTGGGAGGATTTAAAAACCCTCATAAAGTTACAATTTTTCTCTATCGGGTATGTATGAGACTAGTAGATCCAATGGCATTGCTTCAGGAATAAGTAAAGGCAGAGTATGCACGAGTACGCGATATTTTTGAAAGATGGCAATAATTTTTGGTATCTCCCAAAATAACCTGGATGTAGTATCAAGGGGTCTACATATCCATTACGGAAGCAAGTGATTTTGTTCAAACCTAGATTGTTGAATGAGACTTGTGTACATGCACAGTACGAGAAGAACATAGGTCATAAGAAAGATAAATTCAGGTGGGTGGAAGTTGTTAGCAACCTATAATATAGGGGTCATAATTTTGACTTGACTATTGATAATCTTGTAAATATGTACATACTTTTCCTTTTGCAAGTTGTATTCACATATTTTGTAAAAAAATAAAAAATAAAAAAAAATCAAAAAGAGGGTAAAAAGTCCTAAAAGAATAATCAAAGGACTTAGAAAAAATAAAAGACCCCAAAAGAAAAATGAATAAAACATGAAAGTGTGCAAGCATAAGTGCCACTACTTTTTACTTTTTGACTATGGTAGAGTGTCAATAAATGCCATAGTCCATGATGACTTAAATAGTTTAATATTAAGTTATCATTTTTCAATTTCACATGTTGTAGATAGAGAATAATGAGTTGTCATACAGTTTAATCGTGACAATTCAGTAGTTAGGTAGAGAAATAAAATGAATCCAACAGTTTAATTTGGATTCATGGATGAAATAAGTGTAGAATCATATAGTTTTACTTGATTTCAAAAAGAATAAATGCTATGAAGGTTGCTAGCTTAAATGCACCTTACTACAAAGGAAGAAAAAATGTTAGCATGGTAATCTGGGTAGGTATAAGAAGGTGAAAAGTCTCAATGTAAATATAATTCATCATGGACTGCCAAATAACTAACTTCCCCTTCCCATAGCCATGAATCATTCTAAACTATTATTCAGAAAGGCTCAAGGCATTTCCTTGACTTTTGTTGGGACCAGACCCAAGGCTCTATGACTGATCAGTTAAAAGTGTAAAATGTCTATATTAATCCCTAAAATCACATTGTTATTCAATTCATGCATTCATTTCCTTGAATAATCCTAAGTAAAACTCCATTTTTTACTTAAAGGCATTATAATTCCCATTTGATTAACTTCCTACATCACATGAGAAAACTTTAAAGCCCTCAAAATAACATTATATCATAAGTTAAGTGATAAGATTAATGCAAATTATCTTTTAAACTTCACTTTAATTGTTATGTTTATGTGTTTTGAGTATACCTTGTCTTATCTTCATATTAACTTTAACTTATATATTAATTCCCTATAGAAATAACCTTCTCTTATTATATATAACTCCTTTTTATATAATAAACCCAAAAACCCATTTATTTTAATTTTAGCCGAAGTTTGTAAATCCCACATGTTTAATAAAAACCCACATTATAACCCCCTTTTGCTAAAATATATCTTTATATAGTATCCCGCCCCTATGGTGGTTAAATCACCTTGGTTTAATTAACCATATAATAAAAATATATGAAAAACCTTTAAAACATGTTTTATATGTGTTTTAAGCAAAAATTTCTCGAAGTCTCATTTAAACTAAACTTCAAAAGAAATAAACCCATCTCCTTGTATATTTTCCCTTGCCCGAATCCCTAACCTAAGGTTAAAACCATAATCTGAGTTAAAATCTGCCACACATACCCCTTTTTCACTAACTTGCCAGTCCTAACCTCGGTTAATTCCCAGTTTAAAACCTCCCCAAGTCATTTTCTCATTAAAAAAATCAGTTTTTTGTATGAAATTTAACCAAATCCCTTTCATTATCGGGGTTAATATTAGCCCTCCGATCCCCTCCATTCATTTAATCCAACGGTTAGAAATCAAGTCAACAGTTTAATGCATTTCCCTCCCTTCCCCATTGCGTAGAATAATAACCGTCTGATATTCTTTTATTTCAAGATCTTATGGCCCAAAATAAACTCGATGGTGTGCCTTCCATGCATATTTTCAATTGATCTAGACCCTTCGCTTGTCAAAGCCAAATCCAACAACCGATACCTCATATTGTGCCCATAAAGTAATCGACCAAAGTTTTGGTAAAGTCCCGCGATATGGGTGGTTTTCCCAAACCACCCTACGTTGACGTGTCACAAAATAATTCGATCACGTTCGAAAAGTAATTTACCACTTACCACTCTGGAGCTACGCGAATACCACCCAGTGGTAATTCGAAACCATTTCTGCCCAACCTATGGCTTAATTATAATTTGACTATGGTTTAAACTATAGTTTATGCATAAAACTTATGGTTTTATATCAAATTTTCACCTATTCGCGCTTGTAAAATTTGAAACTCCACAAAGTCTTATTTTCATCCTTTTCACCATTTAAACCCCTAAAAACCTCTGTGATCCCATTACCAAGCCACCTAGCGCCATTTTCAAGCCTGCCAGTGAGCCATTGATCATTTAACAAGCCAGTTTCCCTGCATTTCAACCACAAAGAGCCACAGTATCCTCTGGTAGACCAAATTTCCAGAAATTGAAGATTTTCAAAGCACCTACAACTTAGTCGACCGCAATTATACCTTTTTAAAGGTATTTTTCATTAAACTTATCCATGAAAGCTTCAATTTTCAAAAGGAAAAACACCAATTTATCAGTTATTACCTGTAATTATCTTAATTTCCCATACAAATCTTGAAAAAACATTCAAAGTATAGGGGAAACTCTGTCAAATTTTCCCTAAAATCCCGCATTTCCATTTTTATAAGTTTTATCCATTCCTAGGTCATTTTTCACTGTTGAGATTGACCATACCTTTCTTTTTAGAATTAAAAACCTCTTTCCATCTAAAACTCTGCTCGGAACCCTATTTTACCAGAGAAATTCTCCAAACGTCCCTTGTTTCCAACATAAGAACTCAATAAACAGTCTAAGCTTGCTCTGTTCAGTAGAAAAATGACAAAGAAACAAGTCACTCCCAAATCAAGAGGCCCAAAACCTCAGAAGAAAGCCTCAGCTAAAATCCCTCAGCCCGAGTCTTCTAAACTTGATAAACCCACCCCTGCACTCACTGCTAATTCCACAGAAGTTGTCAGGCCTGTGCAACCTCCAGTTACTTCATAAGAAAATAGTCCTCTAGTTGACCTTGACCACAGAATATTGGACCCTTCAGTAGAGTTCAGTTTACTTGATGTCTATAACTGGTGTTTTGGCAAATCTGTAGAGAAAGGTGATAAAGATATACCAGTTTGGTATTCCAATCGACCAAAGTACATTGTCCCTCTTACAAATTAAGCCCCTGATTTTGTCCGATTGTGTCATTCCTATTATCTTCCAGACCATAGGTGCATTGTCAATAAAGACAGAGAGGTCATATTTTACATCAATGCAGAATCCATAAAATATATGCTGCAATTAAACCCTGAGCCCAATGCTGCTTCATTTTCAATACAAAATTTAACTCAACTTTACCTAGACCTTGATTTTGCTTCTAAGTTCAAAATCTTCCAGACTTTTTGTCCCAAACATGTTGATATCCCTAAGCTCAATCCTCCATTTGATAGTTTTTATTTTCCAAGTGAAACCAGACAGATTTTCTCCATGATATCATTCATATAGGATATAACAGTGATGAGTTCACTAATGTTGCTATCCTAGGTTTTCTGTCTAGTTTGAGTCCTGGCCAGTATTCATCCATTGTGTACAATTTTTCCAAGTTCATTGAAGAAAACATGCACTACCAATTGTCCAGATTATCGTAAGAAGGATTCTTTAGATATACTTCATCTCTTTTTGTATTATCAAGCAGACAAGTTTATAATTGAGTTTTAGAAGATAGATCCAGAAGGGAATGTACTTTCAGTTGTGTTTTGGTCATCAATTTTGAGAAAATGGAACAGGGAATATAACTATGCAGACTCCAATGACTTGTTTTTAGTACATGTTATGAATTTACTTAATAAAGAACAGACCCCTCGAATTAATGAAGAAACAAAGAGGATCTTATAGCTATCTGAGAGCTGTAAAACAGGGGATTGGTACTTATACATGAATTACACAGAGATTAGAGCATATGGTGCACTCTTGGCCCCATATAAGTTGCCAAGATTTGTGACAACAAGGATATTTGCTTTAGAATATTTGAGACAGCTGTTGAATGCAGATGAAGTCAATTTCATAGCTTCTAGAAAAAAGACTCAGTTCAAACTAAAAAATCAAGTTGGGCCATTCATTGTGAACAACAGAGAAGCAGTAGATGAAATTAATTTCAAGTTGAAAGAGTATAAATTCCCATATAGTTTTATGTGGAATTATGATCCTTAAGGTATTTTAATCATGATAAGATTGAAATGCAAGTTGTATGCTTTCTTGCATGATCCCAAGCCCCAAATTGAAAAATATGCCAATAAACTTGAGTGGGAGCCAAATACTTTATTGGATGATGACTCAAAGGTCATGCAGGGAAATAGTGGAAAAGATAAACAGATTGATAAAACATAGGTGGTTACGGTGAACAAAGAAGCTGAAATTGTTCATAAAAGAAGTAGAAAGGAAGATAGTTTCACAGCTAAAACTATTTTAGATAAAAGATTTAGAATTCCCTACAGTAAGAAAAGTAAATTGACTGATGAAGAAATGGATAAAGCTACCAATGCTAAAGATAAAAATGGTCATGAAACTGATGATGAAGCAACAAGGATAGTAACTGAAACACTCAAAGAACCTCAAAATATCCAACTTGGAGCACAACAAAAAGACACAGTCATGGTTGATAAACAAACCAAAGTTGATATTCCTTCTTCTTCTAAAGAGCCTGACAACACATAGTCAGCTATTCAAATCAGGTTCAGAAAATCAAAGAAAAGAATGAAGAAGTCAGAAGTGAAGCATATTCCAAGTTCCTTAAAGAAAATCGTGGAAATAAAGATAGACTCCTTTTAGCCTTTGATTATTCTTCAAACAAATTGGTTATGTCATTTCTCAAGCCTACAGTGACTGATCCAAAAAAATTGAAGATTATTCAAAGACAGACCTAGAGGTTGATGCAGATGCTATCCATGAATTGGATCAAATAGAATTCCATAGGAGCAATATAGAGATGTTGTATTCTAAAATAGTCAATAAGACTATGAATTCTATCAGCCTTGAGAAAACATTGATAAACCTTCAAAATCAAATGAAATTGGATAAATCCTCATTATAGGCCAATAAATTAAGAATCAAAGCATTGGAGGATATAGTAATTGAGGCAGGAGGTTATCCAACAAACATTGAAGGGGCAAAGGTCATCATCAAACAGAAAAATGAAGACGTAGCTGCTCTTAGAAAGAAACTAAAATTGCCTCAAAGTGAAAATCCCTAGGCAAAAGAAATCCTTCAGCAGAAGACAGAAAATGATGAAATAAAACAAATTTTTCTAAAGATGATAGCCCAGATAAAGGAAATGGAAAGCCAAATAGAAGCTTTCATGCAAGAAAATGAAAATCTGAAGAAATCTCAACAAGTTTTCATTCCTACAGTGATCCCAACTGTAAGTACAATTGTTCCATCTACATTGGCAGAACACTTGGCACCGCAAGGAGTATTGGCAACTACAGTGCCAATCACTTCTCATGACATCTCCGCTTCTTCTTCATCTACCTCACAGATAAACACAGTAGAGGAAAAAGCTGCAATAATCAGAGCCATGGAAGATATTTCTTTAAAAGATAAATAAATAGTCAGTTTAAAAGGCACCATTAAAAATCTGGAAACATATAAAAGAGATGCCTTAATTACTTCCAAAGGACATGAACAGAGGGCTGATAGATTACAAGAACAAGTGAAAATTCTTCAAGAGCAGGTGAATCTTACAGATCAGGTTGCATAGATAAAAAATCATTTATGGAAAAAAATCATTGAAGGCATTCACTCACAATGGCTTTCCATTAAGATAATATATGAGCAGAAAGAGTTGCTACAAGCTACAAATGCAGAAATTGATAAAACCAAGAAAGAAATTGAAAATAGACCACCACAAGCAGTTCAATTCATAACATTTTTGAACAGAAACAACAGGGAAGAATTAGAAGAGTTCAAAATTGCTGACAAAACAAAGGCCATTCTTCAAATTAAGAAAGCTATAAATAAGAGAAACATGATGAATAATTTGGAAGACAGGTGTAAAGATATGAACTTGTCCATCACAAGATTTAGAGCCAAATACACAATATTATCAGAAGCAGGTTTACCAGATATTCATGCATTGAATGAAAATTTAATGCCTCAGAAGGATTATGACCAAAAAATCAGAGCTCATGCTAAGGAGCAAGCTAAACAACTTTTGCCACAAGGATCTCCAAGTGGAAAAGTACTACTTCAATATTTTGAAAATTTATTCTTTTTGGAAAATGAAATCAAGCATATGTTCATAGTAAAGCTAAACTTTGCTAAATATACAGAAGCTGATGAAAGCTATAGAAAATTGAAGAATATGAGGATCCCCAATACTGAACAGTGGCAAGAATTCATAGATCTGATGTGAATTTGATAGGTAAAGTGCAAGAAAATCACATAAAAAATTCATATTTTACTTTTACCTTTATGGTGAAAAAATCAGCTTCAAAGTGTATCAGGGTCAAAGTGTATCAGTAAAATCAAATTGTTACTGCTGGTCATTTTTCAATTACAACAGTGAAACAGTGAAAAGCAGAGATAAAGAGTATCATAACAGAAGGTGAAAAGGAGGAGTATTCTACAAGTCATCTTCCATGAGATAATGTCTCACTTTCCAGCAACATTTCTAGCTAATAAAAAAATTAGTTTGAATAAGATAAACAATTCTATTTTTCCTTGTAAAAGAGGATAGCTTGAAAACTATTTTGCCGATGTCCCTCTTCTTATGTTACATTTTCTATTTTTCCTTAAAATATTATCTCAAACTCTGTGATATTTTGTAAACAAGTTATATGTATAAATACTTCATTATTCATAGTATTCAAGGTCAAATAAAATTTATCAAGACTACTATAGCCATTTTGCTGGATATATTGAAGTTGGTGTGAGTCAATTAGCAAAGCAACAGACTTGAACTCAGGTTAAAGACATCATAACTCAGGATTCTTGTGGTGACCAGATAAGTCTAGTCTTTTTCCTGTTTTTTTCGTTTTTCTTTAAAAAATTTCCATACATTCATTTTAATGTGTTTCTATCTTTAATGATCAACTAGGAGAATTTAGACAGGATTAGTGATAAAAAGCTCCCTGTTTTTTACTAATTCGCATTGTTATGTTTTTTTCTTAATAACCGGACTATAGAATTGTTGATTTCTCTAGGTCCTTGTTTGCTCCCCTCCTTCAATCCTCTTTTCTATAAATTAAGGATTCTTAAGTGCCCTTTTGTTCAGATTTCACCCATTCCATCAACAAAGCCTATTCAAAGCCTTAGAAGGTCATCTACCCTGCCCTTGGTACATTTTCATCTCTAAGTCTTATTTCCTAGCTCTGCTTGCCTAGAAAGTTGACTCCATAGCCCAATGTTCTGGTAGATCCCTCTGGTTTACCTTGAAATACTTTTTATTCCCACCACACTTTCAAAACTAGTCCCAATGTGCACTCATAGCTAGCCTAAAATCCAATTATAAAAGAAAGTTAAATATTTTGGATAGATCCCTCTCCAGAACTCAGGAAGGCTAGATCCTTAATTTTAAAAGAGGTTCTTGGTTACCCCTGGTTTTCTTAACCACAAAAATCCTCATCCCACAACCTGAGAATTACTAGGGTTATAACATACTAGCGACTCCACTAGGGAACTAACCACTCTCCGGTTTTAAGTTTAATCTTAGAGGAATATTTTTAAAACGTATCTTTTCTACTTTAAGATTAAGTTTAAAGGTTGTGGGTAACATACTGGCGACCATACTGGGGAACTAACCACTCTCCTGTTTTAAGTTTAATCTTAGAGGAACATTTTTAAAACATATCATTTCTACTTTAAGATTGAGTTTAAAGGTTGTGGGTATTTTACCCAATAAAAATTCTGGATCCCAAGAAAGTCTACTACACTAGATCCAACCCTGATCCTAATCCTTCAAAGATAGTAGATAATCCAGACCAGATAGAAAAAAAGAAGAAAAAAAAATTGATAGTTTTGAAACTGAGATACCCCTGAGAAGAGCTGATTCTTTACCAAAAGAATTGGTAAGCTTATCAGACATTAATTTTGACTTAAAGTTTGAAAAATCTTTATTTAGAACAAACTCTGAATTTGATTTAAAAGAAATTTTTTTAGATCCAGTTTTTACTTCCTATTTGAGTGAAAAACAAAAAATTATTTATGTTCCTACTAAATCAGATAAAACTGAAAGTAAAAGTCCAGTGAAAAGGGTAAATGTTACAAAAATCAAAGACATAGAAGAAGCTGTTAAGTTAGCTAATTTTTTGTCTAAATTTAAACCCCCAGTTTCTGAATTATACACCACAGTATTTCCAGCATCAGATTCTACTTTGTATGTTGCCACATCATTTACCAATTCTGCTCTCAATTCACCTAAAGAGCCCATAAACCCTGAGTTTCCTCTACCCCGTAGAATCATATATTCATCATATCCACAATCCACTACTATTTCATCAATTGATCCATTCATCCCTAAGCTGCCCTTGCAGCCCAAAGTTGTATATCCATCATTTACCCAGCCCATTACAACTACCATTAGCCATATTACTTGTTTTTCATCCTATTTGTCGAGCTCTTCAAGTACATCCATTGTAGTAACCAGCACTATCCCTACTACTACGACTGTACCTCCCAGTTTAGCTAAAATCCAAGCCATGGCAACTCGATATGCTCCCTTGGTCTTACCTCAGAATCTTAATGACATGCCCCAGAACTATCATAAATATATTCCACTATTTCATAATCTTTCACAAATCACTGCACAAAAACATATCACTAGAATGAATGATTTCTAGGAAGTCTATGAGATAGATGAAATTGATGTCCAAATGAGCTTATTTTCTCAGAGCTTAATTGGAGAAGTAAAAACTTGGTTTAAAATTTTAGGAGCTAGTAGCATAGCAGACCTAGTTGTATTCCATAGAGCCTTCCTAAATAAATGGGAGAAAAAGAAGAACCCTATGAAAATACTATCTGAGTTTGATATGGTCAGGAGAGCCCCAAATGAGTCTGTCCAAGACTTCTGCACAATATATAACAGTGTTTACAACGCCATTCCTACAGACCTTAAACCTAGCCCGTATTCCGTGCTACTCAAATTCCCTGATTTCTTTGACGTAGACATGGCTTACCAACTTAGAGAAATGGATGCATATACTTTAGAACAAATGAAACAAAACGTTGTAGGTGTAGAAATCAACATACTTGCAAAGAAGGCCAGACTGAGAAATGAAATAAGGGTTACTATTAAAGAAGAAGCATCTCACTTAGATGGTAAGTTTGATTTCATTACTAAAGCACTAGAAAAAGTAGTTGATAGACTGGATCAAATTGGAAGAAAACCACAATGGGAGAATCAATCCCAGATCTAGAATCCCAATTATAGAAAAACAACAACCCTGGGAAAGGTAAAGAACCTTCCCTTGATCAAAATATAAGAACCCCATTCCAAGAAAACTTTGTAGAAAGCTCACAAAACAGTGTTGACAAGGAGGAAGACATCAACATTGTCATGGGGATTGATGAAAACAATACCATTTTCCTCACCTAGGAGGACCAGGAACTCTTTGAACTTCAATGGTTCAAAGTAGAATTTGGAGAATCCTATGATTATAAACAAGGTTATGATTTTGCAATAAATGAAATTCATAGTCAATACAACCTTAGGAGCAAGAATACCAATGAACCTGTCATAAAGAATAATGCTCTGAACCAACAAGAACAAAAAAAGAAGAAGACTGATACTTCTAAATCAAAATTCTTGTAGATTCTTCCTAGAGATAACAAACATAGTTCCAACCCGACCAGTCCTAGAAAGCAGCAAGGCCCAAAGATTGTAGATATTAATGATGAGGTGGCACAATCTTCCAAAGATGTTTCAAAAGATAATACTCCCAAATCCACTAATTCAACAACAGTCATTGAGCCAAGAAATAATCCCACTGACTTTAAAATATCAGATCCAAAATGTTTTGTTCAGAATCCTAAAAATGATAAGACTTCTGCTAACCCTCAAAATATTCCTGAAAAAACAGTTAAAGATAGCAGAAACCAAGAAACTCAGACTGAAGACAAGAGAAAAGCCCAAAAAAAAGGTAAAACAGTAGAAATTCAAGAAAATTCATCACAAACCACAGTTACCAAAGAAGAAGTGATTCAAGCCATTAGATCTCAACCAAAATTTAAGATGCATTCTGAAATATCCAAATTAAAAATAACTGTTCCCTTAGTAGAACTAGCTAAAAATGATTTGTATAGATCAATGATTTCTGATGCATTGAATGTGAATGAGAATGAAGATACAATTAACATGAATGAAGATAGGCTTGAATTGATTTTTGGTCCCAATGTAGATGGAAAACATTCAGATGGGTCGGTACCCCCATTTTATTTAAGTCTTACTATACATGACCAAATATTACACAATACTATGTTAAATAGTGGAGCTTCCCACAACCTAATGCCCAGAGCTATAATGGAAAATCTTAATCTAGACATAACCAAACCTTATAAGGACCTGTTTTCATTTGATTCATCCAAAGTCCAATGTATAGGTTTGATTAAAGATCTATGTGTTAATCTAGTCCAATATCCTGGTAAGAGTATGATCATGGATGTTGTAGTAGCTGACATCTCGCCAAAGTATGGCATGCTTCTTTCTCGCTCATGGGGAGCAAAGTTGCAGGGATCTCTACAACTTGATATGAGTTATGCCACTATCTCGGTATTTGGACATCCTAAAAATATTTACAGAGAAACCTTGATGAAGTACATGATCAGTAGTGCAGACAGACCTACAAATTATCCAATTTATGCTACTCCCACTGATATTGATTCTTTTATTCTCAGTAACTCTGATCAAAATGAAAATCCAACTGAACTTACTGATAAAAAAATTAAAATAATGGATGATTATATTGGTCATGAAGCTTTGTGGAATTTAGATTTTGATAGATCTGTTAATAAATTTGGAGCTGGAGCTAGTGTTTGGATTACAAACATTGAAACAAGCCATTCTGAAGGACATGCTTTTAGATTAAAATTCAAATGCACCAATAACATGGCTGAATACAAAGATTTAATCTTAGGTTTGCAAATTATTAGAAAAAAGAGAGGAAAAAAAATAATGGTCATGGGTGACTCTAAACTAGTTATAAAGCAAAAAACCGCAGAGTATTCAGTTAACAACCCCAGACTTGCAAGATACAGAGAAACAATATTGGAATTGCTTGAGGAATTGTTAGAAGGTAATTTTTCTATCATTCCTCGAAATTAGAACATACAGGCCAATTTCTTAGTAGCTTTTTCCAGCAGTTGTAAATTTCCTTTTTCACCATTCCAAAAATAGACTGCTGAGATCAAGCATAGGCCCATTATTCCTGATAATGTGAAATATTGGCAAATTTTTTCAGAGGATGAGAAAATTTATCATTTTTTGAATAATGAGCAAGAATTTCAAAATTGTCAAATCGATAACGACTGTAACATAGATTCACCTTGTGATATAGATTTAAATTTCTGTCAAATAGATGATTTAGATAATTTAGATGTACATAATTTTGGAAAGCCTACTATTTTTACTCAAAGTGACATTGATGAAATGGAAAAAGTAGACATAGAGGAATTGATTGAAGATGAAATAGATTTGATTGATTTAAAGAATAATATTTTACCCAGAGGTTTAACACCTCTAGAAGAATTATTTGACTCCAACGATGTGCCCAAAAGGCCAAAAATGGAGCCAGTTAAGTCTGATGTAGAAGAGTATAACTTAGGGACAGATGAAAAACCAAGAATAAACAAATTATCTAAATCCTTATCATCAGATGAAAGGGATAAATACATTGAACTTTTAAAATAATTTCAAGACGTATTTTCATGGAGCTATGAAGACTTAAAAGCTTACAACATACACATTATCCAACATAAAATTACTTTAAAAGAAAATCAAAAACCTTTTCAACAGAAAATCAGAAGGATTAATCCGGTTTTGTTACCCTTAATCGAAAAAGAAGTCAAAAGAATGTTTGATGCACAGATAGTTGCACTAGTCAGATTTTCTGACTGGATATCTAATTTAGTGCCAATCAGAAAAAAGACAGGAGAAATTAGACTATGCATAGACTTTAGGAATCTTAATAAAGCATCCTTGAAAGATAACTACACCTTGCCAAAAATGGACCATATTTTACAGTGGGTAGCAGGTTCTTCCAGAATCTCTTTATTAGATGGTTTCTCTGGTTACAATCAGATTCTAGTTCACAAATATGACCAAACCAAAATTGCATTTACTACTCCATGGGGCACTTTCATGTATGTGAAAATTCCTTTTGGGTTAAAAATTTAGGAGCTACATTTCAAAGGGCCATGGATATTTCCTTTGCCAAGGAGATCCATGAGTTTTTAGTCGTTTATTTGGATGATATTACTGTTTTTTCGAAAAAAATGATGATCACTTGGATCATCTGAGACAATTTTTTATTAAATGCAGAAAATATTGTATATCTCTTAACCCTAAAAAGACTCTTTTTGGGATAGAAGAAGGAAAATTGTTAGGTCACATCATCTCAAGAGAAGGCATTAGAATAGACCCTGCAAGAATTAAAGCAATTCTCAACATTCAACTACCAAGGAACATTAAATAACTCCAAGAATTCTTGGGAAAGATCAATTTTCTAAGAAGATTCATATCAAATCTGGCTATGATTATAAAAGATCTCAATAACATGCTTAAAAATGACTCCTCAATTAAATGGACAATAAAGGCCAAACAATCTTTTGAATCTATAAAACAGGCTTTAACTAAAGCACCAGCCCTTATCAGTCCAGATTACACAAAATATTTCATAATATTTTCCTTTGCATCCAAACACACCATAGTTGCAGTTATTCTGCAGAAAAAAGATTAAGACTTTGAAAAACCCATTGCATTTTTTAGTAAAGCTCTCAGATATGCACCACTGAAATAGAACATAATAGAAAATCAGGCTTTGGCTCTAGTTAAAGCTATAAAAGATTTCAGAGTGTATATACTTCATTCACACATAATTGCATATGTCCCTAATATAGTAGTTAAAGACATTTTGACTCAAGATGGACTAGATAGTAGGAGAGGAATGTGGATAGCCACAATCCTTGAATATGATCTGGAAATTAAACCAACTAAACTCATTAAAGGACAGGGTTTAGCCAGATTGATGGCTGAATAAAATTGCAATGCCTTAGATATTAATTTCATTGCACAAGTAGATGAACAGGAGGAGATGGCGACTCCATTGATCAGTGAGGCCTATCAAGACTCACCATGGTACTCTAATATAATATTTGTACTAAAAAACTTACAAGCTCCTCCTACACTGACAAAAACCAAGGTAGGATTAATCAAGCAAAAGGAAATGAGGTTCTGTATCTTAAATAATGCACTTTATTGGAGAGAAAGTACTGGGATTTTACTTAATTTTTTATTGAAATCTGAGGCTGAAAATATCCTTGAGGAATTTCATGCAGGTGACTATAGAGGCCATCTATACTGGAAAAGCATAGATGATAAAATACTCAGAGATGGTTTTTACTGGCCATATTTATTTTCAGATGTTAAAAATTTTGTTACCTCTTATCATAAATGTAATATTTTCGAAGGTAAAAAGAAACTGTTCCATTACCTCTGAAACGAATATCCACTGAAGAAGCATTTCAACTATGGGGGTTAGACTTCATAGGTGAAATTAATCCTCCATCTTTAGGTCAACACAAATGGATTCTAACTGCTAAAGATTACTTTACTAAGTGGATAGAAGCAATTCCCCCTAGACAAGCTACAGACTCAGTTATTATCTTATTCATAGAAAGTAATATTTTGTCTAGATTTGGATG
Organism: Pinus albicaulis; assembly: GCA_034641835.2. Lineage (NCBI taxonomy): Eukaryota > Viridiplantae > Streptophyta > Pinopsida > Pinales > Pinaceae > Pinus > Pinus albicaulis. The sequence continues at coordinate 967,035,440 of CM076583.1, read as the reverse complement.
CCCACACAAAATTATCACAAACAATGTTGCTGCTTTCAAATCTAAAAAGATGATTTCTTTCTGCCATAAATACCATATTACCTTAGGTCATTCCACAACATATTATCCCTAAGGTAATGGTCTGGCCGAATCCTGAAATAAAAGTTTAGCCAACATCATCAAAAAACTACTCCAAGACAATAAAAAGACATGAAATAAGAAGCTGGTCTATGCCCTTTGGGCTGATAGACTTACTACAAAAAATTCTATAGGAAATTCACCATATCAGATTGTTTATGGTACAAATGCAGTTTTCCATTCTTCCTTGGGTGTCCCAGTCATAAAGATTATCCAAGAATCACAGGTAGAAACTAATGAAATTCAAAGAAGAATCAATGAAACCATACACCTTCAACAAACCAGAGATGAATTTTATGAAAATTAACAAGTTTTATAGGACTAGATAAAAATGATTTTGGATAATTAGAATTAAGGAATATGACTTTTTCATAGGAGATCAAGTTTTAAGATGGGATTCAAGAAGAGAGGATAAAGGTAAACATGGGAAGTTCGACTTTCTATGGCAAGGACCTTATGTAATATATGGTTACAGAGGTAATAATTCCTTTTTCATCAGGAATTTGGATGGAACCGAGCTTCAAGAAGGACTAGTAAATGGAAGGATGTTGAAACATTACTATTCCTCACAAGCCACTTAACAGTTAGATTTATTTACTTTATCATTGTAAATATTCATAGTCAGAGTATAGATTGGATTGGATATATTATCTACAAAGTTGAAGCCCGAAGAGAAGGCTCTGAGCTTTGCAGTATAAGATATCATAACTATGATTGTTGCAGAAAAAAGAAGACATTTACAGGATCACCAAGGTCAATGGATAAGGCTACTAATCTCAAAGTTCTTGGCATTTCACAAGGAAAAGCCATCCCCAAGTGAAGCTGATGTTAGCAACCTATAATATAGGGGTCATAATTTTGACTTGACTATTGATAATCTTGTAAATCTGTACATACTTTTCCTTTTGCAAGTTGTATTCATGTATTTTGTAAAAAAATTAAAAAAAAAAAAAAAAATCAAAAAGAGGGTAAAAAGTCCTAAAAGAATAATCAAAGGACTTAGAAAAAATAAAATACCCCAAAAGAAAAATGAATAAAACATGAAAGTGTGCAAGCATAAGTGCTACTACTTTTTTCTTTTTGACTATGGAAGAGTGTCAATAAATGTCATAGTCCATGATGAGTTAAACAGTTTAATCTTAACTTATCATTTTTCAATTTCACTTGTTGTAGATAGAGAATAATGAGTTGTCATACAGTTTAATCATGACAATTCAGTTGTTAGGTAGAGAAATAAAATGAATCCAACAGTTTAATTTAGATTCATGGATGAAATAAGTGTAGAATTAGATATTTTTACTTGCTTTTAGAAAGAAGAAATGCTGTGAAGGTTTCTAGCTTAAATGCACCTTACTACAAAGGAAGAAAAAATGTTAGCATGGTAATCTGGGTAGGTAGAAGAAGGTGAAAAGTCTCAATGTAAATATCATTCATCATGGACTGCCAAATAACTAACTTGCCCTTCCCATAGCCATGAAGCATTCTAAACTATCATTCAGAAAGGCTCAAGGCATTTCCTTGAATTTTGTTGGAATCGGACCCAAGGCTCTATGAATGATCAGTTAAAAGTGTAAAATGTCTATATTAATCCCTAAAATCACTTCATTATTCCATTCATGCATTCATTTACCTGAATAATCCTAAATAAAAATCCATTTTTTACTTAAAGGCATTATAATTCCCATTTGATTAACTTCCTACATCACATGAGGAAACTTTAAAGCCCTCAAAATAACATTATATTATAAGTTAAGTGATAAGATTAATGCAAATTATCTTTTAAACATCACTTTACTTGTTATGTTTATGTGTTTTGAGTATACCTTGTCTTATCTTCATATTAACTTTAACTTATATATTAATTCCCTTTAGAAATAACCTTCTCCTATTATATATAACTCTTTTTTATATAATAAACACAAAAACCCATTCATTTTAATTTTAGCCAAAGTTTATAATTCCCACATGTTTAATAAAAACCCAAATTATAACCCCCTTTGGCTAAAATATATATTTATATAGTATCCCGCCCCTATGGTGCTTAAATCACCTTGGTTTAATTAACCATATAATAAAAATATATGAAAAAATATTTAAAACATGTTTTATATGTGTTTTAAGCAAAAATTTCCCGAAGTTTCATTTAAACTAAGCTTCAAAAGAAATAACCCTATCTCCTTGTATATTTTCCCTTGCCTGACTCCCTAACCTAAGGTTAAAACGCTATTCTGAGTTAAAATCTACCATACATACCCCTTTTTCCCTAACGTGCCAGTCCTAACCTCGTTTAAATCCCAGTTTAAAACCTCCCCAGATCATTTTTTCATTAAAAAAGTCGGTTTTTTGTATGAAATTTAACCAAATACCTTTCATTATCGGGGTTAATATCAGCCCTCCGATCCCCTCCATTCATTTAATCCAATGGTTAAATATCAACGTGACAGTTTAATGCATTTCCATCCCTTCCTCATCACGTAGAATAATAACCGTCCGATCTTCTTTTATTTCAGGATCCTATGGCCAAAAATAAACCCGATGGTGTCCCTTCCCCACATATTTTCAATTGATCTGGACCCTTCGCTTTTCAAAGCCAGATTCAACGGTCGATACCTCATATCGCGCCCATAAAGTAATCGATCAAAGTTTTGGAAAATTTGTGCGATATGGATGGTTTTCCCAAACCACCCTGCATTGATGTGTCACAAAATAATTCGACCGCGTTCAAAAAGTAATTTACCACTTACCACTCTGGAGCTACACGAATACCACCGAGTGGTATTTCGCAACCACTTCCGCCCAACCTATGGTTTAATTATAATTTGACTGTGGTTTAAACTATGGTTTATGCATAAAACTTATGGTTTTTTTATCAAATTTTCCCCTATTCGCGCTTGTAAAACTTTGAAACTCCGCAGAGCCTTATTTTCATCCTTTTCCCGATTTAAACCCCTGAAACCTCCGCAAGCCCGTTACCAAGCCTCCCAGCACCATTTTCAAGCCTGCCAGTGAACCATTGATCATTTAACAAGCCAGTTTCCCTACAATTGAACCACGAAGAGCGACAGTATCCTTTGGTAGACCAAATTTCTAGAAATTGAAGAATTTCAAAGCACTTGCAACTCAATCGACCACAATTATACCTTTTTAAAGGCATTTTTCATCAAAGTTATCCACGAAAGCTTCAATTTTCAAAAGGAAAAACACCAATTTATCATTTATTGCCTATAATTATCTTAATTTCCCATACAAAGCTTGCAAAAAACATTCAAAGTACAGGGGAAACTATGTCAAATTTTCCCCAAAATCCCTCATTTTCGGTTTTTTAAGTTTTATCCATTCCCAGGTCATTTTTCACTACTGAGATTGACCATACCTTTCTTCTGAGCATTAAATCCCTCTTTCCATCTAAAACTCTGCTCGGAACCCTATTTTACCAGAGAAATTCGCCAAAAGTCACTTGTTTCCAACATAAGAACTCAGCAAATAGTCTAAGCTTGCTCTATTCAATTGAAAAATAACAAAGAAACCAGAAACCTCCAAATCAGGAGGCCCAAAACCTCAGAAGAAAGCCTCAGCTAAAATCCCTTAGCGTGAGTTTTCTAAACTTGATAAACCCAACCCTGCACTCACTACTGATTCCACAGAAGTTGTCAGGCCTGTCCAACCTCCAGTTACTTCATAAGAACATAATCCTCTAGTTGACCCTGACTGCAGAATATTGGACCCTTCAGTAGAGTTCAATTTACTTGATGTCTATAACTGGTGTTTTGGAAAATCTGTAGAGAAAGGTGATAAAGATATACTAGTTTGGGATTCCAATTTTCCAAAGTACATTGTCCCTCTTACTCATTCAGCCCCTAATTTTTTCCGATTGTGTCAGTCCTATTATCTTCCAGACCGGAGGTGCATTGTAAATAAAGACAGAGAGGTCATATTTTACATCAATGCAGAATCCATAAACTCTATGCTACAATTAAACCCTGACCCTAATGCTGCTTCATTGTCAATAGAGGATTTAACTCAGCTTTACCTAGACCTCGATTTTGCTTCTAAGTTCAAAATCTTCCAGACTTTTTGTCCCAAACAGGTTGATATCCCTAAGCTCAATCCTCCATTTCATAGTTTTGATTTTCCAAGTGAAACCAGATAGATTGTCTCCATGCTATCATTCATATTGGGATATAACACTGATGAGTTCACTGATGTTGGTATCCTAGGTTTTCTGTCTACGTTGAGTCCTGGCCAGTCTCATTTAACAAGCCAGTTTCCCTACAATTGAACCACGAAGAGCAACAGTATCCTTTGGTAGACCAAATTTCTAGAAATTGAAGATTTTCAAAGCACCCGCAACTCAATCGACCACAATTATACCTTTTTAAAGGCATTTTTTGTCAAAGTTATCCACGAAAGCTTCAATTTTAAAAAGGAAAAACACCAATTTATCAGTTATTGCCTGCAATTATCCTAATTTCCCATACAAAGCTTGCAAAAAACATTCAAAGTACAAGGGAAACTATGTCAAATTTTCCCTAGAATCCCTCATTTTCATTTTTATAAGTTTTATCCATTCCCAGGTCATTTTTCACTGCTGAGATTGACCATACCTTTCTTCTGAGCATTAAAACACTCTTTCCATCTAAAACTCTGCTTGAAACCCTATTTTACCAGAGAAATTCTCCAAAAGTCCCTTATTTCCAACAGAAGAACTCAGCAAACAGTCTAAGCTTTCTCTATTCAATTGAAAAATGACAAATAAACAAGTAACCTCCAAATGAAGAGGCCCAAAATCTCAGAAGAAAGCCTCAGCTAAAATCCCTCAGCCTGAGTTTTCTAAACTTGATAAACCCAACCCTGCACTCACTGCTGATTCCAGAGAAGTTGTCAGGCCTATCCAACCTCCAGTTACTTCATAAGAACATAGTCCTCTAGTTGACCTTGACTAAAGAATATTGGACCCTTCAGTAGAGTTCAATTTACTTGATGTCTATAACTGGTGTTTTGGAAAATATGTAGAGAAAGGTGATATAGATATACCAGTTTGGGATTCCAATCTGCGAAAGTACATTGTCCCTCTTACTCATTCAGCCCCTGATTTTGTCCGATTGTGTCAGTCCTATTATCTTCCAGACCAGAGGTGCATTTTCAATAAAGACAGAGAGGTCATATTTTACATCAATGCAGAATCCATAAACTCTATGCTACAATTAAACCCTGACCCCAATGCTGCTTCATTTTCAATAAAGGATTTAACTCAGATTTACCTAGACCTTGATTTTGCTTCTAAGTTCAAAATCTTCCAGACTTTTTGTCCCAAACAGGTTGATATCCCTAAGCTCAATCCTCCATTTGATAGTTTTGATTTTCCAAGTGAAACCAGGCATATTGTCTCCATGTTATCATTCATATTGGGATATAACAGTGATGAGTTCACTGATGTTTCTATCCTAGGTTTTCTATCTACGTTGAGTCCTAGCCAGTCTCCATCCATTGTGCACTACCAATTGTCCAGATTATCAGAAGAAGGAGTCTTTAGATATACTTCATATCTACTTCATCTCTTTTTGTATTATCAAGTAGAAAAGTTTCCTATTGAGTTTCAAAATATAGATCCAGAAGGGAATGTACTTTCAGTTGTGTTTTGGTCATCAATATTGAGAAAATGGAACAGGGAATACAACTATGAAAGCTTCAATGACTTGTTTTTAGTACCATCTATGAATTTACTGAATAAAGAATAGACCCCTAGAATTAATGAAGAAACAAGGAGGATCTTACAGCTATCTCAGAGCTGTAAAATGGGGGATTGGTACTTATACAAGAATTACACAGAGATTAGAGTATTTGGTGCACTCTTGGCCCCATAGAAGTTGCCAAGATTTGTGACAACAAGGATTTTTCTTTAGAATATTTGAGGCAGTTTTTGAATGCAGATGAAGTCAATTTCATAGCTTCTAGAAAAAAGACTCAGTTCAAACTGAAAAATTAAGTTGGGACATTCATTGTGAACAACAAAGAAGCAGCAAATGAAATTAATGTCAAGTTGAAAGAGTATAAATTCCCATATAGTTTTATGTGGAATTATGATCCTCAAGGTATTTTAAGCATGATAAGATTGAAATGCAAGTTGTCTGCTTTCTTGCATGATCCCAAGCCCCAAATTGAAAAATATGCCAATAAACTTGAGTGGGAGCCAAATAATTTATTTGATGATAACTCACAGGTCATGCAAGGAAAAAATGGAAAAGATAAACAGAATGATCAAACACAGGTGGTTACAGTGAAAAAAGAAGCTGAAATTGTTCATAAAAGAAGCAGAACGGAAAATAGTTTCATAGCTAAAACTATTTTAGATAAAAGATTCAGAATTCCCTACAGTAAGAAAATTAAATTCACTGATGAAGAAAGGGATAAAGCTATTATTGTTGAAGATAAAAATGGTCATGAAAGTGATGATGAAGCAACAAGGATAATAACTAAAACACTCAAAGAAGTTAAAAATGTCCAACTTGGAGCACAACAAAAAGACACAATCATGGTTGATAAACAAACCAAAGTTGAAATGCCTTCTTCTTCTAAAGAACCTGGCAACACAAAGTCAGATATTCAAATCAGGTTCTGACAAATCAAAGAAAAGAATGAAGAAATTAGAAGTGAAGCATATTCCAAGTTCCTTAAAGAAAAGCTTGGAAATAAAGATAGACTCCTTTCAACCTTTGATTATTCTTCAAACAAATTGGTGATGTCATTTCTGAAGCCTACAGTGACTAATCCAAAAATAATTGCAGATTATTCAAAGACAGAACTGGAAGTTGATGCAGGTGCTGTCCATGAATTGGACCAAATAGAATTCCATAGGAGCAATACAGAGATGTTGTATTCTAAAATAGTCAATAAGACTATGAATTCTATCATGCTCGAGGAAACATTGATAAACCTTCAAAATCAAATGAAATTGGATAAAGCCTCATTATATGCCAATAACTTAAGAATCAAAGTATTGGAGGATATAGTAATTGAAGCAGGAGCTGACCCAGCAAACATTGAAGGGGAAAAGGTCATCATCAAACAGAAAAATGAAGACGTGGCTGCTCTTAGAAAGTAACTAAAATTGCCTCAAAGTGAAAATCCCTAGGCAAAATAAATCCTTCAGCAGAAGATAGAAAATGATGAACTAAAACAACTTGTTCTAAAGATGACAACCCAAATTAAGGAAATGGAAAGCCAAATAGAAGCTTTCATGCAAGAAAATGAAAATATGAAGAAATCTCAACACGTTTTCATTCCTACAGTGATCCCAACTGTAAGTACAGTTGTTCCATCTACATTTGAAGAACACCTAGCACCATAAGGAGTACTGGCAACTGCAGTGCCAATCACTTCTCATGACATCTCTGCATCTTCTTCATCTACCTCACAATAAACACAGTAGAGGACAAAGCTGCAATAATCAGAGCCTTGGAAGATATGTCTTTAAAAGATAAAGAAATACTCAGTTTAAAAGGCACCATTAAAAATCTGGAAACATCTAAAAAAGATACCTTAATTACTTCCAAAGGACATGAACAGAGGGCTGATAGATTACAAGAACAAGTGAAAATTCTTCAATAGCAGGTTAATCTTACGGATCAAGTTGCATACATAAAAAATCATTTATGGACAAAAATAATTGAAGGCATTCATTCAAAATGGCCTTCTATTCAGATTATATATGAGCAGAAAGAGTTTCGACAGGCTGCAAATGCAAAAATTGATAAAACCAAGAAAGAAATTGAAAATAAGCCACCACAAGCAGTTCAACTCATAGCATTTTTGAACAACAAAAAAAGGGAAGAATTAGAAGAGTTGAAAATTGCTGACAGAATAGAGGCCATCCTTCAAATTAAGAAAGTTATAAATAAGAGAAACATGATGAATAATTTGGAAGACAGGTGGAAAGATATGAACTTGGCCATCACAAGATTTAAAGCCAAGTACATAGTATTATTAGAAGCAGGTTTACTAGATATTCATGCATTGAATGAAAAGTTAATACCTTAGAAGGATTATGACCAGAAAATCAGAGCTTATGCTAAGGAGCAAGCTAAACAGCCTTTGCCACAAGGATCTCCAAGTGGCAAAGTACTACTTCAATATTTTGAAAATTTATTCTTTTTGGAAAATGAAATCAAACATATGTTCATAGTAAAGCCAAACTTTGCTAAATATACAAAAGCTGATGAAAGCTATAGAAAATTGAAGAATATGAAGATCCCCACTGCTGAACAGTGGCAAGAATTCACAGATCTGATGTGAATTTGATAGGTAAAGGGCAAGAAAATCACATTAAAAAGTCATATTTTACTTTTACCTTTATGGTGAAAAAATCAGTGTCAAAGTGTATCAGTAAAATCAAATTGTTACTGCTGCTCATTTTTCAATTACAGCAGTGAAACAGTGAAAAGTAGAGATAAAGAGTATCAGAACAAAAGGTGAAAAGGAGGAGTATTCTACAAGTCATCTTCCACGAGATAATGCCTCACTTTCCAGCAACGTTTCCAGCTAATCAAAAAATCAGTTTGAATAAGATAAACAATTCTATTTTTCCTTGTAAAAGAGGATAGCTTGCAAACTGTTTTGCTGTTGTCCCTCTTCTTATGTTACATTTCCTGTTTTTCCTTAAAATATTATCTCAAACTCTGAGATATTTTGTGAACAATTTATATGTATAAATACTTCATTATTCGAAGTATTCAGGGTGGAATAAAATTTATCAAGACTACTATAGTCATTTTGCTGGATATATTAAAGTTGGTGTGAGTCAATTAGCAAAGAAGTAGACTAGAATTGAGGTTAAAGACATCATAACTCAGGATTCTTGTGCTGACCAGATAAGTCTAGTCATTTTCCTGTTTCCATCATTTTTCTTTAAAAAGTTTCCATACATTCATTTTAATGTGTTTCTATATTTAATGATCAACTAGGAGAATTTAGACAGGATTAGTGATAAAAAACTCCTTGTTTTTTACTACTTGGCATTGTTATGTTTTCTGCTTGATAACCGGACTATAGAATTCCTAATTGCTCTAGGTCCCTGTTTGATCCCCTCCTTCAATCCTCTTTTCTATAACTTAAGGATTCTTAAGTGCCCTTTTGTTCAGATTTCACCCATTCCATCAACAAAGCCTATTCAAAGCCTTAGAAGGTCATCTACCCTGCCCTTAGTGCATTTTCATCTTTAAGTCTTATTTCCTAGCTCTGCTTGCCTAGAAAGTTGACTCCATAGCCCAATGTTCTGGTAGATCCCTCTGGTTTACCTTGAAATCCTTTTTATTCCCACCACACTTTAAAAACTAGTCCCACTGTCCACTCATAGCTAGCCCAAAATCCAATTATAAAATAAAGTTAAATATTTTGGAGAGATCCCTCTTCAGAACTCAGGAAGGCTAGATCCTAAATTCTAAAAGAGGTTCTTGGTTACCCCTGGTTTTCTTAACTACAAAAGCCCTCATCCCACAACCTAAGAATTACTAGGGTGATAAAAGAATTATAGGGAGCACCATGATGGTTCTAAGGAGGGTAGAGGAAGTCAAAAGGAGGAAAATGTTAAAAGAAAACAACCATGAAACATCATTGCAAAGATCCCATAACTGTAGAAAACATTGTAGCATTAATGATCATACAGAGGAGAGGTGTTATAAGTTTCCTCCAAAGCTAGACCCTCAAAACAAAAAGAAATATGCAAAGAGGAAGAATCTCATGGTCACTAATTTGAGAAATCAGGTTGAAAGAAGCTTATATGTGGATGTGAATATCATTGCACGTTGGTGCAAAAGAAGGTGAACTAGAGTATCTTTCAGCAACAATAAGATAAAATAAAATACTTGAATATTTTATATGAAGATGCATGTTAAGAAAACAACGATTGATGCTTTATTTAACTTAGGATAACAAGAAAATATCATTGCAACAAGGTTGGTAAAAAATTGAGATTGGAAGTTCATGATCATCCAAGCCCATATCCAATGGGAAGGGTAAATAAGGATGCATACATAAAGATAACAAAAGAATGAAAAATTAGATTTTCTATCGATGATGATTTTATTGAAGTATAACTAGTTTTAGTTCCCCTTCATGCATCTGGATTGATATTTGGCAGTCCCTATATGTACATGGAGGATGAAATCCTCATGCAGAGAGCCAACCAATAATACTTCATCAATGATGGAGAATCATTCATCATCAATTCACACACCGACAAGTCCAAATTTCCATTGTTTTTTTTTAAGAGCCAACCAAGCTAAGAAACGTGTCATTTCTACCAAGAAGTATGTTTACTATTTTTAAGAGAAAATCATTTTGTACAAGAGTCATTGAGAGTAAAGTGATCCCTAGAAGGGTTTACTAAGAAACATGAACAACAACTTGAAAAGTTTCTACAAGAATATAGGATTTTGTTCCAATATTTTAAAGTGATACCACCCAATAGGGAAGTGAAGAACAAAATGCATCTATTATTGGGATCCCCATAGCCAAACATTGGGTTGTATAAGATTTTTTTTATAGAAGCGAGGTAAAGAAACAACCATAACAATTACTGGAATATAGTGTCAATTGACAAAGTACCTCACCATATGGGTCACCGATCATCATTGTTCAAAAAATGGATAGGACTTGGTTGATTTGTGTCGATTACAACATTTAAAAAAAAATATGCTCAACAAGAGGTAGCCCCTATATAGGATAGATAATCTACTGGATTAGTTGCGCTAAGCCAAATACTTCACCAAAATCGACTTAAGGTTAGGATATCACCAAGTCCAGATCAAAGAATAAGATACCTAAAATATTGCATTCAAAACGACGAACGGCTTGTATGAGTGCTTCCTAATGGTGCTTGGCCTATCCAATCCATCAACTATGTTTATGAGGTTAATGATCCATAATGATTCTCACAACTGATCCAAATTGATTAATCTCAAATGATGACAAAGAATGCTCCATGTCAAAGAGCTCGTCAAGAGATTTCCAATGCAATTTTAATGAGATCAAACACACATTGATGGTGAAACTTATGTCCTTTCCAAGTTGAAGGAAAAAAAAGGTGACACACCTCGAGGTTGCCATGTGGTTGCCACATGTGACTTCTAGAAGGATTACATGGCATGCATAGGTCTTGCGATTGCCTGGAAGATTGGTTGGAATATTTATGTGAAAAATCACATGATTATTTCATTATCACCAAATATCATAGGTGGTTATGGATTGTTAGGATATATAAAGTGATAAGTGGGTTAGATTATGCCAAAATTAAAGTTATGTTCCAAAAGTCAAGTTTTAACCCACAAAATCATGCATATATAGGGATTGAACTCGCAACCTCTAGTTTATAAACCTTATGCCTTAAGATTTTCAATTTGGGTTCAAATTGGGATTCAAAATATGTAGAAATTGTTTTAAGGTGTGTATTTTTTAGTAGAGTTTTTAAACGAAAGGTCATAAATCCCTTTTATGTGTGAGAAGCACATGGGGAAAATATTTTAATGACATTTTTATTGCATGTTAGAGTTTAATTTTGATGTAGGAAATTATTTGAAGTGTTTTTTATTATTTTAATGGATCAATTTTACATTTGAAGTGTAACTCAAGACATAGCCCAAGAACGAAGAACTTTGTTATGAACTTGTTCTTATGGTATTTTTATTTCAATTTATTCTGAGAGTGTATATTTTTAATTGCTCAGCTAACTTTTATTAATAAAGTTAAAATAAGTTACAATTTTCATACAAAAGTCTTTTATGCTTTAATTTCAAATCAAGTTTGGTATCAGACCATGTTTGATCTCAAATTTAAAAAGTGTTGAATGCTTACTATATTTAATCTCAACCATCGATAATGGTCAGTCGAATATTGGTATGATAAGAGTGTCTCCATGACAGGTACTGGAGCATGAAGGGAAAGAAAGCTTTAATGAGTCTCAAAGGCTATTTCAACAAGATTTTATTGATATGAGATTTATGGTAGAATATTTGTACAAAGAATGAAGAAAAAATGGAGAAGACCCAATTCAAGTTGAATACGAAGGAGTTGGTGATAACCCTCCACGAATTCCTCCTCATGCTCCTCTTCTTCCTCCTTTTCCACATCCATCTCCACCTCCATCTCCATCTCCATCTTAAAATGAGCAATGAGAAAATACTATTTCTCAATTTCCTTTATTAAAATTAGATGTCAAATTTTATTTTCTAATGTATGCTCGTGAAATTGGTGTAGAAAAGTGAGGTAATTGGATTAAGAAGATTGGATTTTACTATAAGGTTTAAAGAATTGCGCATAAAGAAGCCAAGGTTTCCCATTGGCTTTGTTTTGTTTTAAAAGTAGTTTTTCAAATATCATCTTCACAAATTGATGATAACGACTTCTCCAAATATAACTTAGTGAAATATGATCTTCTAAATTTAATAATAACCTTTCAAACTTTGTAATTCTCCTATCACTTTTATGTGAGTTATGAAATATGTGTTTAAGCCATTCATAGATTACATCGTAATAGTCTACTTAGATGACATACCCATTTTTATGACATACCCATTTTTAGATAATATTAGGAATATCATGTAAAACATGTTAGAAAAGTCAGGTGTTCTTGAAAAGGAGAAATTCTTTCTGAATATATTCTTTCAACTAAGCATATTTAATTTTTTAAGGCTATATTGAAATGGTTCGGGAATTGAAAATTGATCCCTTTAATGTTGATGGCTTCGTGAAAATGTCTAAGCCTTGATTTTCCTTTCATTATAATCAAATAGATTGTCAAACATACAATGTGTTGTGGTGAATGAAAAGCGAGAGTGCATCAAGATTTTATTTCCCTATATAAGGTCACTAGATACTACAAATCTTGAGGTTCTAAGTTGTTGAATAATAAATTTTTGGTATTTTGTAAACCATATCTATGATTTCCAGAAAATCAATGATTTTTAGACTCACTTTTGAAATAGATCTGAACATCAGATACCCAAAATAGAAATAGATACTCACTGCCACAATATAGAGAGAAATTAAGTGCACCGATGTGCCAACCTAAACTCTGTTACGACTATAAATGCAACGATCTATTTGCCGAGTGCATTATCTATGATAGAAAGCACGAAAGCTCTGACAAACCGAAGTCATCCAAGCCATCTTGATTTGAACTTTTGATGACTCTTTTTGAGTGTAATTTTATTCTGGATATGTTATTTTTGGGTGAATTGTAAAATGAATAAATAACTTTTTGGGGAGGACCTATCGTTTTTCTCTTTAAAGTGTAAAGGAAAAACTATTTTTTTCGAAGATAATTCAAAAACTCTTTTGGATGGGAACTCGAAGAAAATTCATTATTTTGTGGATGGCTCTACTTATATTGTAGCATGTATCATAGCTCTAATAAGATTGTGGTTGTGATTGAAATTATTTTTCTATATTATATTATGGAGAAATTGTTTGTATATTTAAAAATATTTATTTATTTATTTTAATATTAAGTATTTAATTAGTTATTTTATTGTTGAACAATTAATTTTGTAGATTGGTTAACATTTTTTCAATTAATTAATGTTTGTTGTGCCCAGTGGTAATAAGGTGTTTTTATGCTAATCAATTAGAAAACAGAAAAGTAACTAAATCTTCAATTTTAGAGGATCATATAAAACCAAAGAAAGAAGAATTAAATTGGGCCATTTCCTTGGGTTTTGTGGTTACATTCTAGTTGGGAATCCAACACTCCTTAATAAACATATCATATATAAGTTGGTTCTATTCTTTTGTTTTCATATCTATCCAATAAAAAATATTTATGATGCTTTCACTAGTAAAAATATTTTAAAATAATAGTCACTTTAAATCCAATTTAAATTTGAATCTATCTATATAAAGATGGATCACATCTTTAGAGATATTAATAGTTTCTCATGTTTTGATTCTCTGCATGATAAATCTAGAGTTAAGGTGGATCTATATTGACTTTTAATATGTTATATGTCAAATTCATGTTGAATATGGAAGGAATTGTACTCCTCTCTCCTACTAGCAACACATCAATAAAATGTTCTAACCACCATCATAGATCAATCTTAACAACTGATCTAATACCAGCTTAGATCCATCTAACTCTAGATCTATCATGCGCCGAGAGGGATCAAATATCTCGAGGTGCAAACCTATTTTTTGAGTGTAAAACTTGAGGAAAGGATTGCAGCTCAAGAGATTTGATCCCTCTCAGTGCATGATAGATTCAGATTTAGATGGATCTAGGTTGGTTCCAATCAGAGGCATCAATGTCACATTTTTCAAATTATTAAAATTTGTGTATATTTTTGAGATGTAAGATGGATCTAGGCTAGTTTTAGTCATGGGCTGCCAAGGAAAATCTATCAAAGATATGATTAATTTTATCAGTAATATGTAAATATATCAAATATTAATATAATCATTTTAAATATGCTAAATATTTCTGACACTAACTTGGTCATTTTAATTTTAAATTTTCTTAGTTACCTCAGTTCATTGAGATGATAATTATTGTTAATAACTATAATGATGAAAAATGATGAAATATTTTTTTTTAAATGCAAAGTGACAATAATAGTGTTGAAAGATAGAAAATGTGAATAATAAGAACGTACTCATGTTACAATCAATCTAAAACTATTTTCTTCTACTATTCTTATATCCTCCCTTATTAGTTTTGTTATCTTTTCATATCGATTATATGAAACAGAAAATTTAAATCGTAAACCATTTAAATCTTTAGCTCGATCTATTGTAGTAAACATGATACCTTGTCTCTCTTGCTCTCCAATATTAATAGCTTAAATTACTATAACACAAAAATCAATCTACATTATTAATAACTTTTTGTGCTTACACTAAAATCAATGCATATTGTTAATCCAATCACTTTAATATTAATGTACCATCATATATCCAATTACATCAAATCATAAATCAACATATAGATTGAAATCAATGCATTTAATGCAAGAAATCAAATAAGATTAGAAAATAACTTCTACATTGAAATCAATGCACCTAATGCAATCAATCAAATAAGATTAGAAACCAACATCTACACTGAAATCAATGCATTTACTCGAAGTAATCAAATATGATTAAAAATCCCCATCTACACTGAAATCAATGCATTTAGCGCAAACAATCAAATACTATTAGGAATAATCTACATTGAAATCAATGCATCTAGTGCAAGCAATCAAATATAATTATAAATCGACGTCTAAATTGAAATCAACACATCCAGTGCAAGCAATCAAATAGTATTAGGAATCATCACCTACACTGAAATCAATGCATCTAGTGCAAGTAATAAAATAGAATTAGAAATCATCTACATTGAAACCAATTAATCTAGTGCAAGTAATCAAATATAATTATAAATCGACATCTAAATTGAAATAAAAAAATTCAGTGAAAGATCAAATTGTATTAGAAATCACCACCTACACTGAAATCAATGCATCTAGTGCAAGTAATCAAATATCATTAGAAATAAATATCTATACTAAAATCGATGCATATAGTGAAAATAATCAAATAGGATTATAAATCACCATCTCCACTTATATCAATCCATCTAGTGTGAGAAATATTCTTCCTTCTCTCCACCCTCCATCCATATCTATATCCCCCTCCATCTCTTCTTTTCTGTCTCTCTATCTCACCCCCCTAAACACACACACTCTCGCAATCCATATATATCAATCTCTTTGTCATTCCCCTCCTCTCCCCATCTCTCTCTTCTTCCCTCTCTTCACCTTCCATCTATATCTCTATCTTCCCCCTCTCTCCCTATCTCTTCATCTTCCTTATCACTCACTCACTCTCTCTCTCTCCACCTTTCTCTCTCTATTTATTTCTTCTTACCTCTCTCCTCCTCCCCCTCCAAGTCCATCTCTCTTTCCCTCCCTCTCTCCACTCTCTCACTTCCTCTCTCTTCCTTCCTCTCTTTCCATTTCTCTCCCATCTCTCTCTCCCTCTCTCTCTCTCTTCACCCACCAACTATGTTACTATATCCCTCCCTCTCTCCTTATATCTCCTTCTCCCCCCTTATCTCCATCTCTCCTTATTTGTCTCTTTATCTCAGCCCCAAACATACACACTCTCTCTCTGTCTCTCCCTTGTCACTCTTTCTCTCTCTCCACTTCTCACTCTCTATATTTCTTATTTCCTACATCTCTCCCCCTCCAACTCCATCTCTCTTATCGATCCCTCTCTCCTCCTCTCTCTCAAGTCCTCTCTCTCGTCCTTCCTCTCTCTCTCTCTCCCCTAAATCCTTCTCTCTTCCCTAATCTCTCTCTCTCTCTCTCTCCAATACTCTCTCTTCCCCCATCACTCTCCTCCTCTCTCTCATCCTTCCTCTCTCTCCCTTTCTCTCCCACCTCTCTCTCTCTCTCTTTTCCCTCCAATCCTCTCTCTTCCCCCATATCTCTCTCTCTCTCTCTCTCTCTCTCTTCCCCCATCCCTTTATTTCTCTCTCTCTTTCCACCCCTCTCTCTCTCCAACTACATTACTATATCCCTCCCTCTCTCCTTCTCACTTCTCCTCTCCCCCCTTCTTTCCATACAACTTACTTTGTCTCTTTATCTCACCCCTAAACATACACACTCTCTCTCCATCTCTCCCTTATCACTCTCTCTCTCTATTTCTTCTTAGTTATGTAAACTAATGAACATAAATATTCATAAATATAAAGCAGATTATGGAGTAAATATGAAAATAGGTTTTATTTACTTACCATACCTCTAGTTTATTTATATTTTTATTTATTTACCATACCCCTTTTCTTTACTATGGTATTTGGCTCATAGGCTTGTTATATAATTAGATTTTTATTTATAATCCTATTTGATATATTGTTATTTATTTACCTTACCTCTTTATGCCTCTTTTATATTTATTTATTTACCATACCTCTTTATATCTATTTTATATTTATTTATTTATTTATCATACTTGTTTATACCTCTTTTATATTTATTTATTTACCCATGGTATTTGGCCCATGGTATCAATATTAATTTTTCCCATGGTATTCGTCCCATAGGCTTCATCTAAATAAAACCTCTTTTAAAAGTTTTTTTAAATATAAAAAGGTTTATGGAATAAATATAAAAATAATTTTTATTTATTTACCATACATCTAGTTTATATATATTTTTATTTATTTACCATAGCTCTAGAGTAATATAAATTCATTTTACAAATATTTAATTAAAAGAAATATTAAAAGATTTTGGATTTTGATTCTTTGTGTTGAATTAACTCTTTCTCTTTGATTTAGGTGATGGTATTAACTTTAGTAAAGAGTAAAGATGTTTAAAATTTTACTTAATATGGAAATTCAATATGGTAACTTTTTTTTGTTAAAGGTAAATTTACTATCCATTCAAATTATATAAATAATACATAATTGTATTAGAAATTGATATATGTTCTAGCACAATGCGAAATTTTTTTTTTTTTTTTTAATTTAAAACTTAAGCCAACATTTTGTATGAGGACGTGACCCACCTGACATCGGGGTCATATTGGGCTGTAGATGCGCCTCTCGGCGCAATGAACATAAATATTCGTAAATATAAAGCAGATTATGGAGTAAATATGAAAAGAGGTTTTATTTACTTACCATACCTCTAGTTTATTTATATTTTTATTTATTTACCATACCCCTTTTCTTTACTATGGTATTGGCCCATAGGCTTGTTATATAATTAGATTTTTATTTATAGTCCTATTTGATATATTGTTATTTATTTACCTGACCTCTTTATGTCTCTTTTATATTTATTTATTTACCCATGGTATCTGGCCCATGGTATCAATACTAATTTGTCCCATGATATTCGTCCCATAGGCTTCATCTAAATAAAACCTCTTTTTAAAGTTTTTTAAATATATAAAGGTTTATGGAATAAATATAAAAAGATTTTTTATTTATTTACCATACATCTAGTTTATATATATTTTTATTTATTTACCATAGCTCTGGAGTAAGTATAAATTCATTTTACAAATATTTAATTAAAAGAAATATTAAAAGATTTTGGATTTTGATTCTTTCTGTTGAATTAACTCTTTTCCTTTGATTTAGCAAATGGTATTGACTTTAGTAAAGAGTAAAGATGTTTAAAATTTTACTTAATTTGGAAATTCAATGTGGTAATCTTTTTTGTTAAAGGTAAATTTATGATCCATTCAAATTCACCTATATAATTTACTATCCATTCAAATTATATAAACAATACATAATTGTATTAGAAATTGATATATGTTCTAGCACAATGCAAATTTTTTTTTTAATTTAAAACTTAAGCCGTATGAGGACATGACCCCCCTGACATCGGGGTCATATTGGGCTGTAGATGCACCTCTCGGTACAATGAGATAGAGATAACAACTTAAAAAATTGTTTGTATCTTTAAAAACTTGTTTCCCATAGATATATTATCAAAAACAATAATATGATGGATCTATGATAGTTTTTATTAAGTCATGGAAACATTATGAGAAAAAGAAATGACACGTTTCTCTTATATTTAAAACCCATAATTACACCATCAAAATTTAAGAAACTCTTTGCTTTCAATTTCAGAGTTTTTAATACGTCATGTGCTGACGCCACATTATAAGAAAAGACCTGGCACATCTCTCTTATATCTAGACCGCATAATTACACAATTAAAATCTAAGAAACTCTCTACTTTCAATTTCAGTATATATAAGTTGATAATGGAATATTAAAAGGTTGCAAATTTTATGTTATAATGGAGGAAGTTAAGAAACTCTTTACTTTCAATTTCAGTATATGTAAGTTGATAACGGAATATTAAAAGGTTGCAAATTTTATGTTATAATGAAGTTAAGGAACTCTTTACTTTCAATTTCAGTATATATAAGTTGATAAGGGAATATTAAAAGGTTGAAAATTGTAGATTATAATGGAGGGAAAAAAGTGAAAATATGGATAATTACATGAGCCCGGTTAGGGTCCTTTCTTCAGAAAAAACCAAGAAGCTGACACAGCTACATTCATACTAAAACCTTTGTTTCGACGTACGAACTTACATGAGCATTCAGTGCAAGACAATTGGATGTTGTAATACAACAAAAACCAAGTACTTTACAACTGCAATTAGAGCTCCACACATTGCCTCTAGATTGGGAAATTGGGATTTGACCCCCTCTCCATAGAAATTCTCCCTCATCATCGAAGAATAACTCAAATCAGCTTCGATTCCGAGGAACCGAAGACGAGGCAACGGTGATTAAGTCAGAACCTCCGTATCCTCTTGTGGAGTCCTCGCTAACATTTCTGTGCGTGGAGGAACCACTTGAGCGGACAGCCTTGTTTCTGTGACTACGCTTGTGACGTTGTTTGATTCAATGCCCTCAGCAATTGCGGAACCTTCAGGTTTCTTGTTTCGGATAACGAGATTCAGACGATGCCTACACATAGGACACGAAGAATGAGAGGCGAGCCATTTATCAATGCATTCCAAGTGGAAGCCATGATTACAGTTTGGCAACAATCGCACCTTTTCGCCATCCTCGAATTCCGCCAAGCAGATGGGGCAATCATTGGCCAAGTCAGGTGGCTTAGAGGCAGATGTGTAAACAACAATCGGCAGTGCTTTCAAGGCCACCTTCCTCAATCCAGTGTTGGCCAGCTGAATAGTAAACTCATAGGATGACTCGGCCCTTCTTCGGCTGATGCAACGACAGGCGCATCTCAGTGTTAGCAACCAGATCAGGGTAAGCACACAGAATAGAGCGCAGAGCATTGTTGCGAGAATGATAGGAAGATCGGAATTTACAGTGCCCATGTTGAGGTAAGCATTAGAGCTCCCATTGTACTCGCTTTCCGTTGGAGAAAGTGCCGGAAAAGAAGCCAATAACTTCCTACTTGTTAACAACTGGAAATTTAAAAAGCTCAGGTTGTTCGATTCAACCATTGAATCCAGTGCTGGGCAGGAGAAAACAAACCTTAATAGTAATGTCAACAGTCTAATGTGGAAGAGGAGAAACCAGATTACAAGTCATGGTGGGTTTCGTCTCATATTTATCTATAAGCTTCCTGTCGTTTGTCAGTATTGTCATGTCCAAACCCTTAATAATTATTCCTGCCACGCTATGTCTGTTAATGAAGTTGGTACCTAGCCTTTTCAATGCCTACTGAATGTTTATTATATTACAGTGGCTATGAACTCTTAAAAAAAACACATTTTACGTTTTGTCAACCTTTTTATGAAATCTGGTCACTTAAACCGATCGTTACGCGTGTTATTATTGTCGTCTCTATCCCTGAAGGATCTGCTTAACTCCCTTTCGACAACAAATTAATGATAAGAAATATGCGATTTTTCTATCTTCCACTCGAATTGTGCCATCAAATATGATTTCTTAAATCGATGTTTCAGCAGCGATCGTTATACGTCGGGTTATATCTGCTTGTCTCTTTCACCAAAAGATCTGCTTGCCTCCTCTCGGAAAACTAATTAATTATAAAAAAATGCGATTTTTTTTATCCTACTCTCGCATAGAGCCATGTGAGTGTATGTATGTATTTATTTACTTTTAAGTTGGAAGAGAATCTGTACACTTGTCCTTTGTTTTAAGAAAGGTTCAATGTTGCTCGAAAGGCACCGAGGAAACTAGAAACGGACAAAGACAACGCAAGAATTTCAAGCCCGCCAGCCAAGAGAGACCGGAATTCCAGTAGAGAGCTTTTATTTCAGGTCTACTCAAAGGAAACACCATGGTTTATAAAATCTCTTATTCATAGCTGGAAGACTGAAGCTAGAACCAAAATTGAAGAAGAGGATGACATCGCAGCGGAAAAATGACATCAAGGTTATTATAGACTCGGGTCATACCTGTGGGAGAATTTCTTTGTTTCACCACTCAATCAGAACCTACTAGCTAATAAAATGCCTGCAAGTTAAGGCCATCATGTAAGTCCATGAAGTAGGAGGGGATCCCAAGGCAGTTACCACTCTCGCAGAGATTAACAAAAGCATCTAGGAAATGAACCTGTGTCAACTCCACCAGTATTATTAAAATTTGATATTAGCTACTTAAAGACTCTTAGCAAGAAACTAAAGAAATACATGTTTTGGATGGTGTTCAGTGCACTCAAATGGCCAACAGACCTCGTTTCCTTTGGCAGGTTGAGGCCTAATTTTTGTATTCACTATGCTTGCTTTTTTAGATAAATAGAAAATAGTAAGGACCTACTAAGCTTAAAAAAAAGAAGGCATGGAGGAAACATACATTGCTTTTTTAGATAAATAGAAAATAGTAAGGACCTACTAAGCTTAAAAAAAAGAAGGCATGGAGGAAACATACATAATTGTAGTTGAGTTACTTGTAGTTCAGTTAATTAGGATTTTTACACTTTCAAGAGATATTTAACTCATCTCTTCACTTACATAAGATAGTTAATTGATGATTTAGTCTCACTACCATATTAATTCAACCATGTAGGATATAATTCATTGAATTGTATTATATCAAAATTATTTGTGTGCATCACTAGAATTCATTTAGTTTTTTTCTCTATGAGTTTTCTTTGACCTTTAATTGCGAGTTGTTATTGAAATGACACCAAAGGGGCCTTTCGATTTAATTTTGCCTTCATTAAATTGGAAGAGAGATTGTAATTTCATCTCATAACAACTTGTAAGTGTTAACTCGGTCATGAATACTTAGTTAGCTCAGATAATTCGAGTTGGAGCTGAAACTCGAGGCATGTAGAGCTCTTTCTAGATTTTAGGGGGTCAAGTTAGAATTATTTGTGAGTTGTAATTAGTTAACTCAATTAATTGAGTTAAAAATAATTTAACTAGTTCTAACTGAGAGATGAGCTAGTGATATGTCCAATGAGTTAAATATGATTTAATTGACAAGTAGTGATCAATGAGTTAACTCATAATTCACTACAAATAGTTGTTGCATGTCAATTCTAAAGAAGGCCTAGTTGAGATTGAGGTTAAATGGAAGACAACTATCACTTGTATAATTGTAAAATTGTACAGGTCATGCATGAGCTCATCAGGATGCCTTGAAGGAATTGTGCAATCAATTCTTGGGAATTTCCTTATTAATAGGGACATAATTCCTTGAGAAATGCATAAGAAATACTGGTAAGATAGAAGCTGAAATTGGTTAAGTATTAGACTGATTTTTCCTAGATCAAAGTGAGACACTTAGCAGAGTGCAGAGATTTCTTAGTGAGGGAAATAACATTGTATTGTTTCATGGTCTTGAATTTATACAATATACAAATAGCAGGGTTTTGAGTAGTTTCTTTCCCCATATACATTTTATGTCATGCGATTGTGTGATCATAATTAGTTTCGACAATTTGTAGAAGGATTCAAAATTTTGTTTTGGTACATGAAAAGATCATATTGAATACCTTTGGATAATTTCTACATTGTATCAGAGAAGAAATCACAATAGAAGTGACAAACTAGAGTTTGTTTTGAACAGGTACATTGAATTCTCAAATTTATTCTTTAGGACCAGCAGTAGATGAAGATGGCTTTCAATGGCTTGAGACTCGATACACACTAGAGGGAAATTCGAATTATATAAAATTGAAGGACATGATGGAGGTAGTGCTTGAGCACAATGGACTGAAGGCATTCATAGACAGTGATATTCCCAACCCACAACATTAAATGCTCAACTTCTCGATGCTTGGAAGAATAATGTAGCAAACGCGAGAAGGATCTTGTTAGAAGGAGTTCGAGATCATATTTTCTCGATTCTCCATCGAAAGGAAACTCCATATGCCATGTGGAAGGCCTTAATAGATTTTTTTTAGAATAACAATGACCACAAGAAACTGGTGCTGAAAAATAAGCTTAGAAATATCAAGATGGAGAAGAGCGAGACGGTCCAAAAATACTTGACGAAGTTCTGTCAATGTCGAGATGAGATTGGAAGTGTTGGGGTAACATTTTGCTGGGATGATTTAGTGTGCCGAACACTTCTAGGCCTTCCCAAGAGTCGACATAGCTACTAGGACTCTATGAATGGGAGGGAGAAGCTACTAGAGTGGAAGCGATTGTGGTCCAAATTGGTACAAGAAGAGATTTAGCGGAGCACCAAAAATGGACCCTCATCAAAGACTGATTATGAGCAGAATTATGCCTTGGATGGAAAGGTGAAGAAAGGGAAAGGGAAGATGTCCCATTTTATATTGGAGTCTCATAAGGCAGGAAAGAAGTGAGACTTGTTAAAGGTAATATGTTTCAACTATCATGAGCATGGACATGTTGAAGGCTCTAAAATCGTTGCCTCGACATCACGGATAACCATCCTGTTGAGAACTTGAATATATATATATATCCATTTGGAATAGTGGCTCTAATGGGGGATAATTGGAACAATATCTTTTTGAAATATAATTGAGTGGGTGTGAGGTATAAAATAGTGAAATGAGAGTGATAAATGAAAGTAACAATAAAAATAAGTATGTATATGTCTATTTATTTATATCCTGGGACTTAATTGTACTCTTTATATACGATTTCAAAGATTTTCTTAAGTGCAAGGTAATATAGATCATCAAACACTTAAAAAAGTAAACGCAAGTAAGATGATTAATTTGATTAAATAGTCAATCAAATTAATTGTTAAACATATATCACCTGAAATATTTTATTTTTTCATACATATATTTAAGGATGGAAATCTCACACATTCAGTAGTGAATTAGTGCTCAATTGTATTTAAAGAACATACATAATGAAACAATTTAAAGATAAATATGACTATCAATCACATATGAAAACAATATTCATATAAAGATATGATTAAACAAATAGCCTTGGTCCAACCTTTCTATTAATATGATTAAAAAAAGTAGAGTAGTGTGACTTTCGAAAGCCTTCTTATTAATAGTTTAGAACCATTTTCTTAAATACATGAAAGGGTTCTTATAGTTAAGAGTTGAACTCTAAAATAGTAAATACATGAAATGTTGAGGAGTTTTCAAAAACCATCCTTAAAGTAAGAGTAAAAGGAACAAAAATAGAGTCTTTTTGAACAATAACTTCAAGAATGGCAAGGTGTTTGTTTTCCCATTCGTTGATTTAGTTAATATATATCAATCACGGACTTCAATTCATGAGGTTGAGTTGAACTTATGGGCATATGTCCTGTATACACTGCATTTGAGAGCATATGAGGCATGTGTGAAGTGGTGTCGGAAATGCATCACAACAATGGCCATTGGCTATATGGTTTTACTAGATATTGCCAATATTTCTCAAGATTTAACTTTGATATTTTTTTAATATTATCCTCCTTCTTCTCGGAGAATTCCTTCCATGATATCATTAATATTTTAACATTGGTAAAGGAGCCAACTGGGAATCCTTGAATTATATTAGCGCTAAAAAAGTTTTCACTGATAGTTTTAGTAATGTCGATTATGATATCTCTTGCTCTAAATATTTCTCTTTCTGCTCGTTTTAATTATATATCCCAGTTTGTAAAAAATATTTATTTTTGTGAATCCTCTATACTTTGAAGGTTTGGTGCTCTTCCTTCTGCATTGTCTTGCCATTTGATATATTCAGAAAATAATTTCATCAATGTCATCAAAATTTGTCCACAGATTGGACAATTTATTCATCAATGAATCACTTTCATTACATAGATCATTGATTACTGCCAATTTTTGGTAAAATACCACTTGTTGCTGGGCTAGGAGGGTGTTAAGTTCCACTCCTTCTTTTCTAAAATCGTCAATTTTAGGATTATCCTTGAATTTCTCAATTATGATTTGGAGTTCTTATAGTTGAGCATCTTTAAGCTTGATGTCAGTTTCATTCTGGAGTTTCATTTCATCGAAGTTCTATTGCTATTGTAATAGTTGTACCTGGCATTGATGATCAATGATCTATTTTTATTTTAACAATTCTTGTTATAATTGTTTAATCCAATCGTCTTTATATGTGATTAGTTGTTTCACTTATGAAGTCTTGTCAATGGTAGTTCTTGCATAGCCCCCTACAAACTGCGATAGCCTAGTTAAGTCACCAAAGATATTTCTTTGTGGATCCTTCCACACAACATCCAATGATACATCTCCAGGAACTAGTGCTTAGGATTTCCCAATTCTCCTTCTCTTCCTTTCCCTTCACATTAAGGCCCTATGCTTAAGACTGCAAAATATATCAAGAGGAGGAATCTCTTTGATTTTAAGAAGAACTTCTGAAGTGGGGTATGCCAAGATGAATTCTACATCATATGTATTTATAGCTTTATCAGAATCCCCAACAGTAAGAGATATTTTCTTGTTAGTTTAAGGAGCATTGATTGTTTCTTTTGAAATTGAGGTATTTACCTCTTGCGATCCTGATTTACTAATCTATTGATGAAACTGATCCCAAATTTTATCGAAGTCACTGCTAAAGATAATTTCTTCATTTTGTTGTGTTGTTGATGTGGTTTCCATTGTTCCTTGTGTCATATCATTGTATTTTGAAGACTACACTAAGTCTTTCTCTATCTTCAAAAATAGTTGAGAAACCCTCAATTTGTCAAGAGGGAGATTTTCCAACCTTTTATTTTTGTATTCTTTGACCTCATTAAGCTGCTCTACACTCAGAAAGTTTTTTCCAACTTTTCTACCTGTATGTATGTTTCAGCATACTCAAATAGATCATCAAAGTCATCAGGATCATGTATGAAGTGTCTCACTTTAACTCGAGCTGTGAAATTTTGAGCTACTTTGTTTGTGTCATATTGCCTGTCGGGAATGGTGGGAAGGTTTAGACATTATATCTTGTTAATTTCAAGCCCAACGTTCTTGACATAATCTAGATCATACACTCTAAAGTGGATGGGGAATGATGACCGGCCATATTTCTAGGCTTCTTTCAGGGCTTTGGTTAATCCATTTCCCATAGTTTGATAGGAAACTTCTTAGGCCAACAATTTTTGAGAGACATAGAGTGGGAGAACATGAGGTCTGGTCAGACTACCAAAAACCATAACAAACGTAAATAACTCTTCTCTGAACCACTTTCCTATAGTTTTGAAATCATCTCCAGTTTCATTGGATAATCTTGGGTATTTTGCACCAAATACATATTTTTGTAAACGTAACATGACTCCATGATATATTTTATAAAATTGGGGTTGGAAATTAGACTCCCAGAGGATTTTCTGATATATGTGGATAGGAGTAGGGTCTTCTAGATTCCATTTCCATTAGAGGCATGGGAAATCAGAGGTAAAATAAATAACGCCCATGATATATGTGCTCATATAAAATGGGGGCACTATCTTGGTAGATATTTTTTGGTCTCTTTTGTAGGCTAAGATTTTGGAGGCTATATTATTAAATAGGATAGTGGCCCAATACATTATATAGGAATATTCCACAAAATCAATTAGGGTAACCCATTCAAATGAAAACTTTGTTGTATTGGAGTGTCCAAAAAACCTACACATCATTCCAGAAATATAGAAATGAGGACCATCTAGAGAATATATGGAATACATACCCTTTTGATCATTCTTATGCTTGTTTAGATCCCATCTCCATTGTCTTATTGGCTCTAACTCCACCTTGTTTTCATCTGCAAATCTTTGAAGAAAATTCTTATCGTACATCTTTTGCGGGTCCAGAAAATGATACATTTTCTTAAAGTCTTCAGCTTTGAAATACCCAATTATTGCCTTTCTTGAGGTTAGGAAGGTCATTTATAAAATATTCATATTTTTGACAACCCACTTAACCATATATATGCAGGGTAGAATCTTAGGTCGAGCAACAATTCGATGAAGAAAGGAATTGGCGACAATAGCAAGTAGTTTCACAAGAAGAGGAGGAAGCATCATTCATGGATAACCTTTGGATCACTTTGTGTCTTTCATCTCCAAATATTTTGTATATGACTTCCCATGAAGATCTTCCTGAATTTGTGGTGCATTTTGTAGCAGAGAATAATGGGGGCATCTCAGTTATCTCTGGAGTTGGTGGAGTCGCCTGTTGTGGAACCATGGGCTTCTTGTTATTCTTTGTGTTTTTTGACATTTCGTTCAATTGTTTCTTGTCGTGACTAGCCTACAACAAAGATAAAGAGCATAGAATGAAGAAAAAACACTTGGGGTGCAAGAGAATTCTCACAAAACAATGAAGCGATATCAGAGACATTGTTTAATGGGAAATTCTAAAACTATTAAGTGGAGGCGATCAAATAATTTACATTCTCAAGGAAATAAATATCATTACACTTCATTCATTAATGAAGATGTGCATTCACATTGTCTAACACACAACTCAACGCCTCGTTGGATAGCTCACATTGCATGTTTTATTAATTACACAACT
Organism: Pinus albicaulis; assembly: GCA_034641835.2. Lineage (NCBI taxonomy): Eukaryota > Viridiplantae > Streptophyta > Pinopsida > Pinales > Pinaceae > Pinus > Pinus albicaulis. The sequence continues at coordinate 967,007,932 of CM076583.1, read as the reverse complement.
TAGAAATCACAATATTCTCCCTTTGCCAATATGTGATTGAGTCATATTATAGCTAGAAGCTAAGATGAAATAGTAAGCATCCATCAGAGTATTTATTGCATCAAAAGATTACGAGACCAAGCTTTCTTAAAGTATCGCAATGCAATAAAAGTATCATGATCACAAATATTGAAGATTATGCATATATGATGAGGAGTTGTGATATGGCGATTGCAATATATCACATCGGGGAATTGGACTGAGCATTACAAAATAAATGCTGATATCACTTTTGCAATGACAGGGATGTGGTAAGTGACGCGAAATATTGGTGGGACCTACTACGGACCTTATTATAATCGAAAACTTTATTGCTTTGTTAAATATTTTAACGTATTTTCTTTATGAGTTGGGTAAGTCACATCACACTTTTTCGTGGTAGGGTACTTTAGTTTGTTGATAGAACCTTGCGATATGTGATAAGGCCTCAATAATCCTTATTTAAATTCCATCGATCAATTAAAACCAAATATTAAGTTCGGATAGGAAATATTTTTCCCTTTTAACTACAATGACTTGTTTTATTAATCTAGAAAAATATAAAAGGATCCCCATTATTTAATAAGCCAACTATCTATTTATAATGGGGTGGTTGTTGAGTAGAGAATCAATTGTTGAGTCACTCAAAGAACCATTTATCTCTGATATATAATGAAATTTTCAAAGTTAATAAGTAAAAAATAATTTAGGAAAAGAAAAATAGCTTTGAAATGTTAGATAAATAATATTACTCTGAATAAAAAAATTCATTTTATTGTAATTCTTTTAGAACCTTTTATAGATGAAAATATTAACTATCTGTATTAGTCATTAATTAGTTATAAGGATAAAGTAGGGGGCCTTAGAATTGTATATTTTTGCATAGGTAGAGACTCACCTTCCACTAGGCGTCCATAGGCTCAATAGGGTTACCATTCTAGCAACAATGAACTAGTATCGCATCCATTTATGATTTCAGTCTTTAGAGTTTAAATTTTTATATATATATATATATATATATATATATATATATATATATATATATATATATTATAGAAGATACTCAAAATCCATTGTCCTGGTTTGGAAACCAGATAGTGATGATGCCATTCACAAGTTGTAATAAAGTTGAACAAGCTAGCTTGTGATGATACTCCTTGTCTTATGGTTGAGTAATAATAAGCCATTATCCTCGCTTGGTGTCTAGTAATGATAATGTCAACCTATTATTTTCACGTTATCATGGTAAGAATGCTCATGATGAAACCTATTATCTTTTAAGTTTGTTATATTTTTGAATTACAGTCTAAAAAATGTATGATTAATGGACGGGGAGGATGATTGACTCCTTAAGAGTAATGGATGACAACTTAGAGTTAAAGAGGCTAAAGCTATACAATAGTATTTACGTTTTTGAAGGAAACATTTCATGACTGATAACAAGATGAAAGATTTTATAAATTTTTAGGTTCAAAGAAATTACAACTTCCATGTATAAATATTTCAGAGTTTTATAATAATTATCCAATTTTCAAATTTTTAATCATTTCCCCAAACATTTCTACTTTCAAAAGCACTAAAATCGTAAGATGATTTGAGATATTCACAACCAGCCAAAAGCATTTTACTTAACATTATTTTTCCTAAAATAGATGGATATGTATATGTGAATATTTACATATTTACAGTAGAACAAATGTTCTTTCATGATAATATTTTTTTGAGAATTATACCATTGAAAGGAAGAGCATCTCTCTTTCCCTGTAAATCTTGAAGAATGAAAGATGATGGGATTAATTGCTCCAGAATTTGAAATGGTCCAAGGCACAACTTTTTAAATTTGGTATGCTTTCCTTTTTCTTTATGTCCCTTGTCCCATTTCAGAACTAGATTTCCAGCCTGAAAATACTTTTTCTCAATGGAGCTTGCATCAAACGAATATTTTACTATATGTTGATGGTGAGCATGTATTTGTTTAGATTCTTCCCTTTATTCATATAATTTGAGTATTTGAGAGATTCTTAATTGCAGAGAAAAATAATGTTTTTCTTCAATAAATTATATTAGGGCTAATGAGGGAAGGGCTAAGTTAGGAGGAAGAATAACCACTTCCCCATACACCAGATTAAATGGAGAAGTACCTATGGAGGCCTTCTTAGTTATTCTACAATCCCATAGAGAAAATATAGAAGTTTTATGGAAGTTCTTTTGGCTTTGATCAACAATTCGTTTAATAATCCTAATGAGGTTTTTATTAGTTGACTTTGTTAAACCATTCCCTTGAGGATATTAATTAGCAATGTATTAAAGTTTAAACCCTATTTTTAAAGAAAAATCATTCATATTATTTCATGAAAATTAAGATACACTGTCAAACATAAATGCATTGGGTAAGACAAACTTGGTGATAATGAATTGATCAATGAATTCAGTAATATTCTCATAATTGGATACCTTTACTGGTATTTCTTCCACCCACATGGTGAATTAATCTGTAGCAGTAAGGATTAAATTATGTTTGTTGGAAGAGTGAGTAACAATTTCACCTATTATATCCAATCCCCATTCTTCAAAAGGTTGTTGAATATTGACTCGTTAAAGAGGCAAGGTTGATTTTCTCTGTCTTCCTTCAACAATTTGGAAAAAATTGCATTTCCTTACATATCTATGTGTATCCTTAAACAAAGTTGGCCAATAATATCAAACATGCAGGATATTATGGGCAATGGTATCTCGTCCAAAGTCTCCACCAACTGGTCCATCATGTAACTCCTATAACACCTTTTATGCTTCAAATTTTTCTAAGCATCTTAACAAAATATAATCATATTTTTTTGTGAATAAAACATTATCAATGATTTCATATTGATTGAATTTAAATATTAAAGCCCTTTTCTTTTTGTAATTCATTTTAGGGGGAGCATAACCATTTTTTAAGTAAAAATGAGATCAACATATTGGGACTCGGTATTAGTAAGGCATACCTCATATATTTGGACAATGTTACCTGTTTCTTCATCAACTAATATATTGGAAGCTCTAGTAAGTAGTTTATGAAAAATTTGACCTCTGACAATTTTAGCTGGTCTGATATCTATGTCATATTATTACATAGATGTGACCCAATTTTCCCTTTTCTCTACTAACTCTTTTTGAAAAAGCAATTATATTATTGTTGGAAATGGAAACACTACTTTAGTATGATTTTTCAGAAGAAAAGACCTGAAATTATTTATGGAATTGAAAATGGAAAAGGCCTATATCTCCACCTCTAAATAATTCAGTTATGCACCTTGAAAGTTTGAGATGAAGAAAGAGATAGGTGCCTCTATTTGTTGATCATTGAGTTGTGTCAATACAACAACATAGGATAACTCAGAATCAAATGTATACAAAATAAAATCATTAGAAAAATTAGGGGTTGTTAAATAGGAAGCATAGATAATGGCTTGTTTGATTGACACAAAATCTCCTCTTTCATTATGTCCCCATTTAAAAAATGAATTTTTCTTGATCATAGCTTGTAAAGGAAAAACAATTTGAGAAAAACGAGGAGAAAATATCTTAACAAAATTAATATGGCCTATGAAAGATTGCATTGATTTTTGTTATGAGGCAAAGAGATTTCAGATATTTCCTTAATCCTATCAGGGTTCATGCAAATTCCTACTTTAGATATAATAAATCCTAGGAGTTTTACTTCAATGAGATAAAAGTATGACTTCTTGGGATTTAGCGAGATTCCATACATTTGTTCATTGTTCAAAGATTTGTTTTAAATTATGGAAATGATTGATCCTTTTCTTGGAATATATAGTTATATAAACTAAGTAAACAAAAACAATTTTATTTATCATACCCATGAAAGCGATGTCCATATCTCTTTGGAAGGTTCCTCCTACATTTATTAATCCGAAAGGAATTTTCTAGTACGCATAAGTTGACCATTTAGTTCTGAAAGTAGTTTTCAACCTGTTATCTGGGTGAACTAGGATTTGGTTATATCCTAAGAAGCCATCAAGGATAGACATAAGTTCAGAACCATCCACTGATTGTAGGAATTGTTCCATAGGTGGTAGAGGAAAGTTATATTTTTTCACAAGTTTTATTTAAATTCCTAAAGTCATTGCAAGTGTGTATGTCACCATCCTTTTTTCTCATAGGCATCAACTTTGAAACCCATTTAGAATGCCTAACTGGAAAATTTATTTTGGTCTTAAGAAGTTTTTTCAACTCCCTTTTAATTTGATTTTCTAGATTTCAATGAATTTTCCACAATTTCTATTGAACAGGTTTTACATGAGATACCATTGGAATAGTATGGTGAATGATGGGGTATCATAAGCTCTCAAATCTTCATAACTCCAAGAGAAATTTTTTTTGTAACTTTTCAAAAAATGAATAAAGGCTAGTCTTTCATCGGTTGAGAGGCCAGGATCTCAATTGTTGTTCTAGGGTTTAAGATTTGTACTAAGGTTCGCTAATTCAAACCTCCACGTTCAATTCTAAAGGTTATAGCTAGTAACCTTCTTAAATATATCATTTAAGTCATATATATCTTCTAGCTTAACCAAAGAATTAGGTAGGGAATTTTCTTTATTTGATTGTTTCAACGGTATATTATGCTCATATTCATCATTATTTGATCATTATATGACCCTTAAGATTTTAAAAACATTAAAATGTCTTCGTCACCATTAAACACACGCCAACTAGTGACATTGTCCGGAATGGATTGGTGATAAATCAATTTGATTGAAAATCTATCTGGACTATAATCCCCAGGTTGAATGAGTCTAGATGCTACATTAGCCAGCAGGTCAGCGCTAGCATTTTGAGGTCCTGGGATAGGAGAAATATTAAATGCTAGAAAATGTGAAGTGATGGTGTGAATGAGAGATTGATAATGCTTAAAATGACCAAAGACACAATGAATGGTGTTTCTCACCTATTATACAGCAATTTTATGAGTATCCAAACACATGAAGGTATTTCACACCAAGACCTATTTCTTTGTACAAACCTTGGACCAGTGCTTTATACTCAACAATATTATTTGTGCATTCAAACTCTAATTTACATGCCAACATTGTCTTTTCTCCTTCTGGAGATATTAAAATACATCCTAATCCGGCACCATCATTGGATTTAGAGCCACCAAAATACCATGTCCAAAACAAATATTTAACTATTCGTTTATCTACAATATTTACATATTTGGATGACCCTGTCTATGAAAAAATTTCAAATTGGGAAGTGAAAAAATTAAGTGAGAAAGGAGATTCTTGCGCATTAATTCTACCCAAAAAGGATTTAGAACAATACTTTCGAAGGATATTTTGGTGAAGACAACCGATTCATTTTCTTCTTCAAAACGAGTTACTCAGTGTTCACATGCTTTTCTCGGTCAATTGAAAATTGACTAGCCTTTCCATTCACTAGTATAAAATGGCTAATTAGTTAATAAAAAAGACTAAAATTTGCATATCAACGACCATTTTTCAGTCGATGATCAATAGTAGCTAGTTTACAGTATCTTATAATGCAACCACCTTTTAGTAATTTTTAGCTTAGTCATTAATTGGTTGTTTCAATTTTGTCGTCTAGTAGTATATTTAGTCATAAATTTGGAAATTAATTTAGTGATTTATTTAGTCATTAATTGTCACAATTAATGACTAAATATTCAACAAAATATATTACTATATGATGGTCTGAGAAAACCAATTAATGACCAAAAAATTATTACCAAAATGTTGATTGTGTTATAAGATACTGTAGATTAGCTACTAATAGTCATATATATGAAAATTTCAGTCATCATTTCAAACCAATTAATGACCAAATAAATATGACTAAATTTTGGTCGTGTTATAATATACTATAAATTACTTACTAATAGTCATATATATGAAAATTTTAGTTGTCATTTGTAATCACAAATTTATAATTTGCAGTAGTCATTTATATTCTTTTGGTAGTTTGATATTCATTATATAAATGAGAAATTTAATTGCTTATATTCATTTCATTTATTTTCATTAATAATTATTATAAATGACTAATTTAGTCATATATTGATTTTATTTATGTCCATCTTTAATCAATATAAACTACTAATTTAGTAGTTTTAGATTGATTTTATGTGCTCATTTTTAGGGTCCTATAAAAATAGGGTTCATAATTTTTTAATTGACTTTGATAGTCTTGTAAATATGTACATACCTTGCTTTTTGCAAATTTTCTTCCCATATTTTGAAAATAATAAAAAATGAAAAGAGGGTAAAAGTCCTAAAAGAAAGATCATAGGACTTAGTAAAAAATGTTAAAATAATGATGGGTAGGTAGAAAGTAGTTGTGTAAGGCATGTAATAAAGCATGATCGGGAAAATTACTAATTTCGCTTCCCCCACAATGATCCAGTATTCAAAAAATTTAGTTAAAGAGCCTTAGAGCATTTCTTTGACTTCTGTTGGGACTGGACATAAAGCGTGATAAATGATTGGTTAGAAATATTGGATTCCCTACATTAAAGCCCATTTCCTCATCATATTCACCCTCTTCAAAAAATACAAACCCTTTTCCTAAAACACCATTTTTTTCTTAGAAAATTAAAATACCCTCTTAATTAATTTCATTTCATCCAAAAATGCTCAAAAATCCATAAAATACAATTGATCCTAAGTTTAAGTGGATATGTTTAATGGTACAATCATTTGTGCTTAAAAAGGTTTATTTTACACTTTACTTAGTTTATTTTTTGTATTTTTCATTCATTTTCATTCATTACATACTAGTTTTTAACATAAAGTATTAGTCCTTTTAAACTACCCCTTTCCCGTATATATTTATTAAATCCTTTATTTAAAAAATCCCAAAAAAACCCACTTATTTACGTTAACCTATGGTCTATATTACACATGTGTTGAAATACACCCCGCCCATATCCCCATAGGTTAAAACATATCATATAAATAAACCTACCCCCCATGGTTATAAAACATTTGTAAATGTTTCATATGCTATGTAAATACACCCCGCCAATCAAAATAAAACATTAGTTTTACATTTAAAACTATGTTTAAAACATTAAAATAACCCCATCACAATATAACAAAACCCGGGCCCCACACCCCATTCGATTATCAACTCCTCATTTAAGCGTAGTCATTTGCATACATACCCGCAGATCTAATGACCCAAATGCGATATCACAAATCTAAAAGCACAGTCATTAACCATTTCAAAATTTGCAAAATGGGAAATTTCGCACCCTTACCTCTCCTCCACGTGGCAACATATAATTGGATCACATTTGATCTCAGGAAATAGTTTACCACCCTTAGCCCAATGCAATAACCACTTCCGGTTTTTTCCCTTCCGGTGCCAAAACTACCCTCTGCTCTGATATGACCTCATTTAATGCCGATCCTCTTTAAAGCTAAAACATTATGAAAACATCATATATGCGCAGAAAATCCCTTTTATTTGTTATCTATGCAATTATCCTTTCGATTGAAGAAAAGTTCTCAGTACATTGTTTTCATGCCCAAGAGCTAGAAACATCCATTAAAGTCGCTATCAAGATCATTGGAAGCTCCAGTTCATTTCCAAAGACTTCAAAAGCCATTAGGAACCTGTTCGACACCTCAAAACCTATTTAAAAGACCAAATACCTGCACAAACATGTATTCTTCATAGAAAAACAACCTGTTTATCATTCAAAAAGAGCTTTTGAAGAAATTAAGCCTAGTAAAGCCCATTTATCCACAAAAAATCCCTTGTAGTTGCCTGCAACGAACAAATTCAATGTAAAAAAACTGATAAACCCCATTTTTATACGGCAATATGTTTTAAAAAAATCAAAATAGGAGTAATTTAGCCTTTGCAGACATTGAAAAAGACTCCTAATTTATCCAAAAACCCTTTGCAAGTAACCCCAATCCTTCTGTGCCCAATTTGAACCATTTTTAGTCCAGTATTATCCAAAAAAAAATTGAAACCCTTCTTTTATCATTTCTTGTACCTATAAGTGTTTGAAGATCAATTTTAAAGCCAAAATTGAAGAGCTAAATCCAAGAAAAAACTAGTTGTGCCTATTTTTATCCGTAGACCTTTGTTAAAGTGAAAAACACTTATGTAAACAATTCAATCTTACAGAAGCATTCAAAAAAGCCAAACTGCAGAGTTCCAAGTACCCAGAAAGTCTAAAAATGTAAAAATTGAACCCAACAATGACTTACAAAACCACAATTGTTGTAAATCCTCTACAACCTCTTGTTGTAGACATTGAATATACACCCTTAGTAGATGTGGATTACAAAATAGCTAATCCAGTGATAGAATTTAATTTTTTAGACCTCCACTGCTAGAGTCTTGAAAAATCATTAGATCAAGTTGATGAAGTTCAGATTTGGAAGTCAAACCTACCCAAGTATGTTTTCCCACTCACTCATCAGTGTCCAAAGGTTATTAGGTTATGTCAGACCTATTTTTTTCCTAAAAAAAGAGCAATGGTAAATGCAAATAAAGAAGTATTGTTCACAATTACTGCTAAGTTTATAAACCAAATGCTACAGCTCAAACCAGATCCCAATGCAATTGCTTTATCCATAGAACCACTCACAAAGCTTTACATTGGTTTATATTTTCCCAAAAGGTTTCAAATTTTCCAATTTTTTATGCCTTTACATGTTGAAATTCCATAGATCAACCCTCCTTATTCTACTTCAAAATTTCCTAAACGATCAAGGCATGTCATATCCATGTTGACATTTATCCAAGGGTATTTTACAGATGAGCATATAGATGAGTCAATCCTAGGTTTTATATCTACCTTTGTACCAGGATAGCCTCTTTCTATCATTTTCAATTATGCTAAATACATAACTAATAATATTCATCATTAGCTTGTGAAATTGTGATCTGAAGGAGTATTTAGGTATATTTCCTTTCTTTTACATATGTTCTTATATTTCGAAGCAGGGAAGTTCTCAATAACACTTCAGAAGCTTGATATAGAAGAGAACCCACTCTCAATCATATTTTGGACATCTTTGATTAGAAATGAGTCCACAGAGTTTAGTTATGTAGAATTTATATATTCCTTCATTCATCCATTGATAAACACATTGACAAACAAAGTACAACCAAGAATCAGTGATGAGATAAAGAATGTTATACAGCTATCAGAGAAAACTAGAAGTGGAGGAGATAGAAATTACTGATAGAACAAAGAAAATCCTTGAAATAAATAAAGTGATTTCAAAGAAGAATTTAATGAAGTAGCTAGAAGAAAAATGTGAAAACATGAACATAGCCATAACCAAATTTATGGTTAAATTTGAGATCTTGAGGCAAAGAGGTTTTCCAAACATACTTCTTATTAATGTTAAACTCATGCCACAAGAAGACTACAAAAAGAAGATAAGAGATCATGCAAAAGAGTAAGTAGACAAAATAGAAGGACAAGGAATTCCTACAGGAAAGGTTTTACATAAAAGTTTAGAATACTTGTTTTATCTACAGCATGAGATAAAACACTTATTTGTTATAAAACCAACATTTTCTAGGTACAATGAAGTAGATGAGAACTTTAGAAAGATGAAAAAGATCAAAATTCCTGATGAAGAATCTTGGGAATCACTCACTCACTTACTCTAAAAAGTCAAATTGTAGAGAAGAGGATGAAAACTTGTTGCTGATTTTACACAGGAAAAATAGAAATTACAGCAGTAAAGCAGTTTAAATAGTGATTAAAGTGTATCATAGGTAAAACGTATCAGATGAAAGAGCATTATATAAGAAAATAATGTTTCAAAACAAATTTGAAATATCATTGCCAACAAAGAGGATAACAAGTCAGCCAGTTGCATCTAATCCAAAACAACAATACTATTTTATTTGGATAAATAGGACATCTTGCTATGTTGTTAAGTAGTTGTCACTATTTTGTTGTAAAAGATATTTTATTTTCCTTATAAAATTCCTAGGAGTATTCTAGGATATTTTTTTAACATTTTTGTATATATACTTCATCTTTCAAAGTATTATTGTGGAATAAATTTCTAAATATTTCTATAGTTAATATTTCTGTTCCTGAAGGCTTTTTGTAGCAAGTTCAAGTAGGAGACTATATCAAATCATCTAGCATCATATTTTAGGATTCATGTGATGAGCCATTGAAGTGAAGTACTTTCTACCATCATTGTTTATCTTCTTATGTTTTACATTCTTTCATAAATGTATTCTAAATTTGAATGATAAATCGGAAATATTATTATAGGATTTGTTAAAAGAACCCTATCTTTAACTGTTTATCATTTCTATGTTTTCTACTAATTTCCATAGTAGGGAACCCTTAATTTCTCCCTCTTTTGAATGACCTCTGTCTGCTCCTTCCTTATTCGGATCAAAGAATCCTTGATTGCACTTTATCTCCATCAAACCACTTCACCAATCAACCTTAAAAGCTATTAAGTGACTTGTCTATCTTGCCCTAAAAATATTTGACTTTTTGACCTTCATCCTAGTCCTCTCTGCTTGAATTTTGACTCCTTAGCCCAATGGAAAAACAGATCTATCACTATCCATCTCACTAAGTGATTTTTTCTCACCAAACCAAACCAAACCAAATCAAAACCAATTTGCACAATCATAACTAGCCTAATATCTTATAATAAAAAAAAAGTTAAATCTTATAAAGAGAGCCCTCTCCAAACCCTAGGAAGGCTACATCCTAGAGTTTAAAATTTGGTCTGTGGTTACCTCTAATGTTCTTGGAATTTAAATCAAAATCCCACAACTTAAGAATTATTAAAGTGATAACATACAGGCGAATCCACTGGGGATTTAACCAATCCTCGGTCTTAAAATAGTTCTTAAAGGAAGTCATTTTTATCATCCTTTCACCTTAAGACTGTTTAATAAGTTGTGAGTATAAAAATATGTAATTATGGCTTCTAGAAAAATCTACTATACCAGGTCAAACCTAGACCCTAAACCTGCTGTTATAGTAGACAATCCAGATAAAATTGAGAAAAAGAATATACAAGTAGAAGATTTAGGTGCTAAAGCTTCCTTAGTTAAAGCCAATTCATTACCAAAAGAGTTAGTAAGTATACAAGACATAGAGTTTGACCTGAATTTTTAACATTATTTATTTAGAAGATTAGAAAGTGACTTAAGTAGTGCTATTATAGATCCTGTTTTTATTTCATTTATTGAAACAAAGAAGGAAAATGTTTCAGTAGATTCTGAATCAAATATATTTAAAGCTCATGATAAACTTGAAGAAATAAATGCTACTATTCTTAAGGAAATAGATGAATCTATTGAATTAGCTCAATTATTAGCATATACATCTAGGCCTTCTATTTCTCAGTTAGAGACCACTACATCATCGATAATTTCCACCACCCTCCAATCTACAGATCCATTCATCCCTAAACATTGCTTACAACCTAGAATACTATTTCCATCGTCTCCCACATCAACTCCATCCACTAGTTTATATTATGCAATTTCAAACACATCATTCTCATTTCCAAGTAGTTTTTCATATATTCCAGTTTCATTTTCTTGCACCCCAACTTCATCCTTTAGTTCATCGACCACATTCTCTGATACAACATCTTATATTCCAGTTTCATTAGCCACTTCTTTAACTGCATCAGCTAGTACTTCCAATTCCGCCCCAAGCACTTCCAATCTACCTCCAAGCCAAGCTAGAATTCAAGCCATGGCTTCTAGGTATGCTCCCCTAGTCCTTCTAGCACAGTTACATGACATGCCTCAGAATTACCAAAGTAAAATACCCCAATTTGATGCTACTACTCATTACACTGCCCAACAACATATTAATAAAATGACAGATTATTTTGAGCTTCATGAAATAGATGATTTTGATGTAAAAATGAGACTCTTTGCTGAAACATTAACAAGGGATGTTAAAAAATGGTTTAAAGGTCCTAATCCCAGCAGTATAGATGATTTATCATTCTTTCATAGATTATTTTTGAATAAATGGGAAAAGAAGAAAAATCCACTCCAAATATTATCTGAATTTGATTCCATGAAAAGAGCTCTTAATGAAACAGTCCAAGAATACTGCACTAGATACAACAGTGTTTATAATTCAATCCCATCTAATCTCAAACCCACTCCTAAATCTATCCTGCTCAAATTCCCTAATGGATTTGACATAGACATGGCCTATTAGCTAAGGGAGAGGAATGATGAAACTTTAGAGAAAATGAAAACAAATGTTTTTAGTGTAGAAGTAAATATTTTGGCTAGAAAATCTAGATTAAGGAATGAGAGGAGAGTAACCATAAAAGAAGAGACATCTAGTTCAGATGGAAAAATACATCAACTATATAATACCTTAGAGAGAATGATGGATAGATTAAACAATATAGAAAGAATACCACAATGGGATAATCAACAGCAAATTAGGAATCCCAACTTCAGGAAAAACACAAACTCAAGAAATCTAAAGAATCAGCCCCTGATCAGACAATAAGACCTCCATTTCAAGAGAACTATGATGAAAGTTCTCAATAGAATGATGATGATGAAGACACCATAAATATAATGGGTATAAATGATGATAACACTATCTTTCTCACTCAGGAAGACCAATATTTCTTTGAACTTCAACAACTTCAATTAGATTCAGGTGAATCATTTGATTACAAACAAGGTTATGAATTCACTCTAAATGAAGTACATAGTCAATATAACCTTAGAAACAAGAAAAGCACAGAGCCTTCTACTAAGAAAATTTCTCAAACACAAAATAAGAAAAGAGTAGAAGCTCCCACTAAAATAGTTCTGCAAATTCTCCCTAGGGAAAACAAACAAAACTCTAATTCATCCCAAAACATTTCCAGCCCTGAAATTTCACCAAGTCCTAAGATTGTTGACATAATAGATGAGGTTGTCCCAACATCAACAGATTCACAAAAAATTGTTGCTGTAAGAACACCTAATTCTACCAAAACAACAAACTTAGAGTCCAAAACATACACTACTAATCCAAAATCAGCAGATCCAAAAGCTGCCACTACAAAAATAGCTTCTAATAATTCAAAATTTGAAAAAGCATCTACTTCTTCTCAAACCATTCCTGTAAATAAAAATAAGAGTAGTAAAACACAAGAAACTCAAACAGAAAGTGAAAAGATAACTCTAGAAAAACAAGAGAAACTGACTCAAACTACAGTTACTAAGGAAGTGTTAATTCAACTTAGTAAATCACAACCTTCATTAAATATACAAACTAAAATTGAAAAATTGAAAATACCTATTCCTTTGACAGAATTGGTAAAACATGATTTGTATAAATCAACTATCACTGAAACATTAAACATGAATAATGGAGAAGACTCTGTAAACTTGAATGATGATCAACCAGAGTTGATTTTTGGTCATGATGTTAATGGAAAACACCAATATGGTGCAGTTCCACCATTTTACATTAGCTTAACTATTCATGACCAAATTTTACAAAATGCAATGTTAGATTCAGGAGCTTCACATAATCTAATGCCAAAAGAAATAATGGAAACCCTGAACTTAGACATCACAAGGCCTTACAAAGATTTATTTTCATTCGATTCATGCAAAGTTAAATGGCTAGGTTTAATTAAAGATTTGTGTGTCACATTAGTTTGATATCCTGGCAAAAGTATACTCATCGACATTGTAGTAGCTGATATCCCACCTAAGTATGAAATGTTATTATCTCGCTCATGGGGCGCAAAATTACAAGGATCTCTACAATTGGATATGTCATATGCTACTATATCAGTTTTTGGTCAACCAAAGAAACTCTATAGGGAAACATTGATGAAATATATGGTGAGTAGTGCAGAAAGATGAATAAATTACCCAATTTATACTACACCTACTGACCTAGGTCCATTCACCTTATGTAACACTAAAACTGATAATGAAATCAAAACTGAACTAAAGGATAAAAATAAAACACAAAACAATGACAATACCTTTCATGAATCTTTACGGCATTTATATTTTGATGGATCAGTCAATAAATTAGGAGTATGAGCAGGAGTTTGGATAACTAATATGGAAAATAATCATGCAGAAGGCCATGCTTTGAAACTGAATTTTAAATGCACCAACAATATGGATGAGTATGAAGCCCTCATTTTAGGACTTCAAATTATCAAAAACTTAGGAGGCAAAAGAATATCAATTATGGAGGATTCATAGTTGATTGTAAAACAGATAAATGGAGAATATTATGTTTATAATTCTAGATTAGGCTGATATAGAGAAACTGTGTTAGATTTGATAGATGAACTATTGGAATGTAATTTATCTACAATAATAATAAACAAAAACATATTGGAACACTCCTTAGAAACTTTTTCTAGTACCTGTAATCTACCCTTGCAGCCGAATCATAAGGATACTACAGAAGTAAAACACATACCAATAATTCCATATAACCTCAAATATTGGCAAATTTTCTCACAAGATCAATAGATTTACCACTTTCTGAATAATGAAGGTGAATTTCAGAACTGTAAAATAGATACAGACTGCACATTAGATCAGGATTTAGATATTGAAATTGATTTGAATAATATAGATGTAAATAATGTAAATTTTGTTAGACATACTAAATTTAGTCAATTAGATATAGATAACTTAGAGAAAGTAGAAATTGATGAGATAATTGATGATGAATCTAATATCTTAAATCTCAAAGATAATTTCCTACAAAAAGGTTTAACTCCTTCAGAAGATTTATTTGACTCAAATGATGTTGCTAGAATACCCAAAATGGAGCCACTTAGATCCGATATTGAGAAATTTAACATTGCCACAGAGTTAAAACCCAAATTGATCAAACTTTCCAGATTCTTACCTCAGCAAGAAGATGAAAAATATATTGCTCTTTTCAAGGAATTTCAAGATGTTTTTTCTTGGAGTTATGAGGACCTAAAATCTTATGACACCAACATAACAGAGCATGAAATACCTATAAAAGAAATCCAAAAGCCTTTCAAACAAAAGTTAAGAAGGATCAACTCTGTTTTGATGCCTTTGATTGAAAAATAGGTAAAAATAATGCACGATGCACCGATAATTGCACCAATAAGATATTTCCTGTTTGGCTTTCTAATATAGTTCCAACTAGAAAAAAGACAAGAGAAATTAGATTTTGTGTTGATTTTAGGAATCTAAGCAAAGTATCCTTAAAAGATAATTATCCTTTACCAAAATGGATCACATTTTACAAAGGGTAGTTGATTCTTGTACTATTTCACTTTTAGATGGATTTTCAGGATACAACCAAATTTTAGTCTAACCAGAGGATCAAGACAAAAAAAAATTTACTAATCCTTGCGGCACTTTTATGTATGTAAAAATGCCCTTTTTTTTAATGAATGTAGGGGCTACCTTTCAAAGAGCTATGGATATAGCCTTTGCAAAATAAATTCATGAATTTTTAGTGATTTACCTAGATGACATTACTGTATTTTCTAAGATGGATTAGGAACACTCGGATTAGCTTCGACAAGTCTTTATTAAATGCAGAAAGTTTGGCATCTCTTTAAACTCTAAGAAAACCTTATTTGGATTAGAAGAAGGTAAGTTACTAGGACACATAATATATAAGGAAGGAATTAGAATAGACCCTACTAGAATAGAAGCAATTCTTAACGTTAGTCCTCCAAGGAACATAAAATAGTTACAAGCTTTTCTTGGTAAAATTAACTTTTTAAGAAGATTCATCTCCAATTTAACTGAAATAATTAGAGAACTCAATAATATGCTGGAAAAATATTTAGTTCTTAAATGGAATATTGAGGCCAAACAATAATTTGAATCTATCAAACATTCCTTAACCAAAACCCCAGTCCTTATAAGTCCTGACTTTAAAAAGGATTTCATCATTTTTTCTTTTGCTACAGAGCACACTATTGCTGCATTTTTACTGCTAAAAAATGACCAGGGCTATGAGCAGCCCATAGCTTTCTTTAGTATAACATTTAGAGATTCCAATTTGAAGTACAATATCATGGAGAAACATGCCCTAGCTTTGGTAAAAGCCATTAAATATTTCAGAGTGTACATTATTTATTCTCACATCATGGCCTATGTCCTAAATGTAGTAGTAAAAGAAATTCTAACTTAGGATGGTCCTGATGGTAGAAGAGGCAAGTGGATTGCCATAATTTTGGAATATGACATAGAGATAAAATCTATTAACTTCTAAAAGGTCGAGTTTTAGCCAAACTCATGGCTGAATCAAATTGTCATGCCCTAGACATAAATTTTATTGCCCAAGTAGATGATCAGGAAGAGATGGCGACTCCAGAGATTAATGAAGCCTTTTCAGACTCACCATGGTATGCAGATTTTATATTTGTATTACTAACCTTACAAGCTCCTCCTGCATTATTAAGAACAAAAGCTAGATTCTTGAAGCTAAAGGAAGTAATATTTTGTATATTAGACAATGTACTTTTTTGGAAATATCATAGTGGAATTTTCTTAAATTGTTTGCTAAAAGAAGAAGCTTACAAAGTATTATAAGAATTTCATACAGGTGACTCTGAAGGACATCTCTACTGGAAAAATACTGCAGACAAAATCCTGAGAGCTATTTTTTACTGGCCTACCTTGTTTGTAGATGTAAAAAGGTATGTGACCTCCTGTCTCAAGTGTAAAATATTTGAGGGTAAGAAAAATATGTTACCCCTACCTTTAAAACCCATCTCAACAGAAATGTCATTTCAACATTGGGGTCTTGAATTCATTGGTGAAATTCACCCTCCATAATCAGCCCAACACAAGTGGATTCTGACATCCATTGACTATTTTACTAAGTGGATTGAAGCCATACCCTCTAGGCAAGCCACTGACATTGTCATTATCTCGTTTTTAGAAAGCAACATACTTTCAAGATTTGGATGTCACCGAAATATTATTACTAACAATGCTGTAGCATTCAAATCCAAAAATATGATTGAATTTTTCCATAAATATCACATTTCCCTAGGCCATTCTACTACATATTACCCTCAAGGTAATGGCCTTGCTGAATCTTCAAATAAGGGCCTTGTAAACATCATCAAGAAGTTACTAAAAGATAACAAAAAGACTTGGAACAAGAAATTAGTCAATGCGTTATGGGCAGATAGACTTATGACCAAAAAATATATTGGTACATCCCCTTACCAGCTTGTCTATGGAATGGAGGTTGTTTTTCCATCTTCCCTAGGAGTACCAGTAATGAAGATAATCCAAGAATTACAAGTTGAGAAAAATGACATTCAAAGAAGGATTAATCAAACCATTCACTTGCAGCAAACAAGAGAATAGATTTATCTTAAGTCTCAAGTTATCTAGGATAAGATAAAGAATTTTTTTGACAAAAAGAGTAAAGAAGTTGGTTTCTACATTGGAGACAAAGTGTTAAAATGGGATTCAAGAAGAGAAGAGAAAGTTAAACATGGAAAATATGATTTTCTATGGAAAGGACCTTATGTTCTTTATGTTATAGAGGTAACAATGCCTTGTTTTTGAAATAAATGGATGGATCAGATCTGCTAGGCGGACCAATCAATGGCAGGATGTTGAAGCACTACTACTCCTCAGAGATAAAATAAATATTTAGTTTTATTTGCTTTAACCATTGTACATAAACATTGAATATTTTAGATTGGATTGCATATTTTCCTAATAGAGTTAAAGCCAGGAGAGAAGGCCCTAAGATTTGAAAGGTAAAATATCATAAGTATGAAATAACTGCAGAGATCAGAAGACATTTTCAAGTTCATCATAGTCAAATTTCACAGGCGAATAGTCTCAAAGTTATTGACATTTCACTAGGAGATTCCATCCCCATGTGGAGCCACTGTTATGGTCCTATAATAATAGGGTTCATAATTTTTGAATTGACTTTCATAGTCTTATAAATATGTACATACGTTTCTTTTTGCAAATTTTTTTCTCATATTTTGAAAATAATAATAAATGAAAAGAGGGTAAAAGTCTTAAAACAAAGATCAAAGGACTTAGAAAATAAAAGATAAAAAAGAATAAAAATGGACTCCGAAAGAAAAAAAGAAGAAGATAAAAATAAGACATAAAAGTGAGAAAGTCAAAATGCCACTACTATTTACTTTTACTGCAAGAATAATTCAAAATGCCATAATCCATGATCAGTTAAATAGTTTAATCTTAAATTTTCATGCTTTGAATTTAATGTTTTAGATAGAGAATAGAGATATGCCAAATAGTTTAAACTTGACAAATCAGTAGATAGTTAGAGAATAGTTGAGGAGCTCAACAGTTTAATCTGAGCCCTCGGATGAAATAAGGTTAGAATTAGATATTTTTATGCTTTAAAATAAAAATGGATTTAGGGTTGCAAGCTTAAATGCACCCATGGAAATGAAGTAAATAATTTTAGAATAATGATGGGTAGGTAGAAATCAGTTGTGCAAGGCATGTAATAAAGCATCATCAGGAAAATTACTAATTTCTCTTCCCCCACAATGATCCAGTATTCAAAATCTTCAGTTAAAGAGGCTTAGAGAATTTCTTTGAATTCTATTGGGACCGGAGCCAAGGCTTAGTAACTGAATGGCTAAAAATATTGGATTCCCTACATAATATCCCATTTCCTTAGCATATTCACCCTCTTCCAAAAATACAAACCCTTTTCCTAACTAAAACACCTTTTTTTGTGTAGAAAAGTAAAATCCCCTCTTAATTAATTTCATTTCATCCAAAAACACTCAAAAACCCATAAAATACAATTTATCCTAAGTTTAAGTGTAAATTTTTAATGATACAATCATTTGTGCCTAATTTTTTTTTTTTTACACTTAGTTTATTTTTTGTATTTTTCATTCATTTTCATTCATTACATACTAATTTTTAACATAAAGTATTAATCCCTTTAAACTACCCCTTTCTCATATATACTTATTAAATCCTTTATTTAAAAAAGCCCCAGAAAACCCACTTATTTATGTTAACCTATGGTCTATATTACACATGTGTTGAAATACACCCCACCATATCCCCATAGGTTAAAACATATCATATAAATAAACCCACCCCCAATGGTTATAAAAAAATTGTAAATGTTTCATATGCTATGTAAATACGCCCCACCAATCAAAATAAAACATTAGTTTTACGTTTAAAACTATGTTTAAAACATAAAAATAACCCCACCAAAATATAACAAAACCTGGGCCCCACGCGCCATTCGCCGATAAACTCCTCACTTAATCGTAGTCATTCCCATACATACCCTTAGATCTAATGACCCAGATGTGATATCGCAAATCTAAAAGCAGAGTCATTAACCATTTTAAAATTTGCAAAATGGGTAGTTTTGCACCCTTATCTCTCCTCCACGCAGCAACATATAACTGGATCACATTCGATCTGAGGAAACAACTTACCACCTTCAGCCCAATGCGATAACCACTTCTAGTTTTTTCCCTTCCAGTGCCAAAACCGCCCTCTGTTCTGATATGACCACATTCAATGTCGATCCTCTTTAAACCTAAAACATTATAAAATCATCATATATGTGCAAAAAATCCCTTTTATTTTTTATCTGTGCATTTATCCTTCCGATTGAAGAAAAGCTCCCAGTACAATGTTTTCACCCCCAAAGAGCCAAAAACATCCATTAAAGTTGTTGTCAAGATCATTGGAAGCTCCAGTTCGTTTCCAAAGACTTCAAAAGCCATCAGGACCCTGTCCGACACCTCAAAACCTATTTAAAAGGGCAAATACCTGCACAAACACGTATTCTTCATATAAAAAAAAACTATTTATCACTTCAAAAGAGTTTTTGAAGAAATTAAGCTTAGTAAAGCCTATTTATCCATAGAAAAACCCTTATGGTTGCCTGCAAAGAACAAATTCACTGTAAAAACTCTGATAAACCCCGTTTTGATACCACAATCTATTTTAAAAATTTAAATAGGAGTAATTTAGC
This sequence comes from Pinus albicaulis, assembly GCA_034641835.2. Taxonomy (NCBI): domain Eukaryota; kingdom Viridiplantae; phylum Streptophyta; class Pinopsida; order Pinales; family Pinaceae; genus Pinus; species Pinus albicaulis. The sequence continues at coordinate 966,987,906 of CM076583.1, read as the reverse complement.
CTTTGCAGACATTGAAAAAGACTCCTAATCTATCCAGAAACCCTTTGCAAGTAACCCCAATCCTTCTGTGCCCAATTTTAACCATTTTCAGTCCAGTATTATCCGAAAAAAGCATTGAAACCCTTGTTTTATCATTTCTTGTACTTGTAAGGGTCTGAAGATCAATCTTAACGCTAAAATACAAGAGTTGAATCCAAGAAAAATCTATTTGTGCCTATTTTGATTCATAGACCTCTATTAAAGTCAAAAACACTTCTGTAAACAATTAAATCTTACAAAAGAATTCAAAAAAGCCAAAATACAGAGTTTCAAGTACCTAGAAAGTCGAAAAATGCTAAAATCAAACTCGACAATGACTTCCAAAACCACAATTGTTGTAAATCATCTAAAACCTCTTGTTGTAGACATTGAACATACATACTTAGCAGATGTGGATTACAAAATAGTTGATCCAGTGATAGAATTTAATCTATTAGACCTCGACTGCTAGAGTCTTGAAAAATCATCAGATCTAGTTGATGAAGTTCAGATTTGGGAGTCAAACCTACCCAAGTATGTTGTTCCACTTACTCATTAGTGTCCAGAGGTTATTAGGCTATGTCAGACCTATTTTTCTCCTGAACAAAGAGCAATGGTAAATGAAAATAAAGAATTATTGTTCACAATTACTGTTCAGTCTATAAGCCAAATGCTATAGTTCAAACCAGATCCCAATGCAGTTCCTTTATCCATAGAACCACTCACAAAGCTTTACATTGGTCTAGATTTTCCCAAAAGGTTTCAAATTTTCCAATTGTTCATGCCTTTACATATTTAAATTCCACAGATCAACCCTCCTTATTCTACCTCAAAATTTCCTAAAGGGTCAAAGCATGTCATATCCATGTTGTCATGTCTCCTAGTGTATTTTACAGATGAGCATACAGATGATTGAATCCTAGGTTTTCTATCTACCTTTGTACCAGGACAACGTCCTTATATCATTTTCAATTATTTTGAATACATAACTAATAATATTCATGATCAGCTTGTAAAATTTCCAACTGAAGGAGTATTTAGGTATACTTCCTTTCTTTTCCATATGTTCTTATATTTCCAAGTAGACAAGTTCCCAATAACACCACAAAAGATTGATATAGAAGAGAACCCACTTTCAGTCATCTCTTGGACATCTTTGATTACAAAAGAGTCCACAGAGGTCAGTTATGAAGAATTTACAAATTCCTTTATTCATCCATTGATAAACATGTTGACAAACAAAGTACAGCCAAGAATCAGTGATGAGATAAAGAAATTTCTACAGCTATCAAAGAAAAATAGAACTGGAGGAGATAGAAATTACTGATAGAAGAGAGACAGTCCTTGAAAAAAGGAAAGTGATTTCAAAGAAGAATGTAATGAAGAATCTAGATGAAAAATGTGAAAACATGAACATAGCCATAACCAAATTTATGGTTAAATTTGAGATCTTTAGGCAAAGCGGTTTGCCAAACATACTTGTTATTAATGATAAACTCATGCCACAAGAAGACTACAACAAGAAGATAAGAGATCATGCAAAAGAGTATGTAGAAAAAACAGAAGGACAAGGAATTCCTACAGGAAAGGTTTTATATAAAAGTTTTGAAGACATGTTTTATCTACAACATGAGATAAAACACTTATTTGTTATAAAAAAAACATTTGCTAGGTACACCGAAGTAGATGAGAACTTTATAAAATTGAAAAAAATCAAAATTTCTGATGAAGAATCTTGGGAATCACTCACTGACATACTTTAAAAATTCAAATTGGAGAGAAGAGGATGAAAATAGTTTGCTGATTTTACGCAATCAAAATAGAAATTACATTAGTAAAGCAATTTAAATAGTGATTAAAGTGTATTAGAGGTAAAGAGTATCAGATGAAATATTATCAGATAAGAAGATAATGTTTCAAGACATATTTGAAATATCATTGCCAACAAAGAGGACAACAAGGCAACCAACTACATCCAATCCAAAACAACACTACTATTTTATTTGGATAAATAGGATAGCTTGCTAAGTTGTTAAGCAACTGTAACTATTTTGTTGTAAAAGATATTTTATTTTCCTTATAAAATTCCTAGGAGTATTCTAGGATATTTTGTAAAATTTTTTGTATATATACTTCATATTTTTAAGTATTATTATGGAATAAATTGCTGAATATTTCTATAGTCAATATTTCTATACCTGAAGGCTTTTTGTAGCAAGTTCAAGTAGAAGACTGGATCAAATCATCTAGCATCATATTTCAGGATTCATGTGAGGATCCATAAAAGTGAATTACTTTCTACTGTCATTGTTTACCTTCTTGTGTTTCACATGCTTTCATAAATGTATTCTAAATTTGAATGATAAATCAGGAATATTATTACAGGATTTGTTAAAAGTACTCGGTCTTTAATTGTTTATCATTTCTATGTTTTCTACTGATTTCCAGAGTAGGGAACCCTTAATTTCTCCCTCTTTCGAATGACCTCTGTCTACTCCTTCCTTATCCGGATCAAAGAATCCTTGATTTCTCTTTATCCCAATCAAACCACTTCACTAATCAACCTTCCAAGATCTTCAATGACTTGTCTATCTTTCCCTAAACACATTTGACTTTTTGACCTTGATCCTAGTCCTGTTTGCTTGACTTTTTACTCCTTAGCCCAATGGACAAATAGATCTATAACTATTTATCTCACTAAGTGATTTTTTCTCACCAAACCGAACCAAACCAAATCAAAACCAATTTGCACAATCATAACTAGCCTAATATCTTATAATCAAAACAAAGTTAAATCTTATGGAGAGAGCCCTCTCTAAACCCTAGGAAGGCTAGATCCTAGAGTTTAAAATTTTTCCTGCGGTTACCTCTAATTTTCTTGGACTTTAAATCAAAATCTCACAACTTAAGAATTATTAGAGTGATAACACTCATTATTTATTAACATAAATTAATTAATATGATATTATGAAACCAACTCCCAAGATAGAATAAAAGAGAGATCAACACCTTAGAAATTAGCTAGTTCGAGAGGGAATCCTCATGTACATTACATAAATGAAAAATTATTTGATGATTCAAATGAAAAAACCTCCTTTATATATATAGGAGTCCATGGGGTCACAATATAATCCTAGCTGACTTAAGAATAATAATGTAAGGGAAAAACAGTAACAATAGTTGGCTATTATGGCGCACAATAATAACAATTTGGGGATTACATGGGTACAAAAATAATAATAAGGGGGCTACATTAACAACAATAAGGAACTACACTAGTAATATAGGGTCCTAACATGCCCTTCTCCTTCAAAAAAGTGTTGTCCTCAACGCTTGATTTGTTCTGGATGCTTCTGTATAAAATTCTTATCCTCCCATGTGGAATCTTCAGTGGGTAAGTTCTTCCACTTGATGAGATACTCTGAAATTGATCTATTTCGTAGTTTTTGAGTTCTTATTTCCGTGACTGCTTCAAGTTCCAATACGATTTTTCCTTCCTCATCAAGTTCTGGCAATATTATTCGAACCAGAAATTTGTCACCTCTAGCCTTATTTAAGCATGAAACATGGAAAACTGGGTGCACTCGGGAAGATGTAGGAAGCTCCAATTTGCATGCCATTGTACCAATATTTTGCAACAACCTGTAAGAACCATAGTACTTTCGCAATAATTTATTATACTTCTTATCTTGCTTGAGGGGCATTTGTTTGTATGGCTATAGCTATAAAAATACCCAGTCGCCTACATCAAAACTTCTCTCGCTGCGATGTTGATCTTCCTGTCGTTTCATTCCATTTTGTGCCAAATTTAGTTATCCTTTAAGAGTTGGATAAATTAATATCATGATCATCATCACAAATAGGTTGGATTCATTTGGGAGTTTTAAATACCTTGGAATGATTGTCCAAGACTTTTTGGAGATTTGTAGAAATATATGATTTTTATGTTGGAACTTCTAGTGAGCATAATTGTGCAATTATGCCTCATTGTTCTCTATTCAGAAGATTTTTCATGACATTAGAGCTTTTTATCTTTCTTTGCTTCCCTGCGATACCTCATAATTCAACTTCCTTTCCTTCCATAACAAATTTCAAGAAAAATTCTTGAAAATTTAAAGTTATCGTCCCCAAATATTGTAACCATTGTACTCCTAGTACAATATTAACACCACCCATTGAAATATTCAATACATATTCCCTAATGGTTAGCTTGATATTATGGCACTTTCCAGAGAAATTTATAGTTCCTCCATTTTCCACCATCACTTGACACTCTCATGCTGGGTGTAGGAATCCATTCAATTCCTTGGCTACCTTATAATGAATAAAATTATGGGTACTACCCGAATCAATAAGCACTGTTAAATTTTTATTCTTCATACATCCTTCTACCTTAAGAGATTGAGGAGTGGTAATTCCTACCAATGCATTACAGCATATGATCAGATTCATTTCTTCTTCCTCTAGGGTTGCTTCCTGGTGTATATCTTCTTCTTTTGAAATTTGTTGTTCCTTTTCCGCCTCCTCTTCACAATATACCTAAAATAATTTATTCCCAGCACAGTTATGACCTTTAGTGTATTTATTATCACAAATATAGAAAATTCCTTATGTAATTTTAGGAGTAGCAACACTTCCAACTTTATAGTTGTGAGTGGTAGGTTTCCTTGTCGCCATAATTTTGCTTTCAATTTTTCTTGCCAACCTCAATTCCTTCTCTAATGTATTAGGTACCCAAAGGTGAACCTCATGTTTGATTTTATCCTTTAGTTTCCCTATGAAGGCAACAATCCTGTGTTCCTATGGAATATTATTTACCCTTATATTCAATTTTTTGAAATACTCTATGTGCTCCATTATTGAACCCTTTTTTTTTAGATTTATCAATTGGATAAAGAAGGTGTTGCTCTTTCTATCGGTATAATGTTGTATCATTTCCTCCATAAAGTTTGACCAAGTGACCAATGGTTTAAGATAACAAAGCCATCGATACCCAACAAAATGATTTTGTTCTAAATACAAAGTTGCAATGTGTACCTTTTGTGTGTTTTGCGTATTATGGAGGTCAAATTATTTCTCCATTTTTAGTATCCAAGTTACCGGATCGTTTCCATCAAACTTCCTCATATATATATTTGGAATATGGTGGATCTTAAATCCAACATTAGAGTCTATGAAATCATGATTAAAATTTCTTTTGTTCTCATCATGAGTTTCCTCTACTACCTTTTCGCCATTAGGAAGCTTTTCTTGTAGCAACTTTTCCAAACCTTCCTTCAAAGCTTCCATGTATTTCTTCAAATATCCCATGGGATCCTTGCCATGAAAATTCCTCATATCTATCTTTGGAATATCATCGATCTTAAATCTAACACTAGAGCCTATGAAATCATGATTAGAATTTTTTTGTTCTCTTCATGAGTTTCCTCTACTACCTTTTCACCATTAGGAAGCTTTTATTGTAGCTACTTTTAAAAAACTTCCTTCAAACCCTCCATTTATTTCTTCAAATATTCCATGTTACCTTCTATATCATCCATATTATATTCCACACCATCAATCTTATATTCCATGTCATTCTTCAAACCATCAATCTTAGCTTCCATGTCATTCTTCACACCATTTATCTTAGCTTCCACACCTTTCTTCCAAACATCCATCTTAGCTTCCAGGCCTTTCTTCAAACCATCCATATTAGCTTCCATGCCTTTAATCAAACCATCCATCTTATCTTCCATTTCATTTTTTGTTACTTTTTGTGAGAGAAAAAGTTGTTTCACTTGGTCTTGTGATTTTGATATATCATGTTGCACTTCTTCCTCTTCATGAGTCATAGTATAGCCTTATGAGGGCTTAATGGGCACTGAATTCATTTTAGGGGGAATTTTAGAACCCAATACTGATATCTATGCTTCAATATTCCATTGGAATCACTTCAACCTAGTTTTTCAAACAAGACTTATGCACTTTTTTTTTTAAATACACACTTTTATCTTTGTTTTAAGGAGATCAATATTGAAACTGATGTATCTTTGTAATTTTGGATCCCCAATATTTTATCTTTAGTCCTGTAATTTTGGATCCCTATGAAACTTCTTTCCAATGCCATAGGTCTGACCTGATTTGGTTTCTTCAAGACAAAGCTATGTCCAATATCCCACAATGACCTAATTATGGACTAGTTCAGTAGAGCGTACTTGTACAACGTGACATGTCTCATTGTTTCCTCCTTCATCTCTGACATCGATACACATGAAATTAAATTCAGTTTGATTTTGGCCACGTTTTACAGAATTCAAATCAAATGCTTAGAGAGAGAGCTATGGCGACTTTCCGAAGGTCACCTATTTGAGAAGAAATTAGGGATCAAAAACCCTAACTTCCATAGATCATATCTCCGAAAATATTGCAAAAAAACATATGAAATGTTTACACAATGTTCCTCAGGATTTCTTTGGAAATGGTTTTTCTTTTTAGCTTTTGATACTTTGTAGAAAACATTTTATAGTGAAAATTCCATGATGACCTGTTTGAAGAAGAAAAACTCTAGAATCCAAAGCTCGGATATCAAATTTTATGAAACCAACTCACAAAATAGAAGAAATGAGAGATCAATGCCTTAGAAATTAGCCACTTTGAGGGGGAAACCTCCTTTACATTACATAAATGAAAAATTCATGGATGATTCAAATGACAAAACCTCCTTTCTATATATAGGAGTCCATGGGGTCACAATATAATCCTAGCCGACTTAATAAAAATAATGTAAGGTCACAACAATAACAATAGTGGGATATTATGGGGCACGATAATAACAATATGGGGATTATAGGGGTACAACAATAAAAATAAGTGGGCTACACTAATAACAATAAGGGACTACACTAGTAATGTAAGGCCATAACATATAATTTTGCGACTAAATTAAAATTTTTTTATATAATGTGCATGTTCATATAATATGAAAACACAAAGTTACATATTTTAATTACAATACTAAAAAATATCAAGAGAAACTATAAATAATTTCAACCACATAAAATGTATTATATGTAATGTCAAGTATTATAATATGATTTTCTAACTCAATATTCATTGGACTACAATTTAAACATGAAATATTGTTTCATCACTTGAAGACATTATCATTGTGTTTCTAATGCATTGTAGTTGAATTCACCAACTCTGAAGACTTGACCATCAATCTCTATTTGTGTATCTTATGTAGGATACTGGCTCTAAGGTATCCCTAGACTGGTTCTCTCCTCTCTCTCTTTTTGAATTTGTCACTCTGATGTTATTGTTCTCCTCTTTCTTCAATTCCTACTTGATCTAAATCTAAATGTTAGTTTCCTTGTGATAATTTCATATTTAGAATTATAAACAATTTATGATCATTTTCTTCATGTGCATAGGTTTCCTTGTCTTGTTTGTGAATGTTAAACAGGCAATTGTGTCAAGTTTTATGTCAAACTCATGAGAATTTTAACATTAAAACAAAGTCCTCAACATTGACAATAAAAGGTACATCAAACCATCAAATTATCCATTAACAGAATTTTTTGATGAAGGAGTTCACCTGTCCTAGGCTACTTCTCCTTGGTCTAGCTTCCATGGTGTAAGCCTCTGTATTAGCTCAAAATGGAAAAAAGTGTTGTTTAGAATCCTCTATTTCTCCTAAAACCTGCTCCAACATGCTCAAAATGTACAAATATGCTAGGATAGAATATTTCTGAGCCAAAAATGGTCCAATTTTGAAAAATTTATGGTTTATTAAATTTTGGCCTAGGAAACCCCTCCAAAAATAGAGAGAACTCGAGGTAACTCCAACAAATTTGGAGTTTTGCCGATGTTATGTCCCTATATTTCTAGTTTATCCCCTTATTTTTATTAGTGTAGCCCCCTTATTATTATTTTTGTACCCCTGTAACCCCAATATTGTTATTATTGTGTCCATACGTTATTATTGTTAGGTCGGCTAGGATTATATTGTGGCCCCATGGACTCCTATATATAGAATAAGGTTTTGGTCATTTGTAGCATCCAATAATTGTTAATTTATGTAATGTATTGCAGGTTTCCCCCTCGAAGTGTCTGATTTATAAGGCATTGATCTCTCTTTTCTTCTATTTTTGGAGCTGGTTTCATAACATTTGGCATTAGAGATTTGGATTCTAGGGTTTCATTGCTCCAAACAAGTCATCGTGGAATTTTCACTATACCGTTTTTTCTACGAAGGTTCAAAAGATGAAATTTTTAGCGCATGAAGAAGAAGTCTTGAGGAATGCAGTGGAAAAATTTCAGATCTTGGTTCATGATATTTTCAGAGATATGACTGGTGGAAGTTAGGGCTTTTTGTAGGCTCCTAAATTTAACCTAAACAAGTCATTGTAGAATTTTCGCTATAAATATTTTTCTACGAGGGTTCAGAAGTGGAAACTTTTACAGAGAAAAGCCAAAATCCTGAGGAATTTTGTGGAAAATTTACAGATATTTATTCAAAATATTTTCATACATATCATCTGTGGAAGTTAGAGTTATTTCAGGCTCTCGAATTTCATCTCAAAGAGGTGACTGTGGGAAAATCATCATAACTCTCTCTCTGAGCATTGGATTTGAATTCTGTAAAAATTGGACCCAATGACACGGAATAAAGTTTCATTTTTATCAATTTCAGAGCCAAAGGAGGAAGCAGTGACATGTGGCATGTCATGGAAATTCTCTCTGCTAAACCATTCCATAATTATCTCATTGTCGGAGATTGGGTATAACTATTTTTTGAAGAATCCAAAGCAGGTCAGACCTATGGAATTTGAAAGAAGGTTAAGAGGGCTACTATAAGGTCTAATTTCAAATATTGAAGATTTGAAATCATAGAGATAATTCAGTTTCAATCTTCAGCTCCTCAAAAGTAAGAAAAATGTGTGTATTTATTTTTCAAATTGTATAAGTCTTGTGTGAAAAATTAGTTTGAATTGGTTTCAAGGGCATACTATAACATAGATATTAGTATTAGGTTAAAAAATTTCACCTAAAAAGAATTCAACACCCATTAAGCCTTCAAAAGTCTCTATTATGACTCATGAAGATGAAGAAATGCGACATGACATATCAAAATTACAAGAGCAAGCACCAAATTTCGCTCTTGTAAAGAGAAACAAAAAATAAGATGGATAGAATGGAAGCTAGCATGGAAGAAAATATGGATGCCATGGAAGCTAAGATGGATGACATGGAATCTAAGATCAATGAAAAAATGAAAGACAACTTGGAAAACATGAAGAATGATCTAAAATCAAACATGGAAGGTTTGAAAAAGTTGATACAAGAAATGTTTCCTAATGGCGAAAGAATAGTAGAGGAAAATCATGATGAGAACAAAATAAATGTTAATCATGATTTCATAAAATCTAATTTTGGATGGAAGAACCACCATATTCCAAATATGTATATGAGGAAGTTTGATGGCAAGGATCCTGTAACATGGATACTAGAGATGGAGCAATATTTTGATTTCAATAATGTGAAAAACACAGAAAAGGTACACATTGAAAATTTACATTTAGAACAAAATAAATTTTTATGGTATCAATGGCTTTTCTCCCGTAAAAAAATTGTCACTTGGTCAATTTTTACGGAGGAAATGATAACACATTACGAGGATACAAAAAGCAACACCTTCTTTAGCCAATTGATAAATCTCAAACAAAAGGGTTCAGTGGTGGAGCACATTGAGGACTTTCAAAAATTGAATATAAGGGTAATTGATATTCCAGAGGAACACAGGATTGATGTCTTCATAGGGACTTTAAAGGATAACATACAACACGAAGTTCGCATTTGGGAACTTGATTCATTGGAAAAGGCATTCAGGCTGGCAAGAAAAATTGAATGTAAAATTATGGTGACAAGGAAGCCTACCACTCACATATATAAAGATGGAAGTGTTTCTACTCCTAGACTTCCACAACCTACAAGGTTTACACCACAACAATTGGAAGAAAAAATATCAAAAGGGCTTTGTTACAGTTATGATAGAAAATACACTAAAGGTCATAAGTTTGCTGAGAAGAAATTATTTTACATAGATTGTGAAGAGGAAGAATAAAATGAACAAGAATATTAAAAAGAAGAGGATATACACTAGGAACGAATCCTAGAAGAGGAATAAATGAGTCCGACCATATCGTGTAATGCATTGGCATGAATTACCACTCCTCAAACTCTCAAGATAGAAGGACATATCAAGAAGAAAAAGGTAATAATGTTGATTGATTCAGGTAGTACCCATAATTTTATTCATTGTAAGGTAGCCAATGAATTGAATTGTTTCCTATACCCAGCACGAGAATGTCAATTTATGGTTGCAAATGGAGGAACTATAAATTTCTCTAGAAAATGCCATAATATAAAGCTAGCCATGGGGGAATATGTATTGAATAGTCCAATGCCTTACATTCCAATGGGAGGTGTTGATGTTGTACTAGGAGTACAATGGTTACAATCTTTGGGGGCGGTAGCTTTTAATTTTCAAAAACATTTCTTGAATTTTTACTTAGAAAAAAAAGGAAGTCAAATTACAGGGTATCACAGGGAATCCATGAAAAAAAATAAGGTCTAATTCCATGACAAAGCTTATGAAGAAAGAACAATGAGGCGTAATTGCACAATTATGCACACTAGAAGTTCCAACATCAAAACCATCTATTTCTTGAGATCTCCAAAAAATCTTGGACAATCATTCCAAGTTGTTTGAAACTCCCAAAGAACTCCCACCTATTCATGATCATGATCATGCTATTCATTTGTTAGGTCCCTATATTAATAGTATAGTACCTTATTGTTGTTAGTGTAACCCCTTTATTGTTATTATTGTACCCTTGTAACCCCCATTTTGTTATTATTGTACTTCAGAATTGTGTGTTAGGAATTAAATTTAGGATTACATTATTGTACAAGTTACATTATGGCCCCATGGACTCTATATATAGAAAGGGTTTGTAAATTGAATCAAATTGTTCATTTGCTCTGTCTTATTAGGTTTGCCCCCTCGAGTGGCTTATTTCTAAAGTTCCTTATCTCTTTTCTTAACTTTGGGTACAGTTTTACAACACTTTGTATGTCGAGAGGTTTGGGAATATTTGGATTCTAGGGTTTCACTGCTCCAAACAGGCCATAATGTAATCCTAGTGGGCCTTAAATTTACACAACATCATTTGATTCCAGGAATTTTTCCTCCAAACATCAGGACTTATAGATATCCTTATGTCCAAAAGGGAAAAATTGAACGTATGATTGCAGAAATGTGAGAGGCTGGTATAATTCAACCTAGTCAAAGTTCTTTTTCTACTCCAATAGTATTGGTTCACAAGAAGTATGGATCATGGTGCATGTGTCCAGATTATAGGGTATAAGCTCACTATTAAAGATAAATTGCCCATTCTCGTGATTTATGAATTATTGGATGAATTTAATGGAGCAATTTATTTTACCAAGTTGGATCTTCATTCAGGATATCATCAAATTAGAATGAAGACTAAAGACACTTTGAAAAAAAAAATTTCAAACTCATGAGGGTCATTATGAGTTTTTGGTCATACCTTTTGGGCTTACCAATGCACCTTCTACATTTCAAGGGTTGATCTCCAATTTAAACCCTTCCTTACAAAATTTGTGCTAGTATTTTTTGATGATATACTAATCTACAATAGGTGTTGGAAGGATCATGTTCAACATGTTGACAGGGTGCTCAGACTATTGCAAGAGAAACAATTATATGAAAAAGCATCCAAATATTTCTTTGGAGTACAAGAGGCGGAATATCTGGGTCATATTGTGTCTCACAAGGGTGTTAAGGTAGACCTTGAAAAAATTTAAGCCATCAAGAAATGGAAAGTCCCCACAACCAGAAAGCAGTTGCAGGGATTTATCGGGTTAACAGGGTATTATCACAAGTTTGTTAAGAATTATGGGAGAATAGTAGCACCTATAAAAACATTATTGAATAAATATGCATTTTCATGGACTCCTGAAGCAACTAAGGCCTTTGAACATCTTAAAGAGGAAATGTTCCTAGCACTGGTCTTATCTATGCCAGATTTCACAAAAACATTTATTGTGGAATGTGATGCCTCAGGAAATGGAATTGGTGCTATTTTAATGCAAGAAGGAAAACCCATTAATTTTGTAAGTCGTCCAATCAAAGGAAAGTATTTACAGAAAGCTATTTATGAGAAGGAAATGTTATCAATGCTACATGCACTAAAGAAATGAAGAGCTTACCTAATGGGAATACACTTAAAGGTAAAAATTGATCATGATAGTCTTAAACACTTTTTGGAACAAAGACCATCTTCAGAAGAGTAGAAAAAATATGTCACAAAGATGTTGGGTTATGAATTTGAAATAATCTACAAAAAAGGGAAGCTAAATGTTGTTGCAGATGCACTCTCAAGAAAGAATGAAGAGGTGGAATTTCTTTGTTCCATTTCTATTATCCAACCAAATTGGATAACTGAAGCAAGGGATGAATGGAAGAAGGACGAAGAAGTGTGGACACTCACTCAAAATTTGCAACAAGATCCTAGTAGATATGATACATTTAGTTGGAAAAATGAATCCTTATGGTACAAACACCACTTATATCTTTGTAAGAGTTCCCAACTAAAACAAAATATTATTTTGGAATTGCACACTTCTCCTTTAAAATGTCACTCAAGATTTTTAAAAACTTACCACAGGGTGAAGAAAGAATTTTTTTGGGATGGCCTTAAATCTGATATTCAAAAGTTTGTAGCGGAATGTTTCATTTTCCGGAAAAATAAAGTTGAGACAATTAAGACCCTAGGTCTTCTAAAACATTTATCCATTCCAAGTCAACTTTGGGAGGAGATTTCAATGGATTTTATCATAGGTTTACCCAAGTCTGAAGGAAAGAGTGTCATCATGGTGGTAGTTTATAGAACTAATGTAGTATGCACACTTTGGTGCATTATGTTATCCATTTAAATAAAGTACAATTTCTAATACATTTATGGACACAATTCAAAAGCTACATGGAAACCCAAAGATTATTGTGAGTGACAGAGATCCCATTTTTACTGGAAATTTTTGGACGCAGTTATTTTCTTGTTTGGGTATTCAACTAGCTCATAGCTCATCTTATCATTCTCAATCCGATGGTCAAACTTAGATAGTGAATAAATTTTTGGAAGGATATATTCATTGTTTTTTAATCTTATAAACAAACAAAATGGGTCAAGTGTTTACCTCTCGTTGACTAGTGGTATAACACTTCTTTCCATACTGCAGAAAATATGACCCCATTTATGGTACTTTATGGATATCATCCACCGTCCATCACATCATATTTAAGAGAAAACTGTAAGGCTCAAGCAGTGGAAGATCACATCGAGCATCAACAATAAGTTCTCCAACTCTTAAAGGATAACCTAAATTTGACACAAAATCGAATGAAACAACATGCTGATCAATATCACAGCAAGAGAAGTTTTGATGTAGGAGACTGGGTATTTTTATGGCTACAACCATACAAACAAATGTCCCTCAAGAAAGCTAAGAAGGATAATAAATTATCACCAAAGTACTATCGTCCTTACAAGGTGTTGCAAAATATTGGTACTATGACATACAAATTGAAGCTTCTTGCTTCTTCGCGACTGCACCCAGTTTTCAATGTTTCATGCTTAAAAAAGGTTATAGGTGAAAATATTCTAGTTCAAACAATATTGCTAGAACTTGATGAGGAAGGAAAATCATATTGGAACCTGAAGCAGTCACAGAAACAAGAACTTGACAACTATAAAATCGATCAATTTCAGAGTATCTCATCAAGTGGAAGAACTTACCCACTGAATATTCTACATGGGAGGATGAGAATTTTATACAGAAGCACCCAAAGCTACTCAACCATTGAGGACAACACTTTTTTGAAGCAGAGGGGCATGTGGGGTCCCTATATTACTAGTTTAGTCCCTTATTGTTATTACTGTAGCCCCCTTATTATTATTTTTGTACCCCTGTAACCCCAATATTTTTATTATTGTGCACTTACATTATTATGTTAGGTCAGTTAGGATTATATTGTGGCCCCATGGACTCCTATATATAGAAGGAGGTTTTGGTCATTTGCAGCATCCAATAATTGTTCATTTATGTAATGTATTTTAGGTTGCCCCCTCGAAGTGGATGATTTATAAGGTGTTGATCTCTCTTTTCTTCTATTTTTTGAGTTGGTTTCATAACAGTTGAAAATGGCGGACTCCTCCAACTCCACCACCAAGATAAGACCTATTTAGCTAAGGATAAGTGTAGTTTAGTTGGTAATTAATGGTGGTTTAGTGCACTAATGGCACAGTTAGTTGGAGCGATCTTCCATGGTTATAGTGTTAGGCTATATGGGCCGAGGGATGATCCCTGCCTTACCCCCAACATATAATACATTCAAACTTAAATATAAGTTGAATATTATGCTAATTAAGAACCAATGTGTGGATATAACGGTAAGACTTTGCATTTGTGTAGGGAAGGTTGCGGGGTTGACCCTGACCTCTTCCCACCCTCCGATAAATAATTTTGCACCATACAAACATGCATTTTGTCCTTTAAACATAGTTTAATTTGACATTTGGGGGGAGGGGGGGAGGCACGTGGAGGACCCTCACTGCACCACACCTCCTCTTCCCATTGGCTCATTTCAACAACCAATAAAAATGTGACATTCACCCAACTCAGCAACCAATCACAAAATGAAAAATGTCACCACCTAATTCACCCAGAGGATCATTTGACCACTTTTAACAACTACAAAGTCAACTACCATGTCAGTAGTACAAACTGCTAACTAGGGAATTGTCTGGCATTTTTTTTTGGAAATTTTTGAGAAAATGGACAATATGCTCTAACTTTCGCATATAGAGTTGTTTTTCGATGAAATGAAGTGCGTCAGATTCCTAGAGATGAGCACTTCATAGTCATTAAGGTTTTGAACAATTCTGAGAACTTCCATGTTTAATCTTAACACTGAGCACCCGATCATTGCTCCCCACTAGAAGCCTTTTGGACCCCAAAAGATACTATCAATTTTTTAGCAAGTGAGGGTATAATTCCCTCACCTTCTCAATCTCCATCCTTTTGGACTTAGAAGAATTTGGTCCCTCGTGTCCCACTTGAAGGTATTCGACATTCCTTCTCTTTGATGTTCTGGTTATTCTATCAAGTATGAGATCTTGTTGAATTTCATCAAGATATTATGGTTAGAAATCATCTATTGATGGTAGATCAACATGCTCTCCTTGATCATCAATTAATGGAGGCTCAAACAATATCAAATTGTCAACATTAACAATAAATTATATTTGAATATAAGGAGGAAAATATAGCTTAAATTCATTGTTAGCAACCTTTTCCAGAATTATAAAAGGACCATAACAGATTGGCTTAAGCTTTCTACCTTCCCCTTGAAGTCTCTCTTTGCTAATATATAACCAAAATTCGTCACCAAATTGCAATTTATGATCGACATGGTGTTTATCATGCCTTTCCGTATAACTTATTTGACTCTTTTCAAGTTGTTATTTCACTATGTGATGTATCAACTGAATCTTCTCAGTGAGCTTATTTGTGTTATCTATGTCGCTATGCCCATCAATAGCAACATATTCCCCAAAGATTAAGTCCAATGGCGATCCTGGAAAGTATCCAAGACATGCCTCAAATGGTGATGTGCCTGTGGAAGAATGATTTGCCCTGTTGTATGCATGTTGAACGTAATGCAATTGTTCATCCCACAACTTGGGATGTTTGCTGCAATATCCACGAAGAAGATGAATGAATGTCCCATTGAAAACCTTGGTTTTACCATTTTTTTGTGGATGAAATGTTGTACTCTTCTTCAACTTAGTTTCCATCATGTCCTATAAATTTGACCAAAAATTCCCAAAAAATGAAGAATCTTGATCACTTACAATTGAGGTAGGAAGACCAAAATGAACCCAAACATTTTGAAATAAAAGATGAGCTGTTTATTCAACTATAATTCTATTTTTACATGGCATCAATATGCACAGCTTGTTGAACATATCTAAAACTACATACAGTTAATCATGACCTTTCCTTGACAATGGAATACCTCCTACAAAATCCATTGAGATACTCTCTCATGGACGTGAAGGTATTGGAAGTGGAGTGTACAATCCTAGTTTCCTATTGCTAGGCTTGATTATTACACACAAAGAAAATCCTATAATGAAATGACATAAAATATCAAACATGTGTGGCCAATAACAATAGCTATGAAAATTCGCCACTGTCTTGCCTACACCGAAATGTCCAACAATCAATGAAGTTTGTGCCTCCCTTATGATATTGTTTCTTTCTCCCTGTGGAATACATAACTTGCCCAAGTGATACAACAAATTTTTATGTAAATGGTAATCTAACTCTTCATTTTGGTTTCCTTTACTCAATCTTGCATACACATATTAAAATTCACTATCATATGCATATTTATTAATGTAACATTCATGTAAAACATAATTGTGCTTGCGTATAATAGATGAATTTACAATAGGCCTAGAAATCATATTAGCTACCTTATTGTAGTTTCCTTTTTTATACTTGGTAACCAAATGAAATTGTTGTAGAAATCCCATCCATATGAAATGTCCTTATTTCTACATCTTTGATTGTGACTGTAATTAGTGCAATGTTTGATGCTCGATATGGATAATGGTCTCTTTCCCCGTCAAGTAGTGTTTCCATTTCTTTACACTTTGTACCAATGCATATAACTCTTTTTCATAAGTGGGATTTTTAGTCACAAAAACATTAAAAATTTCAGAATGAAATCAAATGGGCTTACCATGCTACATGAGAACTTCTCCGATGGCATAATCACTAGCATATGTTTGAATCTCAAATGGTTGTCTAAGATTAAGAAGAGACAATACTGGTGTTGGACTGATATTTTTTTCCAAAGCATCAAATTATTTTTTCTTCATATCTCCCCAATTTAAGACTTTATTGACACTAGTCAATGCATGTAATGGAGCTGCAATTGAAGAAAAATTAGTAAGGACTTTCCTCCAATGTTATGCTATCGCAAGAAAGATTCTTACCTCCATAACTACATTTGGCTTGGGCCAATTCACAATGACCTCAACCTTAGAGGGGTCTATCTTCAACACACCGCCTCCAATAATGTGTCCCAAATATATTAAATAAGTCTTTCCAAATTCACACTTCGACGTATTTACAAACAATTGTTCTTTTCTCAATACATCAAGTACTTTGTTCACATGCATGACATGTTCATCTCTTGATTTGATGAATATAAAAATATCATATAAGTATACAATGACACAATCATCTAGAAATGGCCTCCATACATCATTCATAACTCTCATGAAAGTAGTTGGAGCATTGGTAAAGAAATAAAGGCATAACAAGCCACTCAAACAATCATTGTCTAGTTTTAAATGCAGTTTTCCAAATGTCTTCTTTAGCTATTCTAATTTCATGGAAACCAATTAGTAAGTATAACTTAGTGAAATAATTTGCATACCTCCATTTATCAAGAAAATCATTAATTCTTGGGAGTGGATAACGATTCTTTATCGTGATTTTATTCAGTGCATGGAAATCCACACACATGCGCCAAGTCCCGTATTTATTTGGTACCAAGACGATGAGTGAACCATGAGGTGAAGTAGATGGTCGTATGATACCTTCATTCATTAATTCTTGAATTTTCTTCTTGATTTCCATTCTTTCCATTATCGACCTGTGATACATTCCAATGTTTGTAAGAGGAACATCTTTCTGCTATTGTATCTCATATTGAATTCCCCTCTTGGGGGGTAACCAATTTGGCTCCTAAAACATCTCGTCATGCTAATTTACCACATAAAATAAATCAGATTTTAATTTTTCATCACAACCTTGAAAATATTCATATTCCATATCATTCTTTTCCTTGTCATGAGAAGCACAAACTTTTTACTTGCATTTACTAGTCTCTTCATCTTCCCTGCATTAACTAAAGAAATGTTCAGCTTTTTGGGATGAGATCTCACAATATACTCCACCCCATCCTTTAGCAAATGATATTTGTTTTCATGCTAATAAAATACATCTTTCATATCATACAAATATGTGATTCCCAATATAATTCCTGAAATGTCAAGAAAAACCACATCTAACTGAACTTCATCAATAAAATTTGCAGTAATGGAAAACCTGAATATACATTTCCTTGTAACTTGTAAATTTTCATTCTTGACTAGCTAACCCAAAGGATATGTCTTATGATGAGTTACAGTTTCAAGGTTAAGCTTTTTTACCAAGTCTTGTGAGACTAAGTTTTCTTTTGACCCACTATCAAATAAGGCATCAATGTTTGTATGGTTTGAGATCACCCTTACATGGAACAAATCTATCCTTGTTTCTTCCTTTGGAGTGTTGTTGTGACAATTTGATGAACTAGTACTTGATATGGATTCCTGTCCCTTTGTGACCATGGATGTAGTCTTGGTATCATCATTGGAGTCAGATCCAAGATCATGTTGTGTGGTAGTGGTCATATTTTATTTCGCCTTATTATTTAGTTTCTTAGGATTTATTTTGGGATTTAGTTTCCAACAATGGGCTTCATCATGCCCCTCGTTGGAACAATTTTTTCTTTTAGTTTTCTCCCATTATTTCTTAACACTTTCATTCTTTTTTCCCTTCCATTTTCCTCCCTTCTCTTTCCCGTTACCCTTGAATGGATTCTTCTTACTACCATCTTCCTGAATGTTCTTTCCCCTTGCTTCAAGGTGTGTGTATTGCACACAAAACTCACCTCAATTTCTTGGATTAAAAATAAGGATAATGTATTTTAAATAGGAATATAAAATCCCAATGTATTTTAATAGAGTGTCTTGGGAATTCAAGTTTACACCTAACAACACAGACCTTTTCCTAAACTCCTAGGTATAGTATTGAAATATTTGACCCTTGAGTTTCCTAAACTTTTGCCAAATCATAATGGATTTTTGCATGTAAGATAAATGCTATAAATGTCTCTTAATTGAAGAAACAAACTCAACACAAGAAATGTATGTCTTACCATCGATTCAAATTTCCTCTTGAGTCATTCCTTCCCACCAGACTAGTGTTGATCCTTCTAGCCTCAATGAAGCCAACTAGATCTTTATGTCATCTTCTTGAAGGTTATCAATTATGAAATAAATCTCAAATTAATGAATCCAATTATCCAAATTTTTTGCATTTACCTCGCCGTTGTACATGGGAAGCTCAAAATTTATGTTCAAATTGAGTAAGGGAGTTTTTCATTTTGGTTTTTTTGAGTGAGTATGGGTGGTTTTTGTTGTGGAAGTGGAAGATGATGGCGATGGTGATGATGCGGATGATGATAAAGATGGTGGAGATGGAGGAGTCTTTCCTCCACTACCCTTTGAATCCTTCTCTTCATCCTTTTTGTCTTATGAGGTGCCCTCTCCACGTGGATACTTAGAATCTCCTCCAACCATCCTGGTGTTCCTCTCTTCATAGAGGACCCTAACCATGTTAGTTAAGTCATAGAAATCCTTCTTGAATGCTTCCTCTTCTAAGAGACTTTCAGTCTCTCATGCACCTGACATGATGCCTATGGATTCAAGCTTACCTTCTGGTGCAACTTGCACCTCCTTAATATGAGCTAGAGATATAACTTGAGGTGCTTCAAGTGTAGTTGGGAGTGAAAATTTGCATGGAGATTGTGGCCCTGTCGCTCTCCCTCTTTTGGTCCTAACCGCAGGACTAGCAACCAACAATTTCCCTTCTCCTCTCTGCAACTTTAACCTTGTAAGCATCACAAATTTACAACCATTCAAAACCCTACTTGCAAAAAACTCAAACAATTGTTAAGAAAATAACTTGGCTCTCATACAACCTTGATCTGAATCTAAAAGTTAGTTTTCTTTGCTAATTTCATATTTAGAATTATAAACAATTGTTGATCATTTTCTTCTTGTACATAGGTTTCCTTGTGGTGTTTGTGAATGTTAAACAGGTAATTATGTCAAGTTTTATGTTAAACTCATGAGCATTTTAATATTAAAAGTAATTACTAAACAACAATAATAAAATGTACATCTAACCATCAAATGATCCATTAACACAATGTTTTGATGAAAGAGTTCACCCCTCGTGGGCTACATCTCCTTCGTTTAGCTTCCATGGCTTTGACCTCTATATTAGCTGAAAATGGAAAAAAATTGTTGTTTACAACCCTCTACACCTTATGAAGCATACTCTAACATACTCAGAATGTACACATTTTCTAGGATAGACTCTCTCTGAGCCAAAATGGTCTAATTTTGCAAAATTTATGGCTCATTTAATTTTTTCCTCGAAAACCTCTCGAAAGCTCGAGAGAACTCCAGTTAACGCTAAAAATTTTGGAGTTCCACCAAAAATGGCAAACTCCTCCAACTCCACCACAAATATAAGACCGATTTAATTAAGGATAAGTGTAGTTTAGTTGGTAATTAATGGTTGTTTAGCACATTAATGGCAGGGTTAGTTGGAGAGCTCCGTTGTGGTCATAGCATTAGGTTATATGCATCGGGGGCTGGCCCTTCGGGGCTGGCACCTGCCTTACCTCTTCCATATAATAAATTCAAACTTAAATATAAGTTGAATCCTATGTTAATTAAGGACCAATGTGTAGGTATAGCAGTAATAATTTTCGTTTGTGTGGGGGAGGTCGTGGGTTCGACCCTGACCTCCACATGACCTCCAATAAATAATTTTTCACCATACAAACATGCATTTCGAACTTTGAATATAGTTTAATTCGGCCTTTGGGAGGGGGCACGTGGTGGCCCCTGGTTGCACCACCTATTGTCTTCCCATTGGCTCATTCCAACAACGAATAAAAATGTGACACATCACCCAACTTAGCAACCAATCACAAAATGACAAATGGCACTGCCTCATTCACCAGGAGGAGCCTTTCACTACTTTGACCAACTACACAGTTAGCTTTCATGTCAGCAGTATGGGTTGATGTCTTGGAGGTTGTCTCTGATTGTTTTTTTTGAAATTTTACATGTTTGAGAAAACAAACAATAGGCTCTAACTTTTGCATACGGAGTCAGTTTTTGATGAAACGAAGTGCGTCAAATTACTTGATATGAGAAATTCGTGGTCGTTTAGGTTCTGAAATATTGTGAGCACTTATTTTTTCAATATTAACACTCATCACCTGATCACTACTTCTTACCATCAATATTGAATTCATTTTATGAAAACCAAAGAAGTTACATTGCAGTGTAAGACATGAAATATGATGAAAAATAGAATATAAACTAAATTAGAATATAAAGTATTTATATAAAATATACCTCTACATCGACAATGTCAAAGTCATTTTTTCCCATAAAAGCAAGAGATGCGAAGAATTTTTCTTCAATTGGGTGATAGTGGTCACTATGTGGTGAGATGACCCGAATAAAATAAATAAATAAAACATCACCATTGAAAAAAAAACCTTAGTAACTTCATATTAAGCCTTCAATTAAATATTAGGCACAATCATGGAAACTAAGTTACATGCTAAAAAACTTAAGTTGTAGATAACTTGTGAAAATAAATAATTTGAGGTGTTATGTCTAATCATTGTTGTTTTATTCGCAACAACATTTCATTCTCTAACACATGAAGTTGGTAAAGCATATAAACAACTTGTGCTCAAATAACAACATGAAATTAAACTTTTATAATAGTCATGAAAATATTTTAACACAAAATGAATAAAAAGATTTCAATCAATATCGTGTAATACTAATTTCATGTTCAAGCTTTCGTGGTTGTTTAAATGAACATGATGCCAAGTATTTTAAATTTCATAGTTAAAATACAAAACCAAATAAAAATAAATGTTCAAAATATAATAAAACAATAAAGAGAGGATATCATGGAATGTACATTGCAATTATAAAGAAATTATTACCTTTCCATCAACCTCTTGTCTGGCATTCCTAACACATTTCCTTGCCCAAAATAACCATGAGGTGAAATAATGACAACATTAGAAACCATAGGAATACCTAATAGAAACATTTCCAAATTTGATGGCTCAGGTGCCCGAAGGATCTCCAACATCAATTGAATCATATCTAAGACATGCTCTGCATTGTCTCCTTGTTATTTATCCAATCATATTTTCTATAACCTACTCGCACCAGATTCAAGTAACAATCAAACGAATGCAATGATTTTTTTTTTTATATTTTATACCTATGAACTTTGATTCTTAATTGTTTTTCCTCATTGTTGCTACAAAGTCTATACCTCAATCTGTGAACACAATCACAACAACTTGATAGATTTTGTAGCAATAGGGAACAATTAGGAAACATGAGGGAAAATTCTTTCCCAAGGTGGGGGCATTTTTCCCCAAGACGAGGTCCTTTGGTCTTACTGTCCCAAAAGAAGGGTGCTTCTTGGCATCTCCCTTAATTTTTTTCATATAAAGGTTAAAAAATGAAAAAAAGAAAGAAAAAGAAACATATAATAAAACCCTACCCCACTTTAACATTTATTTACCTTTTATACACTTTCACTCCTTAATCTTCATTTTATTTTCAATGTTGATTTCCCATTGTTATTTTTTAGTTTTAACCTTTTAGCCTTGAATCTATATACTAATGACCTCATATTAGTGTTTACTATTTTCTTAATTCTAATTAATTAATTAGATTCTATAATGATCGATTTAAATAAATTTGTTAGTGTTTATTAATTATGATTCATTTATAGTTTATGAATCAATTATTCAATTACTAAATATGAATTTGAATCATGTTTATATAAGAAACAATTTTGAATTCAATACTACTTTATTGTTTAATATTTAGTATTTAAAATGCGCAATGATGAATTTGCATGGGAATAATTATTTTTGGGATTTTCTCATTATTATTTTTATTTTTATGTTTTGAGAGACAAGGACCCCTATGCTAGAGACCCCGACATCCCCACACCCCCCTTGAATTTACCAAAAATTTTGGGGTGCTTCCACACATCCCCGACGCATGTCTCCCTTCTCCCATGCTCCCTCATCCCAAAAACTTGGTACAACATTGATTATAGTTTCAATTCCATACACCAATGGTAAAACATATTGGTCACGTATTGTCTTGTATTAATTTTAATTTATGGATGCCTCTTGACTTCCTTAAGCTCTAAAATGAGTTCCACATGTTTTTAGTTGGTTTAATTGAATTATGTATGATTAATTTGACATGGATTTTTTTAAACAAGCATCCTCTTATAAAGATTAAAACTACTACACCAAACAATTTCATAACAAGGGATTCCTTAGCACAATTCAACATGGTTGCACTTCAGGAGAAAAATTTGGTAGGGATTATCTATTTAACTGAAGTCCTGAAGACTTGCCCCTATCAACAAGAATTGTTCTGTGTGCAATCCCATGTATTAGCATGTCAGTAGAAGACGTGAACCCTAGTGTGGAATATGTTAGCTACTCACATTCATCGACATAACAAGTTGCACTTAACAATTGACTTGGATTTGAAGACATGATTTTATGAATGATTGTTGTTAAATGAATTTATGGTTTTTCAATGATGTTTATGTGCTAATGTTGGCTTCCTATTTCCATAGAGAATTGAGTGTCATAGATTGGCCTTTGGAAGGAAGGCTCTGGACATAAGCGTGAGATCAAGTCTATGGTTGGGTGGAAACATTCCATACACTTTAGTCCTATTTTTTGAACATGCTATGGTGTTGCATATCCCTATTCCCCTAATTTGTTTTCCAAAATGTAACATTGACTTCAATTTTCACCAATAATGTAGACACGTGATGACAACATGAAATTCCTTATATATTAGTATTTTTAGAATTATCAAATTAAATATGACTGTTGAGTTGAAATGTTAAACATGTGATATTGGCATGGCATCCCCATTCCTAGTCACTTGATTTGAAAATATCTTAAATGTTGATCTCTAATGTTGACTTTGATTCTAAAAAAATAGAATTAGAAACCTTCCATGAGTAATAATATGAACAAAGAAATCGGTGACCATTTTTGGTAGGCTTGACATATTGTGAAGACTTACATACCCAATATCTATCTTATAACTTGTAGTTAAAAACATGTACGATAAACTCATTGATCTCAACATGCATCTGACATAATTCTACCTGCAATAGACATTTTGGTTATAGACTATAAACTATAGCAATGTAGAGCTTGAAGATAAAATTCCACTTGGGTTGGGATAGATGGTAGAAAAATTACACATGAGAAAAATTATTCTAACGATATCAGTAAATTTAAATTTAGTATGTTGGTATTCATATTTATATTTTTTCTTGTACCTTGAATTCAATTGCATAGCCTATAGACTATAAAACTGGATAGACCTCATAATAGGCTGAGTTTCCTCACATGAGGGTAGTTTGGGACAGTAAAAATTGACTGGGACTAATGGTTAAGAACATGTGATTTCTCCTTGGAGGTCACATATTCAATTCCATTGGGGAGTAGGTTATGTACACATGAGAAAACAATTGTTTTCATATATTTGTGTGGCATTGGAAAGGTACCAAAAAATCTCATTCTTGCGTACATTGGCTCCCCTTGATTTTCAAGATTGGCAAGAAAAACTCTGCAGGGAACCACATCATACCACTTTGGAGTCCAAGGGCCTAGACTTCCTCGACTCAGAGAGGGATCTCTCTATGCTTGTAATGAAAATGATATATCTTTATGATTATGCTTTCTAATTTTAGGCTAGTTATAAAGTTCTAGGACTGTTTGTTTTTTTTTTATTTGTTAATTGATTGTATGGTTAATTAATTTAGTGTTTCAGTTGAATAGATAGACTATGAGAAAAATTAATCCATTGGGCTATGCAGTCATAAAAGGATTTAATTGTTCATCAAATCTAGAAGGGTTTTCATAGGGAAAGCTAACTATATCAAGTGGATCTTTTAGATTAGAAGAAATATGAAATAACAGAAAGTTGTGAAATCAGTAAAACTAAAGGGAAATTAAGAATACTTTAACTATAATTCAACAAGAAAATCATTTTAGGTAACTATTTAAGAAAAACCAAAGGACAAGGAAAACCATAAACTTCTTTGGCTAGACTCTACTAGGTAAACCTTAAGACAAAAATCAAGCAATCCTAGAGAGTAGGACACCCATGAATTCTCTAGCTATTACTTTCAGATAAAGAAAACATTCAAGATAATAGTTAGTGTAACTAAAGAGCAGGACACCCCTAAATTCTTTAATCAAACTTCAAAGAAGGTCTTGAAAGCAACAATTTAAGAAAAACCAAAGGGCAGGGAAAACCATAAACTTCTTTGGCTAGACTCTACTAAGTAAAATTCAAAGAGGGTCTTAAAAATAACATTCCAAGAAACACCTAAGGATAGGGAAAACCATAGAATTATTTGGCTAGACTCTACTGAATAAATTTAAAGGCAACAAGCTAGGTGGAACTAAAGATTAGGATGACCTTAAATTCTATAATCAGACCTTGCAGAAGAAAACATTAAGATGAAAGAAGCAGACATAATTCAGGTGCCAAGAAAACATATGTTAATCTAAAATTTCTGTTCTTTTATTAGAGAAATGATGGACAATATGAAAAACAGAAGAGAAACAATGAAAAATAAGGATAACATCACCATTATCATAGCTCAAGAATCCTCTGAATGTGATTTTATTTATGATGTCAAAAATAGTTACATTACTCCAGTGCAATAACCTTCACAGCTCAGAGTCTGATCATCAGCCAATCCTCTAATCAAGCATCAAACTAACCAACACTAAAAATGAACAATACATGTAGTATTTATTTGAAAAATGAGGAGTTTTCCCTAATCTAGGGTTTTCGGCTATAGCTATTACAAAATAAATGACGTTTGAAAATTGAGACAATGCAAGGCCCAATACCAAAATATATGTGAATTATTTTCTATACTAATAACTTTCTAATTTACTTCTGAGCTAACTTTAGGATAGGCTTTTCATTAAATTTTACAATAACTGTTGAGTAGATTGGAAATATCTATAACTTTTTTAGTAACTCTAGCTACTTTTATTGAAATTATTTTAGGTTGTAGGTGGCCAAATGAGATTTGAAAGAATTAATTGTTATTTTTCCTTGTCATTTTGATATGCCTTCTTTGTTAATTTTCTTCTGATTTGTCTTCAATCTCTGATTAGTCTTCTAATCCTTTTTATTTTCCGTTAACCTTTTATTAATATTTAATCCTTTTCACCTTTAGATGTTCCTTTGATTGTGTTCTTTGCATTTGTTTTCATTTCTTCCTATGCTGCTACTGTAAAACTCTTTTATTTCTTTACTCGGCGTTGTGGAGAATCCTCTTTCCATTTGGAGTGTTTGAATAACCACCAATGGTGATGATCCATTGGTGATTTATACCGATCTTGCACTCTTGGTCCTTTTGAGTAAATGAACTTGCTATATCATCACCCACAGAGCTTGATTTAATAATTCTTGGACTTAATAATGCAAATTATGCATTCTCCACCATGTATAATCACCTGCACGCTAAAAAAAATTGTTAATTAAAACCTGTGTTTGGTTTGGGATTTTCGGGTCTTTCAGATATTACAGGGGCATATATGGCGGATAGGTTTTATCGTAATAGGTCATGGCTTCGAAATATTTGAATGAGGTGGTGGTTTTAAGCTATGGCAGGGAGGCGGTAAATGGTTTTCGCATGGGATGAGAGTGGTGAGGTGGTTTTACCTGTGGGTATGTGATGCCGCAGAATGAGCATTGTGTGGTAGGATGTGATGGTGGGAATACCACCTATTTCATGAGGTTCAAATATTGTATCCCTCGCACATTTTGGGGTGCGGTAACGATTGTGGACCGTTGGATCTGGCAGAGGCGATCCAACGATGCTCAGGGGTTAATGAATCAGTGGGTAGGTATGGACAGTGGGGCCTGGGAGTATACGTGGCAGGGGCGCTTAAATGTAATAAAGGGAGGTTAATATATGCACAGTTTTTCATAAAGCGGGAACCAGGGGTATTTAAAGCAAAGGCGCTTAATACAAGGTGGGGTGAAGGTTATATGGGAGTAGGGATCCAGGATTTTTAAAGCTTGAGGGCTAAAAAAACATATAAGGGTCAGGTTTTTAATTAAAACATGGTTTAATTAAAAATACTTACTCCCAAATGAAAAATAAAACTTATTCGAAAACAATGAAAAAAAGGGTTTTTTCATTGTTTTGAAGGGAAAGAGGGGGATGAGTGAAAAGAGGGGTTAAATGGGTTCTTAGGTAATGGGAAAATGTATAAATGAGGGTTTTTAGGATCAAAACATGGAATTTCAGAGCTTGATGGTATTGAACAAAGGAAAAATGAGATATAGTGAAAAAGGTTTAATGAAAATAATGAAGGCAGTGAGATTTCTAAAAATAGAATGATGATCAAGGAATACTATTTTCAGCTGATTGTGGAAAAACCATAATCATTTAGTCAGACTGTAGAATACAGGAGACTAACAGTGGCTCCAGCTGGGGAGGGCAGCTCCTTTAGGAGTTTTCAAGAACCTCAAAGTTCATATCTTTGGATTTTGTAGATCAGTGCCTTATTTGTACTTGGCTGATTTCTCATTTTGGAATTGTTGATCTGCTGCAATTCTTTATAACTGTGACCTTTTGAAATTTGAAAACCATGCTCCTTGAAAATCATGTCTATCTACCCATCATTCTATTCTAGCATTTTTTCTTCATTTGGGTGAATTTAGACTGGAAAAGCCTTGACATCATTTTTTTTTGAAAGAAAAACTATCTATGTCTACCGTTATAACTTCCAAAGGCTTAGATTAGACTGATGAGCTCTATTATTCTCTACCGAACTACTTATATGTCAAGCTTAAACAATTTAACAGATTTTCATTCACTAACTATCAATATGAAATTTAAAACATGAATGACTGAAGATTAAATAGTTTGGTTGTCATGAATTGTGCCATTTTGTACAAGCTACACACAAATTTTATTTTGCAAAAAAGTAAAACTAACTAAAGGCTTTGATCTAAAAAATTTCATTTATCCCTTTCTTCTATTTTTTGGTTCATATTTAGACTTGGAGCCAATATCTTTTTCCTATCTACTAATAAGCCAAGTTTAAGCAGTTTGGTAAATCTTCATTTTCTATCCTATCAACAAAAAATCAAAATTTGTTCCATCATGGTTAGGTTGTATGATTGAAAAAGATTTACTTTTCAAAAGTAGTGGCATTTGGACTTGCACACTTTCAGAGACTCTATTTTTTGGTATGGGTAGTACCTTTTTCTTTGTATGCCCTCTTTCCTTCTTTCCTTTCTTTCTTTTTGTAACATTTTTTTTTTGAAGTTTTTGTTTAAGAAATGTTGTGTACAAAGAATAAAAATTTAAACTGAGAAAAATGTTTAGCTAAAGTAATGCTTGAGCATCCTGCCATTAACATGACCTCTGAATAATTTTGTTCCATCCATTTCTTGTAGAAAAAATGCATTGCTACCTCTTACAGAATGGATGATGTATGGACATTTCCATAAGTTGCCAAATTTTCAATGCTTGCTTTTGTCCTCTCTTCTTGAATCCCACTTCAGCACTTTGTCTCCAGTGATGAAATAATTTGCCTTGGTCCTTTTTTCATAGAAATTCTTGATGATTTCTTGTACTTCTGGTGTCCTGTTGTACACTTCTTCTCTAGTTTGTTGCATCTAGACAGTTTGGTTTATTCTCCTTTGCATATCATTTTCTTTAAACTGTACTTCTTGAATGAGCTTCATTACTAGCACTCCCAAGCTTGGTGGGCAGACTGCATATACTCCATACACTATTTGATAGGGTGACATACCAATTTACTTCTTGTTTTTTAATCTATCTGCCCATAGTGCATGTACTAATTTGTTGTGCCATGATTTCTCTTTTTCCTTAAACAACTTTTTAATGACATTTACCAGGATTTTGTTTGAGGATTCAGCCAACCCATTACCTTGAGGGTAATAAGTTGTTGAATGTCCCAATGTAATATGATATTTGTGGAAAAATTCCACCATTTCCTTGGATCTAAAGGCAACAACATTTTCAGTAATAATTTTTCTAGGATAGCCAAATCTAGATAAAATGTGGTTTTCAAGGAATTTGATAATTACTGATTCTATGGTAGTTTTGGAAAGAATATCTTCTATCCACTTTGTAAAATAGTCAGTTGCAGTAAGGATCCATTTGTGCTAGGCAGAGGAGGAAGGGTGTATTTCTCAAATAAAATCAAGACCCCATTGTTGAAAAGGAGCTTCAACAAAGATAGGCTATAATGGAAAAGGAAACAGTTTTCTTTTACCCTCAAATATTTTGCATTTATGGCAAGAAATTACCATTTTATGGATGTCTTAAAAGAGGGTGGGCCAATAGTAACTAGCTCTAAGGATTTTATTAATAGTGTTTTTCCAGTAGAGGTGGCCTCCACATTCTCCTTCATGAAACTCATGCATAATCCTATCTGCATCTTCTTCACGCAAACATTTAAGAAAAACACCACCATAGTTTTTCCAATATAAAAGTTTATTTAAAATGCAGAAATTTACAGCCTTCAATTTCAATAATACGGCCTTTGTTTTGGAAAAACTAGGAGGAACATTCAGATTAAAATTCACATATCATATATTACCATACTAAGATAAGTTAATAAATGCTTCCTCAATAGGTGGAGTCTCTAGCTCCTCTTGTTCATCCAATGCATTAATCATGTTGATGTCTAGTGCTTGAAAATTTGTTTCAGCCATGAGTTTAGCCAATCCTTGCCCTTTGATTAGCTTGGTGGGCTTAATTTCTAGATCATATTCTAATATGATAGGAATCCACTTACTTCTTTTTCCATCAAGATATTGTGTCAATATGTCTCTAACCACTGTGTGAGGCACAAATGCAATGATGTGTGAGTGAAGAATGTATACTCTGAAATATTTCAATGCCTTGAATAAGGAAAAAGCTTGTTTTTCCATTATATTATATTTCAGAGGTTCATCTCTGAGTGCCTTTCTAAAAAATTCTATGGGCTGATCCTATCCTTTTATATTTTTCTGTAATAAGACAACAACAACTGTATGATCTGATGCAAAGGAAAAAATGAATAAATCCTTGGTGAAGTCAGGGCTTATCATAAATGGGGTTTGTGTAAGTGCTTGCTTCACCAAATCAAAATAATTCTTTTCTTCTATGGTCCATTTGACTCTTGTTTCTCTTTTGAGCATGTTAGTGATGTTTCTTAGGATTTCTGCAAGGTTTGGTATGAAGCTTCTTAAGAAAGTTATTTTTCCAATGAAAGATTGCAGCTCTTTGATGTTTCTTGGATGGTTGATTTGCAATATTCGCTCAATCCTTTTCGGGTCAATCTTGATCCCTTATTCAGATATCATGTGGCCTAAAAGCTTCCCTTCTTGAAGGCCAAAGAAAG
The DNA here is from genome assembly GCA_034641835.2 of Pinus albicaulis. NCBI lineage: Eukaryota > Viridiplantae > Streptophyta > Pinopsida > Pinales > Pinaceae > Pinus > Pinus albicaulis. The sequence goes on along the minus strand of CM076583.1, from coordinate 966,957,350 downwards.
TTTTCTTGGGATTTAAATACAAGCCATAATTTCCACACTGTTCAAAGACTTTTCTTAAGTGACTTAGGTGTTCTTCATCAGCTTTGGAGTAGACTGTGATGTCATCAAGAGATATCACAATGAAATAACCTATTTCTTCAGAAAAAAGCAATGTCCATCGCTCTTTGAAAAGTGGCCCCAACATTCATTAACCCAAAAGGCATTTTAACATACATGAATGTGCCCCAGGGTGTGGTGTAAGATGTCTTGTGTTGATCATATGGATGTACTAGCACCTGATTGTACCCTAAAAAGCCATCAAGCAGATATATTCTTTTGGAGCCTACTACCCTTCGTAGTATGTTATCCATTTTTGGTAAAGGGTAGTTGTCTTTTAGGGAGGCTTTGTTTAAATTTATAAAGTCTATGCATAGCCTAATTTCCCTTGTTTTCTTCCTCATTGATACAAGATTTGAAACCCGTTTTTAATATCTCAAAGGGATTATTATTCCCACATCATACATTTTTTTAATTTCTTTCTCAACCAGTGGCAGGTGTATAGGGTTTATTCTACACAATTTCTATTTAAATGGTTTCTAGTTTTCTTTGAGAGGAATCTTGTGCTGAATGATCTCAGTATCATAGGCCTTCAGGTCTTCATAACTGCAAGCAAACACATCACTTAATTATCTCAATAACTCAATGTATTTCTGCTTTATATGTGCTGGCAGTGTTTTTGATAGTTTTATCATTTTCGGTTTTGGCTCACTACCTATATTGCATTCTTCTATCTCTACTTCAGTAGATTTCATCTTTGGCTTTTTAGCAACATCATTGAAATCAAAAAGTTCCTCTAGAGGTACCAGCCCCTTTGGAAAAGTATTATCTATGGACTACAGCACTTCAAAGTCTAATTTTTATGGGTATGCACACATTTCTATCTCATGTGGGTATTATTCCTCTAACAGAATTTACATCAACCTAATCAGGAGGCTCTTCTTTGTAAGTTTGTTCCTCAGCAGAGTAATTTTCTTCATCATCTAAATCTAAATTTGGCATTTCAAACCCATTTATGGACAGCAGGAAATATTCAATTTTCTTATCTCCTTCAAGAAAATTCCAATATTTTATATTATCAGGGGCTGCTGGTTTGTATTTGACTTGCACTGTGTATTGTTTGTTATGATAAGGTTTTTGACAATTAATGGCTGCAAAGAATAGAACGTTGTCAAGGGTGTTTCGATCTCTTGGGAAAAGGGTAAGATCATATTCTTTGAATGATTTTAAGAGGTCAAGGACATCATTCCTATATGCTCTTAATCTAGGATGCTTAGCTGAATATTCTCTCTTAATCTTCCAAATGACTAGCTCAGAATACCCATGGACAGAAATTATTTTGGCTCCTAGTTTCTTGAGTAATTTTAGCCCTAGAAGGAGTGCCTCATATTCTGCTATATTATTTGTACATTGGAATTTTAGCTTATATGAGTGGCCTTCTGCATGGTTATTCTAAGTGTTGTGCACCCAAAAACCTGCTCCTGAATTAGTTTTACCACAAGAACCATTAAATCTCATACTCCAAAGAGGTTGAATTTCATATTTATCATTATGTTGGTCATTGTGGTTGCCACTATGTTTTCCAATATGTTTTTCATTCTTTATTTGAGCTAACTCTTCTGACTATTCCTCCTCTCTTTCCTCTTCTTTTTCAGCTATTTTCTCATTTTCTTCTACTTGTTCATTAAATTTTTCATCATTTTATAGGATAAATGAATCAAGGTCTGTGTGGATAGAATAAAGAGGGGAGTTATATAACTTTTCTTGACTGCTGACCATGTATTTCATATGAGTCTCCCTATATAATCTTCTTTGTTGAATAAAGACAGGTATGGTAGCATAGGTCACGTCCATTTGGAGGGTGCCTTGAAGTTTAGCTCCCCATGAGCATAAAAGGAGCATGCCATATTTGGGAGGTATATCAACCACTAAAATATCCATTATTAGGCTTTTGGCTGGTATTTGTGCTAGATTAAAATAGAGATCTTTGATTAGGCCTAGACATTTAACTCTACTGGAATCAAAAGAGTATAAATCTTTGTAGGGTCTAGTTATCTCAAGGCCTAGTCTTTCCATTACAACCTTTGGCATGAGGTTATGTGAAGCTCATGAATCTAACATGGCATTGTGAAGGATTTTATCATGGATGTTTAAGCTGACATAAAATGGAGGGACACCTCCTCCTTGAAATTTACCTTCTACTTTTGGTCCAAACAAAAGTTCAGGTCTGTCATTATTTAAATTTACAGAATCAACATTTTCTCCTATGTTTAAAGCTTTCAAAACTTGGGATCTATATAAATCTTGGGTAACTAATTCAGTAAGAGGTATGGAGATTTTTATCTTGGAAATTTCATTCTCAATACTAAAAGGTGTCTATGCTCTTAGAAAATTTGAATCAGTTTTATCAAACACTACTTTGATAGTGATTTCAGCTTGTTGTTTTTTATTTTTAGTCTCAGTTAAAGCAGTTTTGTTAGGGCTACTAGCTAGATTACTAGTGCTAATTTGGTCACCACTATGTTGGTTGCTTTTGTCTCTATTTTTATCAGAAATTTTAACCAAACCTTTTGAAGTTTCTATTGTCTTTTTAGGATTAGATTCAAGGATCTTCCTAGTAGAAATTTATGGGTTGTTTCTCTTGGGAGTTTCTTGGGTTTTCTTGCTTCTGAGGTCATATTTCCTATGCATTTCTATGATGGCATTTTTGAAGCCTTGCTTATAATCTTAGGATTCTAGGATTTCTTCCTCAGTTGGTGAAAATATGCATTGTTCTTCTTTAGTGAGGAAAATCGTATCCTCATTATTAACTCCCATTAGATTGTTGTGACTTTCCTCTATTTCTTCAATCACCCCCTCATCCTCATCAACATAGTTTTCTTGGAAGGGAGGCTTGATTCATTGGTTAGGACCTCTCTCTCTTATCTGAGGGGGGTTTCTCCTAAATTTTTGGTTTGGGTTCTGATTTTGATTTCTTTTTTTTTGTGTAACCAGCTCCAAAAATAGAAGAAAAGAGATATCAACGCCTTATAAATGAGCCACTTCTAGGGGGCAACCTCCAATACATTACGTAAATGAAAAATTCTTGGATGATACAATTTACAAAACCTCCTTTCTATATATAGGAGTCCATGGGGCCATAATGTAATCCTAGTGGGCCACAATGTAATCCTAGCTGACATAACAATAATAATTTAAGGGCACAATAATAACAAAATGGGGGTTACAAGGGTACAATAATAACAATAAGGGGGTTACACTAACAACAATAAGGGACTATACTAGTAATATAGGGACCTAACATGCCCCTCTCCTTAAAAAAGTGTTGTCCTCAACGCTTGAGTAGCTCTGGGTGCTTCTGTATAAAATTCTCATCCTCCCATGTAGAATCTTCAGTGGGTAAGTTCTTCCACTTGATGAGATACTCTGAAATTGATTGATTCCGTAGTTGTCGAGTTCTTTTTTCCATGACTGCTTCAGGTTCCAATATGATTTTCCCTTCCCCATCAAGTTCTGGCAATACTGTTTGAACTGGAAAATTTTCACCTATAACCTTCTTTAAGCATGAAACATGGAAAACTGGATGTACTCGCGAAGAAGCAGGAAGCTCCAATTTGTATGCCATAGTACCAATCTTTTGCAACACCTTGTAAGGACCATAGTACTTTGGCGATATTTTATTATCCTTCTTTGCTTGCTTGAGGGACATTTGTTTGTATGGTTGTAGCCGTAAAAATACCCAATCTCCTACATCAAAACTTCTCTCGCTACGATGTTGATCTGCCTGTTGTTTCATTCGATTTTGTGCCAAATTCGGGTTATCCTTTAAGAGTTGGAGAACTTCTTGCTGATGCTCGATGTGATCTTCCACTGCTTGAACCTTCGAATTTTCCCTTAAAGATGATGTGATCGATGGTGGATGATATCCATAAAGTGCCATAAATGGGGTCATTTTTGCTGCGGTATGGAAGGAAGTGTTATACCACCATTCAGCGAGAGGTAACCACTTGACCCATTGTGTTTGTTTATCAGATACAAAACAACGAAGATATCCTTCCAAACATTTATTTACTATCTCGGTTTGACCATTAGATTGAGGATGATAAGATGAGCTATGAGCTAATTGAGTACCCAAACAAGAAAATAACTCCGTCCAAAAATTTCCAGTAAAAATGGGATCTCTGTCGCTCACAATAACCCTTGGGCTTCCATGTAACTTTTGAATTCTGTCCATAAATGTAGTAGCAACTGTACTTGCTTTAAATGGATGAGATAATGCACAAAAGTGTGCATACTTAGTAAGTCTATCAACTACCACCATGATGACACTCTTTCCTTCGGACTTAGGTAAACCTGTGATAAAATCCATTGAAATCTCCTCCCAACGTTGACTTGGAATGGATAAAGGTTGTAGAAGTCTTGGGGTCTTAATTGTCTCCACTTTATTCTGCTGGCAAACCAAACATTCCGCCACAAACTTTTGAATATCAGATTTAAGGCCATCCCAAAAAAATTCTTTCTTCACCCGGTGGTAAGTTTTTAAAAATCCTGAGTGTCCTCCTAAAGGAGAAGTGTGCAATTCCAGAAGAATCTTTTGTTTTAGTTGGGAATTCTTGCAAAGATATAAGCGATCTTTATACCATAAGGAATCATTTTTCCAACTAAATGTATCAGATGTACTAGGATCTTGCTGCAACTTTTGAATGAGTGTCCATACATCTTTGTCCTTCTTCCATTCATCTCTTGCTTCAGTTATCCAATATGGTTGGATAATAGAAATGGCACAAAGAAATGCTTTCACCTCTTCATTCTTTCTTGAGAGTGCATCTGCAACAACATTAAGCTTTCCTTTTTGTAGATTATTTCAAAGTCATAACCCAATATCTTTGTGACCCATTTTTGCTGCTCTTTTGAAGATATTCTTTGTTCCAAAAAGTTTTTAAGACTATCATGATCAATTTTTACCTTGAAGTGTCTTCCCATTAGGTAAGTTCGCCATTTATTTAGTGCATGCAGTATTTCTAACATTTCCTTATCATAAATAGGTTTCTGTAAATACTTTCCTTTGATTGGACGACTTTCAAAAGAAATGGGTCTTCCTTCCTGCATTAAAATTGTACCAATTCCGTTTCCTGAGGCATCACATTCCATAATAAAGGTTTTGTGAAGTCTGGCATAGCTAAGACTGTTGCTAGGCACATTGCCTCTTTAAGATGTCCAAAGGCCTTAGTTGCTTCAGGAGTCCATGAAAATGCATCTTTCTTCAATAATTTTGTTAGAGGTGTTGCTATTCTCCCATAATTCTTAACAAACTTGCGATAATACCATGTTAACCCGAGAAATCCTCGCAACTACTTTATGGTCGTGGGGACTTTCCATTCCCTAATGGCTTTAATTTTGTTAGGGTCTACTTTAACACCTTCGTGAGATATAATATGACCCAGATATTCCACCTCTTGTACTCCAAAGAAACATTTGGATGTTTTTGCATATAATTGTTTCTCCTGCAATAGTTTGAGCACCCTGTCAACATGTTCAACATGATCCTTCCAAGACCTGTTGTAGATTGGTATATCATCAAAAAATACTAGCACAAATTTTCTAAGGAAGGGTTTGAAAATGGAATTCATCAACCCTTGAAATGTAGAAGGTGCATTGGTAAGGCCAAAAGGCATGACGAAAAATTCATAATGACCCTCATGAGTTCGAAATGTTGTTTTTGGAATATCTTCAGTCTTCATTCTAATTTGATGATATCCTGAACGAAGATCCAACTTGGTAAAATAAATTGCTCCATGTAATTCATCCAATAATTCATCAATAACAGGAATGGGAAATTTATCTTTAATGGTGAGCTTATTGAGCTCCCTATAGTTCGGACACATTCACCATGATCCATCCTTCTTGTGTACCAATACTACAAGAGCAGAGAAAGAACTTTGACTAGGTTGAATTATACCCGCCTCTAACATTTATGCAATCATACGTTCAATTTCGTTCTTTTGGAAGTAAGGATATCTATAAGGCCTGATGTTTGGAGGAACACTTCCTGGAATCAAATAAATAGCATGATCATGATCACGAATAGGTGGGAGTACTTTGGGAGTTTCAAACACCTTGGAATGATTGTCCAAGACTTGTTGGAGATCTGCAAAAATAGATGATTTTGATGTCAGAATTTCTAGTGAGCATTATTGTGCAATTACGCCTCGTTGTTCTTTCTTTAGAAGCTTTGTCATAACATTAGAGCTTATTATCCTTCCCGGCTTCCCTTCAATACCCTGTAATTTTCCTTCCTTTCCTTCTGAATAAAATTTCTTGAAAATTTCTTGAAAATTAAAAGCTACTGTCCCCAAAGATTGTAACCATTGTACTCCTAGTACAACATCAGCACCTCCCATAGGAATGGAAAGCATTGGACTATTCAATACATATTCTCCCATGATTATCTTGATATTATGTCATTTTCTAGAGCAATTTATAGTTCCTCCATTTGCAACCATTACTTGACATTTTGGTGCTGGGTATAGGAAAAAATTTAATTCCTTGGCTACCTTACAATGAATAAAATTATGGGTGCTACCTGAATCAATCAACACTATTTCCTTTTTCTTCTTGATTTGTCCTTCTATCTTGAGATTTTGAGGAGTGGTAATTCCTGCCAGTGCATTACACGATATGGTCGGATTCATTTCTTCCTCTTCTAGGGCTGGTTCCTAGTGTATATTCTCTTCTTGTTCATTTTCTTCTTCCTCTTCACAATCTATGTAAAATAATTTCTTCTCAGCACACTTATGACCTTTATTGTATTTTCTATCACAACTGTAGCAAAGCCCTTTTGCTCTTTTTTCTTCCAATTTTTGTGGTGTCAACCTTGTAGGTTGTGGAAATCTAGGCGTAACAACACTTCCTTCTTTATAGAATTGAGTGGTAGGCTTCCTTGTCGCCATTATTTTACATTCAAATTTTCTTGCCAACCTGAATGCCTTCTCCAATGAATCTGGTTCCAAAACGCGAACTTCATGTTGGATATTATCCTTTAAAGTGCTTATGAAGAGATCGATCCTGTGTTCCTCTGGAATATCAGTTACCCTTATATTCAATTTTTGGAATTCCTCAATGTGCTGCCCCACTAAACCCTTTTGTTTGAGATATATCAATTGGCTAAAGAAGGTGTTGCTCTTTGTATCCTCATAATGTGCTATCATTTCCTCCATAAAAATTGACCAAGTGACAATTTTTTTACGGGAGCAAAGCCATCGATACCATGCAAATGTATTTTGTTCTAAATGTAAAGTTGCAATGCGTACCTTTTGTGTGTTTTGCACGTTATGGAGATCAAAATATTGCTCCATCTGTAGTATCCATGTTACAGGATCCTTTCCATTAAACTTCCTCATATCCATTTTTGGAATATGGTGGTTCTTCCCGCAAACATTAGAGTTTATGAAATCACGATTAACATTTATTTTGTTCTCATCATGAGGTTCTTCTACTATCTTTTCACCATTAGGAAACATTTCTTGTATCAACTTTGTCAAACCTTCGATGTTTGTTTTTAGATCATTCTTCATGTTTTCCATGTTTTATTTCATGTCATCCATCTTAGCTTCCATACCATCCATCTTAGCTTCCACGCCATCCATATTAGCTTGCACGCCATCCATCTTAGCTTCCATGCCTTTCTTCAAAACTTCCATTTCATTTTTTGTTGCTCTTTGCGAAAGTGAAATTTGTTGCACTTGCTCTTGTAATTTTGATAGATCATGTTGCAATTCTTCATCTTCATGAGTCATAGTAGAGCCTTCTGAAGGCTTAATGGGTGTTGAATTATTTTTACGGGGCATCTTTTAGAACCCAATATTGATATCTATTTTACAATATGCCCTTGGAATAAATTCAAATTGATTCTTCAAACAAGACTTATGCAATTCAGGAAAAAAAAATACACCTTTTCTTGCTTTTGAGGAGCTCGCTATTGAAATTGGATTATCTTCGTGATTGCAGCACTTAAATATTTTATTTTTAGTACCAACGTAGCCCTATGAATTATATTTCTAATGCCATAGGTTTGACCTTATTTGGATTCTCCAAGACAAAGTTGTGTCCAATCTCCCACAATGACCTAATTATGGACTGGTTCAGTAGAGCGAACTAGTATGAATTTCCACGTGTCACTGTTTCATCCTTTGTCTCTGAAATTGATAGCCAAGAAACTTACAGTCTGCGGACTTATGACCACTTTTTACGGCACTCCTATCCGATGCCCAGAGAGAGAGTTATTGAAATTTTCCCACGATCACCTCTTTGAGATGCAATTTAGGAGCCTAAAAAAGCACTACCTTCCACAGATCATATCTCTAAAAATATTGTGAACCAAGCTCTAAAATGTTTTTACAAATTTCCTTACGATTTCTACTTCACACCATATGAATTTTAGATTCTGAACCTTCGTAGAAAAATTTTTATAGCACAAATTCCATGATGACCTGTTTAGGAGCCTGAACAAAGACCTAGCTTCCACAGATCATATCTCCGAAAATATTGCGAACCAAGATCTAAAATTTTTAGAAAATCTTCCTCAGGATTTTAGCTTCGCACCCTAAAAATTTCAGCTTCTGAAACTTCGTAGAAGCAAAGTTATAGCGAAAACGCCACGATGACCTATTTGGAGCAGTGAAACCCTAGAATCCAAAGCTCTGATAGCAAATGTTGTGTAACCAGCTCCAAAAATAGAAGAAAAGAGATATCAACGCCTTAGAAATGAGCCACTTCGAGGGGGCAACCTCCAATACATTACATAAATGAACAATTCTTGGATGATACAATTTACAAAACCTCATTTCTATATATAGGAGTCCATGGGGCCATAATGTAATCCTAGTGGGCCTCAATGTAATCCTAGCCGACCTAACAATAATAATTTAATGGCACAATAAACACAAAATGGGGGTTACAAGGGTACAATAATAACAATAAGTTGGTTACACTAACAACAATAAGGGACTATACTAGTAATATAGGGACCTAAAATTTTTTGAGGAGTTGCTTGGTTTTCTCTGGGGTAATCTCTCCCATTCATGTTTATTCTCTCCATCATGTTTTCAATGGTTCTAACAAGGTTATCAATATTAGTATCAGATGATGAAGGTGAAACTTCTTCCCTATATGTGAATCTCTTCTCATTTTTCATTCTAGCTCTTTTCGCAATTAGATTTTCCTCTACACTTATTGCACCCCTATGCATATCTTCTAATGTAAGAGGGTCTCTTTCTCTTAGTTAGTAAGCCATTTCTAGGTCAAACCCATCTGCAAATTTCATTAGAGCTAGACCTTGTGGAGGTTTCATGTGGGTATGGAGGGCATTAGATACAATATTGAACCTAGTGCAGTACTCTTGGATGCCCTCTTCAACGTTTCTCGTAATGTTTTCTTACTCTGATAAGATTTGGAGAGGGTTCTTATTGACTTCCCATTCGTTTAAGAATAATTGATGAAAATCAGGGAGGTCATGTATAATATTAGGGGTTATGCCTTTAAACCATCTTCTTACTTCTCCCTCTAAGCTATGAGAAAACATTCTTAGTTTAACATTTTCATCATCTATTTCTTGTCTATCTAAATAGTCATTTAGTCTAACCACATGTTGTTGAGCAGTAGCAGAACTACTTGCATCATATAAAATAATCTTGGATTAATAGTCCTGTGGTAGAATAGATAAAGGAAATGGTAGAACTAATGGTGCATACCATGTTGCCATGGTTGGTTGTTTGGGAAGAAAAAGAGGGTTGATAAGTGGAGGGTTTACAAAAGGAGGTAAAGGGCTAAAAGGAGGATGATGAATAGTGGGTGTCTAAATGGGGGTTGAAGTTAGTACAATAGGATTATGCTGTAAGATGGATGAGTCTAAGATTATTAGGGTTATCCAATTCTGAGATCTAGTCCTATAAAAGCTTTGTTCTAGGGGTGAGTTAGAGAGGATATTCTACAAGTATTTGAGGTTTTAAGGTAGGGAACTTTCTTTGTGAATTGGTTTGCCAACAGTTGAATTTTTAGATCTAGGAAATTTCCTTAGGATGTGCTCTAGATTGTCAAGTATTGCAGGAGGGTTTGGGTCAGGATGAGATCTAGTACATATTCTTCTAGAATCCACAACTTAGGCCCAGAAATCAGAGAGGTTGGAAGTTTATAAAAGTTTCTTTTTAAAAACAAACCAATATATGAAAGAAATACTGAATCCAAAAATTATTCTTGACTGGTTTCTATTTGAGTTTTGATGATATCAGGATTTCTCAATAATTTCCCAATGGAGTCTATAGAAAACAAGTGGAGTCAGCAGGCCTACTGAAATCTAGTGGAGTCACCAGGTGGATGATTTTTAACTGTCTTTGGGCTGGCTGTTGTCCACCATCAACAACTAGATACCATTCTTGGCTAACACTTGATTTCATCTAAGTCTATAAAAGGGGTTTTCTAAGTTCTTGAGGTAATATTAGGTTTTTTTATTACTCAATTTCCCCATTATGGTCGCCACTATGTTGGCTCCCCGTGATTTGCAAGGTTGTCAAGAACAAATTTGCAGGGAACCACATTAGGCCGCTTTGGAGTCCAAGCACCTATCCTCCCTAGACTCAGAGAGGGCTCTCTCTATGTTTGTAATGAAAATGATATATATTTATGCTTATGCTTTCTGATTTTAGGCTAGTTATAAATTTCTAGGATTGTTTGTTTTGTTTTGATTGGTTAATTGATTGTATGATTAATTGATTGAGTGTTTCAGTTGAATAGATAGACTATGAGAAGAATTAACCCATTGGGCTATGGATTCATAAAGAGATTTAATTTTTCATTAAATCTGTAAGGGTTTTCATAGGGCAAGCTAACTATATCAAGTGTGTTAGTATGAATCTTTTGTCGAAGCGTATGAAAAAAGACCACTTTAGCTACGCATAACTTATAGCCCTAACATCAAATATGGCTGCCAATATCTTCAGATCTGCAGTCAGTTGATCAAGACAAGTGCTGCAAAAAACCAGATCTATGCATAGAAATACATTAAGCATTAAAATCAAGAGTTTTCTCCATACATCCAATAGACAAGACAAGAAAAATGTTTTTTGAAAGAATTTTTGTATTAAGGGCACCTGGGAAGAAAACAAGAAGGTGTATTCAATTCTCCTCAATGGGATGGGTTCTTGGAAGTCCTCAGCACTTCAGATCTAGAATCTCTCTCTCTTGTTGGTGTAGAAAACCCAGACAAAGATAGAACTCCAAGGGAGCTCAGCAAATGATGAAGAATGTGACCAAGTGTATAGATCCAGAGTGATATAATAGGCAACAAAAGGTGAAGAATGGTAGGAGAAAACCCTCCTATTTATAACAAAATATTAGGTCATTCTAGTTCTTGGTGCATAATTAAAATAACATTAACCAAATCTAGATCCACCTTAATGGAATATTTTATTATATTTTTTGGACGAAAAAGTATTTGACTTCGGTCAAATCCCTTTATTTGTGAATAATAAATAAATAAATGGTTTATTTATCATTTTAAGGAAGTGGTTGAAGGATAATCAAATAAATAATGATTTATTTAATTATTTATGGGTGATTTAGTCATATTTAGCAAGGAATATTATTTAAATAAGATTTAAATAATTATTCCTAGAAAATAATAAGATAAATAAAGATTTATCTAATTAATTTCTTTGTTTTGGGTTAAACATGACCAGGAATAATAATTAAATTATTGTTTAATTAACTATTCCTTGAGGAAAATCAAACAAATATAGGTTTGTTTAATATTTCCTTTTGGGGTTTCCTGTTTAGACCATAAACAACCTAATAAATGTGTTTTATTAAGTTATTTTACATAGTGAAAGCAATTTTACTTAAGGTAAAATTGGTCTTACATGGTGTACTTGGGTCCATCTAATGATAGTATGTTAGATGACCAAAAAATGGTGTAACAGATTGCCCCCCAGCGTGCGAGTGTTAGGAGAAAATCGTATGACTGAAGTACATTGTAAGAACTCAATCACCAGACACCAAAAGGGAAGTCAGAGAGAGAAATGTAAGGTAGACTATTGTGCTGAAGAACTAGACCCTGAGTAGACGAGACTTACAGGTGAAACAACTCTCTTTTTATGAGAGGGTACCTGTGCTAAAGGCGGTGGGGGAGGCATACCTATGCTCGCCGAGACAAAGTAAAAAAGAATAGTGTGTCCAGTAAACAAGGGACCGAACCATAAATTACAGCTGGCATAAACATGAGCCAGATAGAAATACAATAAGGGATCCCATATACATGTTGTGCCTGGGATAACAGCCAGGACTAATACAATAATATCTGAGTACATGAGATACAAATACAACCCAAATGCCCCCTACAAGCGGGGAAGGGCTCACAAAATCTGACTGATACATGCAAATCAAAGAGGCGCTGCAAGCGGCTAAGGCTGAAATTATCAAATATATGGAGCTGCATCGAAGGCTGAAATGAAGAGGTCATCCGAGCATGTGGGGGGCTACTTGTAGGGCCACCCCCTCATGAGGGCTGAGACATCTCACAGACACCCGGGCATCACCAAGAGCTGCTGCTACATCAATGGACCATCAAGCATACAGATCTCGATCATGCTGAAAGGAGCTGAAGTGGAGAAACAATCAAGTCAAAGGGAAATGACAGATCCCTTTGCCTGATCTGAGGCACCGAACAAGAGTGGAAGCTGGAAACAAGGTACACTGCTCTCTAGACCCACCCTCTAGAATGAAGGAGCTGATGTCGACAGATGGAGGTCCGCCGCAGGTGAGGTGATGAGGGATCCTCAACTAAGGCACGAGAGAAAATAGTAGAGCGACTGACAGACTAATACCAATGATGATGATGGAATGGAGGGGACTGAGTAGCAAATGGACGACTTCCCTTGCTAGAGCATAAAAGACATGAATGACATGGCAGCGACTGACACAATATCATAAGGGATAAGGGATAGTGGGACTGAAGGTCATAATATGTGACACAAGAGAGAGACCAAGCAATGAAGGATGAAGGAATATAGCGGGGTACAAAGGGACTCGGGATAGACTCCATGAATGCGATGATGACTCAACTTGGATGCTCTAAACAAGGGCGGCGCGATGGTGCTGCCACATAGTAAAGGTCCTATGGGGGACCATGAAACATGAGTATAAGATGGTATCTCATGACGAAAATCAACACGAACAAAGACAAGTTTGGAGGGAAAGTGGTGCCCCAAGTACAAGTGGTGTAAGTGAGGAAATCCGATTTTGAGGGGAGTTGAAGTGACCTTTCTTAGACAAAATTTTTCCTGGTGAAGTATCAAATCACAAAAAACTAATAGATACCCATTAGAGTGCTCGGTGAGAGCTTTCCAACGGTGCAGACGGTTTGTTAAACTGAGTTACGGTGTGGTCGCAGCAGGCGAAAGAACAACCAGGGTTCTCTTTTAATAAGGCATTTTTCCCTCCAAATTCACTCATTTGTTAGTGTTGCTGTGGTGAAGGTAGAGAGGAGAGAAGGCCCTAAATATTGTGGTGAGCGTAGCGGACAAACCGACCGTTGGAATCGGGATCTGTCAGTTGCAGGTAAGAGGCCTAACCTTACTCTTTCATTTTGATGGTTTGAAAGTTCAGATTAGGGCCCAGAATCTCAGGAACAGACCCTCTTGCATATTTTCGGCTGGGTCGCACTTCTTGGGCCAAAATCTACAACCTGGGAAGCAGGTTTTGAGAAAAAAGGTGCGACCTGTCCCAGGATTTGGCAGAAAAGTGCGACCTGGAAGATGAGGGGGTTTTAGTGTTGTTTTATGGCTGAGAGTTTGGGGTTTGTGTTTGGTGACAGTATTCCCTATATGTATGCTGACAAAGATGATGTTTTTGTGCAGATATGGAAGATATATGGGTTAACTGGAGAGAGAGAGACCTGGGTACATTACGGGCAGAGATCCAGGCAGATCAGGCTGTCCGTCGTGTGTTGGCCAGGCTTGGGGTTCTAAAGTTTTTGGAGAACCCTTATTGTCCCGGATTATCAGTTACTGGGATCCATAGCATGAGGTCTTTGTATTGCAGGGGCACAGGATCAAACTGACAGTCCAAGATGTGTATTTTCTGACCGGTCTCCCACCACTTGCGATGGTGGGAAATACGCAGCCAGTGTTACCGTGGGGGCAGAACATCATGGAGTTTGTGGAGTGGCATTGTCGACTGGGTCTCCAAGTCAAAGCAACGTGGATACCGATCCAGGAAATAGAGAGATTGGAGACCCGTGCAGTGGCCGCAACGGTGCTGCGGATCCTAGGCAACCAGGTGTTCCATCACATCACTGGGGGGCAGATGATGATTGTGGAGAGGGTAGATCCTCAGACTGACTGACAGCGTACTGTGCAAGTATGGGAGAGGCGGATTGATTTTGTTCAAACTCATACTCTCGAACTACCTCTAAAGAGGCACGGTAATGCGTGAGGTGAGGACAATGGTGGGAATAATGGCCATGGACACCACACAGAGCACAGGGTTTGTTGGTGCGGATAGTCTTGGGGTTCTTGGTTACAGACGAAGAAGGAATGGAGGCTTCAGGGACCGTATACTCAGGGAATGCGACTTTAACCATGGTTTGAATACAGGGTAATTCAGGAAAAGCATGGGTGGCGTGACCGATGAAATCACACAAGGCGGAAGGTTTTGCGGGCGGAGGAGGGGCCAGGTCAGTCGGGGTGGCCTTGTCTTTGGGTGCCCCCTTGCGAGCTTTTCCTTTCTTCCCGGGAGCCATCACGATAGGAGAAGGGTCCTGTGGAGGTGCTGGGGGCACAGTGGCAATAGAGGAAGCTAGGGGGACCGGTTGAACCGGTGTCAAAACAAGGTAGGGTTTGGGGTGACCAGGCGGGGTAGCGGCTGGAGGGTCAAGGTACCAGACGGGTATGCCTAGGGTCAGGTTAGGGAGAGAGAGGGTGGCCATGAAGGGGACTAAATAGACTCTAGGAGGGGGAGCCAGGAAGGATATCTAACCAGCGGGATAATGACTAGGAGTGACGGCTCCGAGGTGGTTGAGGCCTGGGGGAATCGACCCAGGAGGATAGAGGGGTTCAGGGATGCCAGCTGTAGGAGAAGGGCCAGAAGGAGGAGGTCTGGATGGCTGAGATGAAGGGCTAGGAGCGGGTTGTGGTGGGCGAGGTTGAGTCGGAGGTTGCTGACTAGCTGAAGCAGGTCGCTTAATGGAAACCCGAGACGATTGCATCATGCAAACATTCGATAAGCTGGGATCAGTGATATGAGGAGGAGGGAGACCAGGGAAAGTTCCAAGAAAAGAGGAGTCTTTGTAGACGCTGGGAGAGACACTGGTCAAGGAATCGATGGTTTGCTTATTGGCTATAGAAGAGATGGTCGTCTCAGGGGAGGTCTGAGACTTTGGCTCATGATAAGTCAACTGGTCAATGGTGACTATATTTCCATTGTGGGGAAAAGAAATCTTGCGAAAAACTGCGGATGGGACAGCAGACATGGGATAGGTGTAGCTTCGCCCCAAGAGAATGTTGTAGTCTAGAGGGGCGTCGATGACTTCGACGTCAATGCAAACAGTCTTGCCCGCAAGAGTGATAGGACAATTACGGAAGAGGCCAATGGGCTGGGAAGCGTGGCCATCCCACGCTCGAAGGGTGATCGTGGAAGGGGCTAATTCAGGAGATCTGAGTTGCTTCCAAACCGAAGTGGACATCACACACGTGGATGCCCCTTCATCAATTATACACCGAGAAACGTTAGCGTTCCGGATTTTGACTGGGATTTGGAAGGATACGGAAGTAGGAAGACGAGGATGCTCCGATTGATGGGCATCGAAAAAAATCATTTGGTCATCAGCAGGATCCACAGCGCCCATGGCAGATAGTAGAGCCTTCTTTTGGGAAGGGCGCGATTGGAGGAGTTCCAATGTGGAAATGGCAGCAGGAGACTGCGCCAAGTCATCTACTATGCTATACGAATGAGTAGCTCGACCAGGAGCAACATTTCGGCGTAAGGGTCCTTTAGGAATCTTGGTATGAACCTCAACTTTGGGTTGAGGGATATGCAAGGGACCATTAGATGTCCAAAGAGGCTCGGTGGAACCAGAAGAAGGGGACTCGGAGGCAGACTGAGCGGAAGGCTTGGGGTACTGGTGAGATCGAGTTTGAAGGTGAAGGTCGACGGTTGGGGATGGATCAGAGTTCATCATGAGGATCTGGTAATCAAAGGAACCAGAAGGGGAAGGTTGAGTGGTGACCTGTCTGTTAGGTGGTTGGGCAGCCATGAATCCTTGCTCGGGGAAAGGATCGGTAAACACAGTCGGTTGAGTAGTGGTGACATTAGGGGGAGCATGAGGGGAGGCATGTTGTCCTCGCAATGTGGCTTGAGACTCCCACATCTGTCGCATCTGTGGTAAGAGGGGACAATCGTGAGTGTAATGACCGTAAACACCGCAACATGAACAAGGCTTATTTGTACGAATAGGCCTGTCCGGCTTGGGTTGAGTGCCCTGTTGTTGGTTAGCAGTGTTAGGGTCAGTTCCTTGAGGATTAGGTCCACGAGTACCAGGGGCAGATTGATTTTTATTTCCTCTCTGCCTTCTTTGAGAGGAAGGAGGATTAGTCGCACCATGCTGTGCAAATACTTGCCCTGGAGGGGGTTGTAGGTGCTGTTGCTGGGGTGGAGAAGGCAAGGGAGGTGGAAGTGCATATGTTGGAGGAGCTGGAGCACCGGGCTGCGGATAAGGATAGTGGTTAGGTTGGGAGACATTGAGGTAAGCAGGAGGTTGGGAAAAAGGATAAGGCATGCCGTATCCTGGATACATGCTACCTGGAGGGGGGAGAGTGCTAGAGGTGCTGGCCCCTCCCGGAGGGGGACCATATCCCATAGGAGGTTGAGCATATGGATGAGAAAGGGATCCAACGATACCGTCAGCGGAGTGAGATGCCCTGGGGGCGTTAGCACCACTGGGCCTGGGGAGGTTAGGAAGGACGGTATAAACATAACCAGACTGAGCATAGATCAGGTCGTATTTCAAGGCTATTTGGAGGGCAGCTTCTTCGGTTTGAGGGAAATGGGAGGCGACATATTTGCCAATGGGAGGTAAGAGAGTGTGAAGGAACCAATCCATATAAACTGGATCTTCGAAGGTGGGGGCTTGACATAAGATCCTCTTCTCTGCCATTCTTGGACATGAGTGGAAAGGCAGGTTGAAGAGGTTTGCTTGAAAGAAGTCAAAAGCTCTGTACCAGTATCGTATTGGAGAGGGAGCTGGAAATAAGATAAAAAGGCTTGGGAAATGGTCGCAAAGGTGGTATGGGAAGAGGTGGCCTGGTCAACATACCATGTAGAAGCTTCGCCGGTAAGAGTGCTTTGGAAAAACTGAATATGGATGGAATCATTGGTAATGGAATTGGAAGAACACCACATGTGGAAAGATCGGACGTGATTGGTTGGATCTTCTCCAGCAAGGCCTTCGAACTTACGGATGTTGGAGGGGAGCTTAGTTGGCATAGCAGGCCAACCAACATCGTGGTGGATAGGGTCATTGATCAACTGATTGAGATCGGGGAGGTTGAGGCCTGGCATGTAAGGGAGCAAGGGTACAGCCGAGGTAGTTCCTGTGGCGGTTCCGCTAGTAGTAGTCCCGGCATTAGGGCCGGGATTCCCACTAGCGTTAGGCCCTGGAACAGACATAGTGAAGGTGACAGGGGGAGAACCATAAGTAAAAAGAGAACCCAATGAATCATAAGAAGAGTCAGAGTGCGGACTCGGAGGAGGACTAACTCGACGACGGAGGGACGGATTAGGTCGACTGACCGGAAACTGAGGGTGAAGGCCAAGAAGTCTCTGGGAGGTGCACCTTGGGGGCGCAATGATGACAACACGAACACGGCACAAGGGGAAGAATAATGACCAACAAGGGCAGGGAGGTGTAGAATCAAGTGATTACAATGTAGAAACAAGGGCAGAGAGGTTTAGTGTTAATTGATTTTAAAGTCTTTGCCTGGCGGTGTAAACCAGTCTCTTCTTTGCTTAGGGTGAGTGTGTGGCATGTGTTGATTTTATTTTTTAAACCCTTTTCATTTTGAGAGCAAGAGAAAAATTTTTTTGCGTAATTGAAAATAAATCTGCAGAGAACAGTATATAATATTGAAATGACAGAAGATTAACAGCTAACAATGCATCAATCTAACCCAAAAAGGCGGGTCTCTCAAAACTAGTCTAACAGAGGGAAAAAATCTAGTCAAAACACACTACAAAGAGGCCAATAGATCTAGGGTCGAAAGGGACAGGGATCTAAAGGAGAAAACTGCTGAAAAGAGGCGCAGAACACAGCCAAGAGGCAGAGGCAAGGTGGTTGGAAAAAAGGAGGAAACTAGCAAAAAGAAGATGGGGCAAGGAGGAGGCCCTAAAGGTAGATCCAAAAAAATCGTCAGGAGGTGATTTGAAAGGGAGAAGAGCTGATTAAAAGAGATCTGCAAAGGAGGTATCAGATCTGGAAAAGGGGGAGCTGAAACTCTGAAAAAACAGACACCTGAAACAGATATAAAATCTTCCACCAAAAGTGAAGGGTACTGAAGCCCTCGGGGGCTATTTTCCCACTAAGATGAGCAAACAATATCAGAAACAGGTCGAAACGGGCTGAGACAGAGGCTAGAAAACCCTAAAAGAAGCTTCAGAAAAACCCAGAAAAATTGCAGAAAAATAGCAGAAAAATTGGCAGGTCACAGGTTCTGACTTGTTTTCTGTGCAGGTCGTAGATAATGGGCTGGAAAGTGTGACCTAGAGGTCCAGGTCACAGTTTCTGGGCTGAAAAGTGTGACCTGAAGCTCCGGGTGTCCCGGCGGCAGATTTCCGGAAAAGTTGTCGTCTCATTTGCGGCTGATGTCTTTCACCTGCGCAATAGGGCCAGAAACACGCGGAAGTTAGAAATTTTAATGTTTTAGGGTTTTATGTGAGAAAAACAACATAAAAATAGGCAAAACAAAAAGCTGAAAAGAAACCCTAGGGTCTGAAGTAGCTGGATATGCAGGAATATGAAAAATGACAGCAGTCGTAATTGAAAACCCGTCTGGAGTCGCAAATTGTTAGTATGAATCTTTTGTCGAAGCGTACGAAAAAAGACCAATTTAGCTACGCATAACTTATAGCCCTAACATCAAATATGGCTGCCAATATCTTCAGATCTGCAGTTATTTGATCAAGACAAGTGCTGCAAAAAACCAGATCTATGCATAGAAAGACATTAAGCAGTAAAATCAAGAGTTTGCTCCATACATCCAATAGACAAGACAAGAACAATTTTTGAAAGAATTTTTGTATTAAGGGCACCTGGGAGGAAAACAAGAAGATTTTTCCAATTCTCCTCAATGGGATGGGTTCTTGGAAGTCCTCAGCACTTCAGATCTAGAATCTCTCTCTCTTGTTGGTGTAGAAAACCCAGACAAAGATAGAACTCAAAGGGAGCTCACACAACAAATAATGTAGAAAAATGTGACCAAGTGTATAGATCCAGAGTGATCTAATAGGCAACAAAGGTGAAGAATGGTAGGAAAAACCCTCCTATTTATAACAAAATATTGGGTCATTCTAGATCTTGGTGCATGATTAAAATAATGTTAACCAAATCTAGATCCACCTTTTATGGAATATTTTATTATATTTGTTGGAGGAAAAAGTATTTGACTTGGGTCAAATCCCTTTATTTGTGAATAATAAATAAATAAATGATTTATTTATCATTTTAAGGAAGTGGTTGAAAGATAATCAAATAAATAATGATTTATTTAATTATTTATGGGTGATTTAGTCATATTTAACGAGGAATATTATTTAAATAAGATTTAAATAATTATTCCTAGAAAATAATAAGATAAATAAAGATTTATCTAATTAATTTCTTTGTTTTGGGTTAAACATGACCAGGAATAATAATTAAATTATTGTTTAATTTATTATTCCATGAGGGAAATCAAACAAATATAGATTTGTTTAATATTTCCCTTTGGGGTTTCCTGTTTAGACCATAAACAACATAATAAATGTGTTTTATTAAGTTATTTTACATAGTGAAAGAAATTTTACTTAGGGTAAAATTGGTCTTACATGGTGTACTTGGGTCCATCTAATGATAGTAGGTTAGATGACCAAAAAATGGTGTAACAAAGTGGATCGTTTAGATTATATGAAATATGAAATAAAATTAAGTTGAGAAATGAGTAAAACTAAAGGGAAATTAAGAATCCTTTACTATAATTCAACAAGAAAATCCTTTTAGGTAACTACTCAAGAAAAAACAAAGGACAAGGAAAACGATAAACTTCTTTGGCTAGACTCTACTAGGTAAACATTAAGACAACAATCCAGCAATCTTAGAGAGTAGGACACCCCTGAATTCTCTAGCTATTTCTTTCAAACAAAGAAAACATTCAAGATAATAGTTATTGTAAATAAAGAGAAGGACACCCTTGAATTATTTAATCAAACTTCAAAGAACGTCTTTAAACCAACAAATTAAGAAAAAACAAAGGACAGGGAAAACCATAAACTTCTTTGGCTAGACTCTACTAAGTAAACTTCAAAGAGGGCCTTAAAAATAACATTCCAAGAAACACCAAAGGACAGGGAAAACCATAGACTTCTTTGGCTAGACTCTACTGAATAAATTTCAAGGAAAAAAGGTAGGTGGAACTAAAGAGCAGGACGACCCCGATTTCTCTAATCATACCTTGCAAAAGAAAACATTAAGATGAAAGAATAAAACAGAATTAAGGTGCGAAGACAGTATATCTTAATTTGAAATTTATGTTATTTTATCAGAGAAATGATGGAAAATATGAAAAATAGAAGAGAAACAATGAAAAAAAATGATAACATCACCATTAAAATAGCTCAAGAATCCTATGAGCATGCTTGTATTTCTGATCTCCAAAATAGTTACATTACTCCAGTGCAATAACCTTTGCAGCTCAGAGTCTGAAAAAATCCAGCCTAGCAGCTAATCCTCTAATCAAGCATCCAACCAACCAACACTAAAAATGAATAATACATGTAGTATTTATCTGCAAAATGAGAAGGTTTCCCTCATATAGGGTTTTTGGCTATAGTTATTACAGAATAAATGATGTTTGAAAATTGAGACAATGCGAGGCCCAATGCCAAAATATCTATGAATGACTTGTTGTAGTAATAACTTTCTAATTTACTGCTGAGCTAGCTTTAGGATAGTTTTGAATTTTAAGGCTTTTCATTAACTTTTACAATAATTGTTGAGTAGCTGGGAAATAACTCTGTTGTTTCAATAATTGTAGCTGCTTTTATTGGAATGAATTTAGGCTGTAGCTGGCTAAATGAGATTTGAAAGAAGTAATTCTTGTTTTGCCTTGTCATTCGGGTATGAATTCTTTGTTGATTTGCTTTTGATTTGTCTTTAAGCTCTAATTAGTCCTCTAATCCTATTTATTTTCCTTTAACCATTGATTAATATTTAATCCCTTTCACCTTTAGATGTTCCTTTGAATGTTTTCTTTACATTTTTTTTCATTTATTCTTGCGCTGCTACTGTAAAACTCTTTTATTTATTTACCTGACGTTGTGGATAAAACTCACTACCTTTGGAGTGTTTGAATAACCACCAATGGTCATGATCCATTGGTGATTTATACTGATCTTGTGCTACTGGTCCTCTTGAGTAAACAAACCTGCTGGATCATCACCTAGAGAGCTTGATTTAATAATTCTTGGACTTAATAATGAAAATTATGCATTCTCCTCCATGTGTAATCACCTGCACACTAAAAAAAATGTTAATTAAAACCTGCATTTGTTTGGGGCCTTTCGGGTCTTTGGAATTTTACAGGGGCATATATGGAAGAGATGACTTATCGCAATAGGTCACAACTTCGAAATATTTGAATGAGGCAGTGGTTTTAAGTTATGGCGGAGAGGTGGTAAATGGTTTTCGCATGAGGTGAGAGTTGTGAGGCCATTTTACAAGCAAGGATGTGATGCCATAGGATGAGTGTCGTGTGGCAGGATGTGATGGTGAGAATATCGGCTATTTCATGAGGTTCAAATATTTTAACCCCCACGCATTTGGGGTGTGATAACAATTATGGACTGTTGGAGCTGGCAGAGGCAATCCAATGGTGATCGGGGGTTAATGAATTGGCAGGTAGGTCTAGACAGTGGGGCCTGGGAGTATACGTGGTGGGGGTGCTTAAATGTAATACAGGGAGGTTAATATGTGCGGGGTTTTTCATAAAGCGGGACCCGAGGGTATTTAAAGCGAAGGTGCTTAATACAAGGTGGAGGCGAAGGTTATATGGGAGAGGGGATCCAGGAATTTTAAAGCTAGGGGGGCTAAAAAACCATATATGGGTAGGGTTTTTAATTAAAAAAAGTGGGTCCTGAATGAAAAATAAAACTTATTTTAAAACAATGAAAAAAGGTGTTTTTTCATTGCTTTGAAGGGAAAGAAAGGGATGAGTGAAAGGAGGGGTTAAATGAGTTTTTAGGTAACGGGAAAATGTAGAAATGAGGGTTTTTATGTTCAAAACATGGAATTTCAGAGCTTGAGGTTATTGAACAAAGGCAAAATTAGATATAGTGAAAAAGGTTTAATGAAGATAATTAAGGCAGTGAGATTTCTGAAGATAGAATGATGATCAAGGAATGATATTTTCAGTTGAGAGTGGAAAACCCATAATCATTTATTCAGACTGTAGAATACATGAGACTAATAATGTGCATACTAGAGAGAGATGAATGTAATCCCCAAGTGAAATTCACTTCCCAAAATATACTGAGGAAAAATGAGAAAAGTTTGAGAGCTTCGAGATCACAAAGACAGTGCAAAGTAGACTTTAAGCTAGAAATTTAATGTTGATAGGAAGTATAACACCACAATGAAATTGAGATGTGTGTGTTAACACCTAATTTGACCTCAGAATGAAGGAAGGAAAACTAGGGTAACTACAAACCACGCTTATCCTTGTAGCTAGCCCTATAAGACAGGGAGACGACTCTCTCCGTAAAGAATCTCGATGAAGTATGACTGTAAAAATGATTTTAGGCTAGGTATAGTAGCTCGAAATGTTTTTATAAATTTTCTGGGTTTTGTTGGATCAGATGGAGCTGGGCATTTTAAATCTGGGGAATTAAATTAGAAATACAGGGTATTCTATGGGGCAAGGTAGGCAGGGATTTTAACAACTTTGTTTTAATGATGGTGAAGTGTCTAAGACTGGTGAGGAGCTGAGGAGGGCATGTGATATGGATCCTTCTCAAATAGCAGAAAACATAAAATATTGAATGTTTTTCCCAAGGCAGAGCACTGTAACAATGGATTCTACCTATATAACTTGAAAAAATTCAACAGAAATAATGGAATGAATGAATGGCATACATAAAATTTAACAAATGATCACAAAATAAGAGACTGTGCTAAAATCCATACCACAGGGATCCCATAAAAAATTGTTGCAAGTCTTTATTAATTCCCTGCCAAACTGGTTACAAAAATGTGAAATGAAGCTCAATGCGTCCCCAGTGATTTCCAACTTTTTCCACACTTACAAATGACTCAGAAATTACATTAAATAGACAAGTTTCAAGGGGGGAAATTCGCAGAAGGAGGAGCTATTTCACCTATACCGAAACACACAATGAAACATTTGATGACATTAAATATATTCATACACAATTTTGGGGGACTTTTAGAATAATGTATTAGGACCCCCATTTCAATATGTTTGTTGGTGGATTCGACCAACTGGACATTTCACAAAAGATAATGACATTCCCATAATAACCCTATAGTGCCAATGGGGGCACTACACCATCTATGTTTTGTCTACTAGTCGAAAAATTTATTTTTAGTGTCGCTTACCGGTTGACGAACCCATAAAATAGTAAATATAACTATTTCATATCGATAAACCATGGATATGTTAGAATGTAAGAAAGAAAAACACCAATCACGTAGCTTCACTCTAGCACCTTTTGGAAAATTTTGGTGGGATTTTTTTCAATGTTGCATCTAGTGTTGTATGCTTTCTATCCATTATTGATTTGGTCTAATTTTTTTTTTTTTGTGTATTAGTCTTCCTAAATCAATTTATAACTCATTTCTACGTTTTGAAACCATATGAGCAACATATCTTCAGTCTTTGAATCTTTTCAAATATGGTGGACTTCTTCTTCAAGTCTATATCTTTGGATTATATTCTCTATATCGTATTGCATGATGGGTGTCTTTTCTCTGTTATTCATCACCACTGCTTAATTCCCTTTGAAAATATTTTCAAATCCATTTTGATAACTTCCTTTGCAGTGTTTATTATGCTTGTCTTCAGTTAGCATTTGGTCCTGCAATATTCATAAATTAACTCCAAGAATACTCATAGGCTCACAGGCTTTAGTATCACTCTGATACCATGTAGAAACATATATGAGGAAGGACACACATAAAAATTACCAGATATATCTGAATATTCAGTGAAATTTTATTAATTGAATTCATACAAACACATTTAATGCCATACATATTTATTTACAAATTTAGTGGTTTAGGTTTCAAATTAATTTAGCTACAACAATTGTGTAATAATTTCCACTTACCACTTCACTCTATCACCTTTTGGAAAATTTTGGTGGGATTTTTTTCAATGTTGCATCTAGTGTTGTATGCTTTCTATCCATTATTGATTTGGTCTAAATTTTTTTTTTTTTGTGTATTAGTCTTCCTAAATCAATTTATAACTCATTTCTACGTTTTGAAACCATATGAGCAACATATCTTCAGTCTTTGAATCTTTTCAAATATGGTGGACTTCTTCTTCAAGTCTATATCTTTGGATTATATTCTCTATATCGTATTGCATGATGGGTGTCTTTTCTCTGTTATTCATCACCACTGCTTAATTCCCTTTGAAAATATTTTCAAATCCATTTTGATAACTTCCTTTGCAGTGTTTATTATGCTTGTCTTCAGTTAGCATTTGGTCCTGCAATATTCATGAATTAACTCCAAGAATACTCACAGGCTCACAGGCTTTAGTATCACTCTGATACCATGTAGAAACATATATGAGGAAGGACACACATAAAAATTACCAGATATATCTGAATATTCAGTGAAATTTTATTAATTGAATTCATACAAACACATTTAATGCCATACATATTTATTTACAAATTTAGTGGTTTAGGTTTCAAATTAATTTAGCTACAACAATTGTGTAATAATTTCCACTTACCACTTCACTCTAGCACCTTTTGGAAAATTTTGGTGGGATTTTTTTCAATGTTGCATCTAGTGTTGTATGGTTTCTATCCATTATTGATTTGGTCTAAAAAAAATTTTTTTGTGTATTAGTCTTCCTAAATCAATTTATAACTCATTTCTACGTTTTGAAACCATATGAGCAACATATCTTCAGTCTTTGAATCTTTTCAAATATGGTGGACTTCTTCTTCAAGTCTATATCTTTGGATTATATTCTCTATATCGTATTGCATGATGGGTGTCTTTTCTCTGTTATTCATCACCACTGCTTAATTCCCTTTGAAAATATTTTCAAATCCATTTTGATAACTTCCTTTGCAGTGTTTATTATGCTTGTCTTCAGTTAGCATTTGGTCCTGCAATATTCATGAATTAACTCCAAGAATACTCACAGGCTCACAGGCTTTAGTATCACTCTGATACCATGTAGAAACATATATGAGGAAGGACACACAAAAAAATTACCAGATATATCTGAATATTCAGTGAAATTTTATTAATTGAATTCATACACACATTTAATGCCATACATATTTATTTACAAATTTAGTGGTTTAGGTTTCAAATTAATTTAGCTACAACAATTGTGTAATAATTTCCACTTACCACTAACGTGACATTTCGTTCACTTATAATACCCCCGAATGTTAATAGTCCAAAAATTATGATGACATTTTAGAAGAGTTGACAATTAGGTTGCATATGAAGAGGACGATGGAATATGAAATAAAATTAAACTCAATTCTAAGAAACTATATTAATATACCGTTATAAAAAATCAACCATTAAGAGTTAGACCAAAATATGTTATGAAACCAACTCCAAAAATAGAAGAAAATATATATCAGCGCCTTAGAAATAAGCCACTTCGAAGGGGAAACCTCCAATACAATACATGAATGGAAAATTCTTGGATGATACAAATGACAAAACCTACTTTCTATATATAGGAGTCCATGGGGCCACAATGTAATCCTAGTGGGGCCACAATGTAATCCTAGTCGACCTAACAAAAACAATGTAAGGGCACAATAATAACAATATTGGGGTTAGAGGGGGCTACAATAATAACAATAAGGGGGCTACAGTAATAAGAATAAGGGGATAAACTAGTAATATAGGGACCTAACATGCCCTTCTGCTTCAAAAAAGTGTTGTCCTCAATACTTGAGTAGCTTTGGGTGCTTCTGTATAAAATTCTCATCCTCCCATGTAGAATCTTAAGTGGGTAAGTTCTTCCACTTGATGAGATACTCTGAAATTGATCGATTTCGTAGCTGTCGAGTTCTTGTTTCCGTGACCGCTTCAAGTTCCAATATGATTTTTCCTTCCTCATGTAGTTCTAGCAATATTGTTTGAACTAGAAGATTTTCACCTATAACCTTCTTTAAGCATGAAACATGGAAAATTGGATGCACTTGCGAAGAAGCAGGAAGCTCCAATTTGTATTCCATAGTACCAATATTTTGCAACACCTTGTAAGGACCATAGTAATTTTGTGATAATTTATTATCCTTCTTAGCTTTCTTGAGGGACATTTTTTTGTATGGTTGTAGCCATAAAAATACCTAGTCTCCTACATAAAAACTTCTCTCACTGTGATGTTGATCTGCCTCTTGTTTCATTCGATTTTGTGCCAAATTTAGGTTATCCTTAAAAGTTGGAGAACTTCTTGTTGATGCTAGATGTGATCTTCCACTACTTGAACCTTAGAATTTTCTATTAAAGATGATGTGATGGATGGTGGATGATATCCATAAAGTGCCATAAATGGGGTCATTTTTGTTGTAGTATGGAAGGAAGTGTTATAACACCATTCAATGAGAGGTAACCACTTGACCCATTATGGTTGTTTATCAGATACAAAAAAACGAAGATATCCTTCCAAAATTTTATTCACTATCTCAGTTTGACCATCGGATTGAGAATGATAAGATGAGCTATGAGCTAATTGAGTACCCAAACAAGAAAATAACTCTGTCCAAAAATTTCCAGTAGAAATGGGATCTTTGTCGCTCACAATAACCTTTGGGTTTCCATGTACCTTTTGAATTTTTTCCATAAATGTAGTAGCAACTATACTTTCTTTAAATGGATGAGATAATGCACAAAAGTGTGCATACTTGGTAAGTCTATCAACTACCACCATGATGACACTCTTTCCTTCCGACATACGTAAACATGTGATAAAATCCATTGAAATCTCCTCCCAACATTGACTTGGAACGGATAAAGGTTGTAGAAGACCCGGGGTCTTAACTGTCTCAACTTTATTTTGCTGGAAAACCAAACATTCCGCCACAAAATTTTGAATATAAAATTTAAGGCCATCCCAAAAAAATTCTTTCTTCACCCTGTGGTAAGTTTTTAAAAATCCTGACTGTCCTCCTAAAGGAGAAGTGTGCAATTCCAAAACAATATTTTGTTTTAGTTGGGAATTCTTACAAAGATATAAGCAATCTTTGTACCATAGGTAATCATTTTTCAAAATAAATGTATCAGATGTAATAGGATCTTACTGCAGCTTTTGAATGAGTGTCCACAGTTCTTCGCCCCTCTTCCATTCATCCCTTGCTTCGGTTATCCAATCTGGTTGGATAATAGAAATGGCACAAAGAAATGCTTCCACCTCTACATTTTTTCTATAGAGTGCATCTGCAACAACGTTTAGCTTCCTTTTTTTGTAGATTATTTCAAAGTCGTAACCCAACATCTTTGTGACCCATTTTTGTTGCTCTTGTGAATATAGTCTTTGTTCCAAAAATTGTTTAAGAATATCATGATCAGTTTTTACCTTGAAGTGTCTTCCCATTAGGTAAGGTCGCCATTTCTTTAGTGCATGTAGTATTGCTAACATTTCCTTCTGATAAATAGCTTTCTGTAAATACTTTCCTTTGATTGTATGACTTTCAAAAGTAATGGATCTTCCTTCTTGCATTAAAACAACACCAATTCCATTTCCTGAGACATCACATTCCACAATAAAGGTTTTTGTGAAGTCTGGCATAGTTAAGACCAATGCTAGGCACATTGCCTCTTTAAGATGTTTAAAGGCCTTAGATGATTAATGAGTCCATGAAAATGCATATTTCTTCAATAATGTTGTTACAGGTGCTGCTATTATCCCATAATTCTTAACAAAACTGTGATAATACCCTGTTAAACTAAGAAATCCTCGCAACTGCTTTATAGTTGTGGGGCCTTCCCATTCCATAATGGCTTTAATTCTGTTAGGGTCTACCTTAAAAACCTCATGAGATACAATATGACCCAGATATTCCACCTTTTTTACTCCAAAGGAACATTTGGATGATTTTGCATATAATTGTTTCTCCTGCAATAGTTTGAGCACCCTGTCAACATGTTGGACATGATCCTTCCAAGACCTGCTATAGATTAGTATATCATCAAAAAATACTAGCACAAATTTTCTAAGGAAGGGTTTGAAAATGGAATTCATCAAGCCTTGAAATGTAGAAGGTGCATTGGTAAGGCCAAAAGGCATGACCAAAAATTCATAATGACCCTCAGGAGTTCAAAATGTTGTTTTCAGAATATCTTCAGTCTTCATTCTAATTTGATGATATGCTGAATGAAGATCAAACTTGGTAAAATAAATTGCTCCATGTAATTCATCCAATAATTCATCAATCACAGGAATGGAAAATTTATCTTTAATGGTGAGCTTATTGAGCACCCTATAATCCGGACACATGCGCCATGATCCATCCTTCTTGTGCACCAATACTAGTGGAGCAGAGAAGGAACTTTGAATAGGTTGAATTATACCAGCCTCTAACATTTCTACAATCATACATTCAATTTCTTTCTTTTGGACATAAGGAAATATATAAGGCCCGATGTTTGGAGGAACACTTCCTAGAATCAAATGAATAGCATGATTATGATAACGAATAGGTGGGATTCCTTTGGCAGTTTCAGACACCTTGGAATGATTGTCCAAGACTTTTTGGATATCTGCAGAAATAGATGATTTTGATGTTGGAACTTCTAGTGAGCATAATTGTGCAATTACGCCTCATTTTTATTTCTTCATAAGCTTTGTCATGACATTAGAGCTTATTATCTTTCCCAGCTTCCCTGCGATACCCTGTAATTCGACTTCCTTTCCTTCTAAAATAAATTTCAAAAAAAATCCTTGAAAATTAAAAGCTACCGTCCCCAGAGATTGTAACCATTGTACTCCTAGTACAACATCAACACCTCCCATAGGAATGGAAAGCATTGGAATATTCAATACATATTCCCCCATGGTTAGCTTGATATTATGGAATTTTGTAGAGAAATTTATAGTTACTCCATTTGCAACCATCACTTGACATTCTTGTGCTGGGTATAGGAAACAATTCAATTCCTTGGCTACCTTACAATGAATAAAATTATGGGTACTACCTGAATCAATCAACACTATTACCTTTTTCTTCTTCATATGTACTTCTATATTGAGAGTTTGAGGAGTGGTAATTCCTTCCAATGCATTACACAATACGGTCGGACTCATTTATTCCTCTTCTAGGGTTGGTTCCTAGTGTATATCCTCTTCTTGTCCATTTTCTTCTTCCTCTTCACAATCTATGTAAAATAATTTCTTCTCAGCACACTTATGACCTTTAGTGTATTTTCTATAAAAACTGTAGCAAAGCCCTTTTGCTCTTTTTTCTTCCAATTTTTGTGGTGTCAACCTTGTAGTTTGTGGAAATCTAGGAGTAGCAACACTTCCCCTCTTTATAGAAGTGAGTGGTAGGCTTCCTTGTCACCATAATTTTACATTCAATTTTTCTTTCCAACCTGAATGCCTTCTCCA
Source organism: Pinus albicaulis (assembly GCA_034641835.2). Taxonomy (NCBI): domain Eukaryota; kingdom Viridiplantae; phylum Streptophyta; class Pinopsida; order Pinales; family Pinaceae; genus Pinus; species Pinus albicaulis. The sequence continues at coordinate 966,927,180 of CM076583.1, read as the reverse complement.
ATGAATCAGTTTACAAAATACAAACTTCATGTTGGATGTTATCCTTTAAAGTACCTATGAAGAGATCAATCCTATATTCCTCTTGAATATCAATTACCCTTATATTCAATCTTTGGAAGTCCTCAATGTGCACCCCAATAAACCCTTTTTTTTTAGAATTATCAATTGGCTAAAGAAGGTGTTGCTCTTTGTATCCTCATAATGTGCTATCATTTCCTCCATAAAAATTGACCAAGTGACAATTTTTTTATGGGAGCAAAGCCATCGATACCATAAAAATGTATTTTATTCTAAATGTAAAGTTGCAATGCGGACCTTTTGTGTGTTTTGCACATTATTGAGATCAAAATATTGTGCCATCTGTAGTATCCATGTTACTGGATCCTTGCCATCAAACCTCCTCATATCCATCTTTGGAATATGGTGGTTCTTCTGTCCAACATTAGAGTTTATGAAATCATGATTAACATTTATTTTGTTCTCATCATGAGTTAGCTCTACTATCTTTTCGCCATTAGGAAACATTTCTTGTATCAACTTTGACAAACCTTAGATGTCTACTTTTATGTTTTCCATTTTTTCATCGATCTTAGCTTCCATGCCATCCATCTTAGCTTCCATGCCCACTTCCATTCCGTCCATATTAGCTTCCAAACCATTCAGCTGAGCTCCCACGCCTTTCTTCGAACCATCAATCTTAGTTTCCACTCCTTTCTTCAAAACTTCCATTTCATTTTTTGTTTCTCTTTGCTATAGCGAAATTTGGTGCACTTTCTCTTGTAATTTTGATATGTCATGTTGTGTTTCTTCGTCTTCATGTGTCATAGTAGAGCCTTCTGAAGGCTTAATGAGTGTCGAATTCTTTTTAGGGGCCATTTTAGAACCCAATACTGCTATCTATTCTTCAATATTCCCTTGGAATAAATTCCAACTAATTTTTTTCAAACGAGACTTATGTAATTTGAAAAAAAATACACACCTTTTTCTTGCTTTTAAGGAGCGCGATATTGAAATTGAATTATCTCCATGATTTCGGATATTCAATATCTGAAATTTGGTACTGAGGTAGCCTTCTGAATCCTCTTTTGAATGCCTCAAATATGACCTGATTTGGATTCTTGAAGACAAATTTGTGCCCAATATCCTACGATGACCTAATTATTGACTGGTTCAGTAGAGTGAATTTGTATGAATTTCCACATGTCACTGCTTCCTCCTTTGGCCCTGAAATTGATAGATAGGAAACTAAATTCCATGTTCTTGCGCCCAATTTTTACATAATTCCAATCCGATGCTTAGAGAGAGAGTTATGAATATTTTCCCATGATCACCTCTTTGAGATGAAATTCGGGAGCCTGAAAAAGTCCTAACTTCCATAGACCATATCTTCGAAAATATTGCGAACCAATATCTAAAATTTTGTGATGTTGTTCCTCAGGAATTCGGCTTCATGCTCTAAAAATTTCAGATTCTGAGCCTTCCTATAAAAAAGGTTATCGAGAAAATACCGCGATGACCTGTTTAGGTTAAATTGAGGAGCCTGCAAAAAGACCTAACTTCCACAGATCATATCTCCGGAAATATTGCAAACCAAGCTTTGAAATTTTGCGAAAATGTTCCTCCTGATTTCTGCTTCGTACTCTAAAAATTTCAGCTTCTGAACCTTCATAGAAAAAAAATTATAGCGATAATGCCACGATGACCTATTTGGAGCAGCGAAACCCTAAAATCCAAAGCTCTGATACCAAATGTTGTGAAACCAGCTCCAAAAATAGAAGAAAAGATATATCAACGCCTTATAAATAAGCCACTTCGAGGGGGAAACGTCCAATACATTACATGAATGAACAATTCTTAGATGATACAAATAACAAAACCTCCTTTCTATATATAGGAGTCCATGGGGCCACAATGTAGTCCTAGCCGACCTAACAATAACAATGTAAGGGCACAATAATAACAATATTGGGGTTAGAGGGGGCTACAATAATAACAATAAGGGGGCTACACTAATAACAATAAGGGGCTAAACTAGTAATATAGGGACCTAACACAATAAATCTCACAAGCTAAATAAAGAAATAATATTGACTTCTTCCTCATCATGTTCAACCTTGGATGCTTTCCCAAAATGCACAAACAACAACCATCACCATCCTTCTATGCTCTATCATGACAAGGGATTCTCTGGTTGGTAAAGCAGTGGTGGTAATAATCCCCACACCAGGGTTCATAGAATCATTTCAACTCCCTCATGAGCCATCATGGTCATCGAAGCAAGCGAGGCATGTCAATGTACAAAGTTCATAGCCCTGGTGTCAATGGCTTTCCAATTTGGTTTTAATTGGGCAAGCACTAATAGTCAAAGGAAGCATATTAGAAAAACCCTATAAATATTTCAAACTCTACGGTGAATAGTTTTCATGTCCTATTGCCTAATTTAAATAGTTATATGTAAATAGTTAATTTCAGCACATTATAAGATATATATGTATAGTTCATGTCTACACAACACAAGTTATATTAATAGATAATGTCTAATAAATTTAAAATTCTAATTGCTTTGTTACAGGAAATTATCTTCCTCAACCACTGAAAATTTTAGATAGCAGCAGTGAGGATATCCAAGTTGTTTATTGAGATTCAAGAGTGTACTACATCAAATCTTAATTTCTCAATATGTGCATTTACGGCAATATTTCAAAAGTAATAAGCCACTATGGGAAATATAAACCACAACATCTACAAAATAAGAAATCCATTGAATACTTTATTATGACCTTCAAGTTCGATCAAGAAATGAAAAAAAAGTATAAACCATTCATAAAATAAAATTAAAAAAAATTGAATTAAGGCGCGCGCCTAGCATTTTAATCTACGGGTTCATCCATTTCTAGATGCTATCAAATTCTAACAAGAGAGTAGGTCCATAAGACAGACTAGATTCCACTGCTTGTTACTTGTAAGAAAAAAGTGCAAGATAAGGATTTTTTTTATTTTCACACATCAAGACTAAATGGAAATTTCCAATTTAATGCTTGAGTTGCATTTAAGAAAAGAATCACTAGAGTGCCTTCTTTGAAGATAATTCTAGACTATAATACAGAGATCTGATGTGAGACAACTACTTTTCTGACATATTTATTTGGAAATAGCTCTAATCATTATTTTTACATCTTGAGATTTTTATACTTTATAGATGTCATATTTTGACAGGGATAATGATGGAGTTATTGGCACATTCAGTAAATGCAATTTCCTCATTATGTCCTCAACAATGTAATATACTAGTCACATCTTTAACAATAAAATCAAGATGTTTGCAAAACTGCATTATAGATATAAAAAATAATAACTTAATAGGGAAATATTCAAAACTCTAAGGATAAAAAATAGATGTAACAAGTTATTTATATTTTGTTTCTCTCATATCAATAATCAAACATCCCCACACCACAACATTTGAGTCTGAATTAGGTTGGAAAACCAAATGAAGATATGGGAAATATATAAGTATGTTGTTGCATATGGTCAATATTTTTAATAGCATTCACATCTTACCTATACTTTCAAGTTGGCAAAGGGTCAAGGGTGAGAAATGGGTGTGTCACCTCAGTTGGATGTGGTGAGGGTTTTAGATTTATAGATGGTTTGATTGAGAAGTTACGTAGAGATGGATATTTTTTTCATTCTCAGGTTGCTTATCCAGAAATTACTAATATTTGTAGACAAAAATGGAAAAAAAGCTAAAATGTTGGGATTGGAAATTGAGCCGGATAGAGTCCAGCCTATGTCATATATACCCCAAAATTTGGTAACAAGGTTGTAAGTGCTTGGAAGATGAGAATTTGGTCTGAAAGTGGAAAATAATTTGGAAATCCAAATGCCAAAAAATTTCATGTGGTTAGCTCTAAGGAGCAACTCCTTTCTTGGGATATTCTACAACAAAACGGGCTATGATGGTCTAGGTTGGTATTTTTGTGCAAGAATTGTACCGACATTATATGAGATACTTCTTATGGTGGTGTCCTTATAAAGCTAAGATATGGCAAGGACTTGAAAGGATCACAGGTTGAAGACAAATATGGAGTGGCCTCACTATTGACGAGGGGATAAATAAATAGTGATGGGATTCAACTATTAAAAAATTCAAGATCATTGTCATTGTTAGCAGCTTGGAAAATTGGATTGGAACATAATGCACACATATATATTCCTACTCTTCACTATGATGATCATACCATATATATTCTTCAAGTTTCAGTCAGTTTAAAACAAGAAAGCACCTAGAGTGATTCAAAAGAAGAAGATTGATAACAATGGTGAATGGGATTTCTTTAATGGCACAAGTCAAGGTGATCCACCATATAGTGGAGTTGGTGATGAGATATCTATCTAATTATCATGTTCTAAAGTTCAAAGTTGAATTGGGAAGGGGCCCAAATAATATGGCAGAGTTTATCACATTAAAATTGCTAATCACTCTTGCAGTAGGAAAAGATGCTTAAAATATTCAAATCTTTTGAGATTCTCTGGTTGTAGTAAATTGGATAAATGAGGTCTATTACTTGGAAAACATACCTTTAAGCCAATATCTTATAGTACTAATATGACTTGTTCATCTTTATTAATATTTCATTTCTTCATGTTTATGGAGAAACAAACAAGAATGTAAATGCACTTTAAAAAACTATATTATTTGTGCATATAGAAACTTGGCATATTCAACAGTCTTTGGCAGGCCATTATTATTAATATGTTCATAACCTCATACTCACTTCTATTAGCTTTATTTTTTACGCTGTCATTCCTGCATGACTCTAACATGATGTCTATGTATCACATGGATGCTATTTTGGGGATATTTTATGGATCTAGGGGAAAGATATGTTCCAGCTATTTTTATGGTCTATTTTAAAGGATATGATGGATCGGTGAGTCACTAACTTCAATTTTCCATTCTTGGGTCTTCACATCGAATGAATCTCACCGTCCATTTTTAGGCGAGTCACTTACCATACCTCTATCGCTATATGATTAGAAATATTTATGGAAATATCCCCCTTCTTCAGGACATCAAATAAATACCCATTTACAACAACTTCATGAATGACTCATGTATCAAAGGATCAGGCAGAAACAAAATAAATCCTCCTACCGTTCATGTATTGGAAAACATTCCCATATCATTCTCGAGAAAGTTGCACATCCAAAGTATGTTGACCTAAGAAGTATTGTTGTGATTGTCTATATGGATGATACTTCCATTACCAAAACTTTGATTGACAATGGAGTATCTATGTCATCATCAAGGGAACTAGGTTGAGATTGAAATTTTAGTTGTCTCTTCTAGGAAAGTGAGCATATCATCATAACCCATGAGGTCAATGCTGTTGTCTCTTATACACCCTGGCTCATATTCTTCATTCGTTATTGTTGTAATACCACCCCTGTCTCACTCGGAAGAATACTTTCATGTTGGTATTTGATGACGTTCAAAAGAGGATCATCCACTCAATACTTCATGCCCATTTTCTTGTCTATAATGGATTCTTTAAGAAAATCACTTTGATCCTCCTTTGTAGAAGCATGTTTATCACTACTCAAGGCATCAAACCGAAAATTTTTAGAATTTTATTCTTAAGCAGCGTTATCATCCTCAAGGGAGCCCATGGGACTCCCCTTTATAAAAGGGAAGACACCACCATTTAATTTTATGGCTTTATATTCTTCAATCGTGCCTTTTAATCCATTATATTTGTAACCAAATTGTCCTTCAACTATAAAAACAAGTACATTATTTTGTGGTTATTCCAATTCTTTATCAACTTTCAGGGTTTGTGCATGATTTCCATATAGTTAGTCATTTTCAAAATTCAGAGATCCATTAAAACATAATATATATGACCTTTCCATGAGGTCTAAAATGTGCAATTTATATTCAGGTTCTAGCCTATAAGTGCTATGTTTGTTGTTCTTTTCCCAGTTTCCAGTTTCAATGCAGTCATCACATGTGATTAGTTTGCGTCATTTCTAATGTTTGTCATAGTTCACTTATCACATTATGAATTATAAAAGTGTATTGTGTTGGCTAATATGTTCAAAGTAGAAATAAATATTATAATCTTGGTTTGAATGTTTCTCTCTATTGTATTTGTATCAATATTGGTTGCATTAGTAGCAACAAGTTGCACAAAGTGATAAAGTGGATGAATTCTTAAGCCCTCTTGATCCAGACTATGTGAGCAAGAATATTCCCATTATTGAAAGAAATCGTGAACATGAACTGTCTACTTGGCATTCATATTTTATGACTATAAATGTACCTACATATCTAGAGCCAACAAGCATCATTGAATGTTTCTTACATTTGTTAGATGGTTTTTCTTTTTCCTTTCTTCACATTGTGACATCGGCATAATTTTCTGGTATAATGGTGTGCCTTGTGCTAGATCCAACAACTTGTATTTAATTTGGAATTATTATTTCGAAATATTTTACAAAACTAACACTATTAGTCAAATTCAAACACCATATCACTTGAATACAAATTGCTCCTTCATATGAATCTTGTTCTCATTGGAAATCATTTTAAAAAATGTACTTAGAATCACTATGCAAAATATGGAGTCCCTTGAATCTCCAAAATTGTAGGAAGATTGAGTTTCATTAAGTGATGGGAACAAAAGAGTGGATGTTGTGAAACTTTTATCTAGTAAGCTTAAACATGAAATACCATGTTCTTTTATTTTCTCTATCGGAAGAAAGAGGAAACTTCTTAGGATTTAGTGGTGTAAGTCCTTAGGGAATATGCATGTTTCTACACTAGATCCAAAAGGAGGATTAAAATAATGGCTGGTATAATGTCAACCAACCTTCCAATAAATGACTTCACTCTAAATTTTAAATATGGTTGTTGGGTTTGGGTCCATTTCCAAATGTTGTTGCTAAATTTACATGGCTAGTAAATTAGAAACCTATGAGGGCCATATTAACAACAATAAATAGAATCATAAAAGAGCAAGTTTGTTTTCCAATTTTTCAAGATTTAGTGTTGGTATACCTATGAAAAAAATAAAAACAAAGGTAAAGGGAAGCAAGACCATATTAAAATGACCAGATGAGAAACAAAGGTGCATTCATATGGAAAAACAAGCTAGGAAAAATCATTTGTCATTTGCTTCACAAAGCATTCCATCAATAAATTTTTGAATGGATTTAGATACATTCATTGAATGGATAGTATTTTTAGAATGACAAATGGAATTCACAATGAATACCTAGAAATATACTAATATCATCTTCACTTTATGACTATAGATAAGACAACTGACAATTTTTTATAAATCTACAAATTCATGGATAATTAATGCCAATAAAGTACACTATTTTCTAAGACAATTGATACCCTTCATACCTAAGGTGACAAAACTCCTCAAGACACATCATATTCCTTTCTCTTATTTGAAATAAGCTACAATAAAGAAGGCTAGAACTTAGTATGCAATAAGGGATAAAATACACAATCAAATACTTTGTAAAGAGTTGGAATTTTGAAACTTGTAGGCTGAATTTCTCTCATGCCCAAGGGGCCACTGTATTCACAAAATATATGAGATTGTACTAGAATATTCACCTCCCTTTTTGCAGAATTTCTATCCCATTTTTTATGTTTTTTGATTCAACCAAGAAAATTTTCCCAATTGTGTATGAAGTTATGGATAACTTCATTAAGTTATCAAGATAAATGTTCAAGATTTATAGTCAACATTGTTTCTTTGATTATATTTTAATATAATGCAAGGAAATTACTCATTTAAAATACATTATATTTTTCTATTTACTGCATTGGTTTATCATCAAGATTTACTAAGGTATTTTCCTCTAGATTCTTTGGAAATTTATTACCAACCTATTTATTATTAAGGAGTGTCTTACTCTGAGTTCAAGGTTATCCAATCTTTATATTTTACCTATGAACCATAGGGATTCATATGAATATTGTCCAATATTTCTTGTTGTTTTCTGTTGAATTCATTTGAATAATCCGAATGGATTTTTTTCCTATTAATAAAGTTAATGACTACAACATTCAATAGCATTTCTGACATTTTAATGTATCCTTTGAGTTCCGAGGACTTCTATCCCATTCTCATTGCTACCTAAGACATCAGATTTTAAATTTTTCTATATCATCCATATAATCAACTTTATATTTCAGTAATACAATATAATGGTGCCCAATGGAAAGGAACTATTGTGGATATTATATGGCGCTCATGTGTCTAGTTTGCAATGTTCCTCCAACATTTTACTCCAAAACCACTAAAATCTGACATTAAAATTTTCACAACATAGATGTTGTTGAAGTGACATTGGAAAACCAATAGTTGAATATATTCACAGATTACACCCTCTAACCTAAGAGAAGACCTGATAACTAAATTGGGGAGGTTTTAAAAGCATCCATAGGGTACGTTGGAATTTTTTTCTGGCCAAGAGTAGCCTAAGAAACAAAAAATACCAATCACCTTAAAATCCAAATACTTGAGACCCCCAAGACCTGTTTGACCTCTGCAAATGAAACAATTGTGAAACACATAGAATTTTCTAAAAGAAACTACTGGAAACACGAAACTGATTAGATGTATATGGAAACAAGGGACTCATTTGTAGAGTAAGCTCTTTTCCCCATGGTTTCTTATATAACTAAAGGGGAAAACACTTGTAGGATTCTGAAGATAAACTTAATAGAAGACAAATTTGAAGACATGAAAAAAATCAAAATGAAAAATTAGAATGGAAGCAAACTAATACAATATCCATAGACACAAAGGAAAATTTTGATTTGGTCTACTTTATAGATGAGATGATAAGCTCCATATTCACTTGCCCGCAACATAAGAAAGCTTGCTGAAGGAAGCATTGATTTACAACAATTTACCATTTTATTACTTAGCATCTTCATTAAAATTTATCATGTAGGCTCTTAAATGAAAATTTATCATATAATTATTTTCATAATAGATATAGGATGGACTTTAGAAGTTAAAAAGTGGATTCATAATCGACGTCATGAGATTCTCCTATGATGGTACTTACACACTTCCTGCCAGATCACATTGAAAGGAAATTCAAGTAGCAACATCAAACCCACCAACATAAATTTCTAAAAACATGTTTTATTCAAAATCCCAATTTCTCCGCACACTACATTTTGAACCTAGCTTGATGGATCAATCGAGCAAGCTATCAAAGGAGGATATCAAGATGTAGGAACCCAATATACCTCTTTAGGACATAACAGACAAGGTTTGAGATAGGTATATGCATTCCCTTACTTGTTGCCTGGTACTCTTTAAACCCACATTAATTTTGGAGCAAGATCAAGTTTAATGAGGATGAGAGGTCAATAGAGTAACACATGTTATTGGAAAATAATGGACATAGTAATGGTTTAAAGTTGATATTTCCTTGGTTCAACAAATTATTTATGAATACTTGTGTTTTCAAGAGGAATGGCAGTATGGGAAGAAGATGTTGGTGCATGATCGTGAGCAAGGTTAGGTGTAAAAGGCGAGGACCATCTTGTCAAAGGGTTGAAAATATTTTATTTGTAGGCTTTACATTGATGACATAGGGTATAGAAAATAGCCACAATGTCTCCTTTAATTTTGGTATGAAACCATGAATACTCGAATTCTGTTTTTGTAAATTTGCTAAAATTTGAGCAATGTTAGGAGCAAGGGAGTTGTTGGTCTTTGTAAAAATGTCACAAAGCCCTGATGTGGGTTTGAGTGATAATTTGATATTACTTTCAAACTATAAATCTTTATCCATGGACTATGGTAATATAAATGGGCCCCATTGGTAAAGATGATAAGTGTCAAAACATTTTGTGGGTTGTGTGAGAATTTTTGCATCTCCTAGTCAAGGCCCAACATAAAACCAATGGTACAAACGTAAAACCAAGGTCAGAAGTGTAAAATTCCAAGTGTGGGTCTAGAAACCAATAGTTCCACCATGGAAAAAAAAAATATGCAATTGCATAAATATTTGAAATATTTTTGCATGAATGAATTGCAGAAATGTTAAATGGAAAGGGAAATACAAGAAATAAAAGTTACCTATGTGTCAATGGCCTGAAGACATGGATTGGTGATGTTGATGCACCTCTAGCCTGCTCAAACTAATTGGAGAGCTCACAAAATAACCTTGGGTAGGAATAAAATTCCAAACAAGACTAGAATTACAAAGCTCTTGAAAAGCTCCAATGTTCAAGTTGTTATACCAATTGATATGATTTTATTGACAATAATGAAAAATGGTTGCTTGCATACATGAAAGATCAAGTGTGCTAGTATGAGAACATATTTGTATGAAATGTACACATAGGTTGTTAAATAAAATATTCATATTTAAATATGTGATCATGTTTGATTAATTCACGTATGATTTGTTTACAGTGAGAAAGGAGAAATAAAAAAAAATAAAGTGCAAAGTGCCAAAATACAAATATAATATTTTTTCAACTATTCCCACCAAAAAATTAGGGACAAAGTTAACCACTCTCACAGTTGGAAACCTGACATAAATTTTAAAAAACTTGTATATTACCAGTGGGACGAAATAAGAAACCAAAAAGGAGATTTCACAATGTTAATTTAAGGAATTCCTTTATATATCTTATGTTTTTATAGTGGGATATGTTTCAAAATAAATGCACAAAATGTTGTATAAAGAAACTATGCCTCAGGAGAGAAGTTCAATATCAGGTAAGGGCCTTGAAGTCTAACAAAATAAAGCTTCGCTACTTTTACAAAATTTTACACCATTAAGTTTTTTAGGAGCTTCATGGATTTCAAAGGAGTGAAACTTAAAACAACAACAACAACATGGAAAAAAAATTTGAGCAGTGGATGCAATGGACAACACTCTTTATTAATTTAAGAATCAGTTAAAGAAATTTTGGGAGCGAGTAAAAAAAAATCCCTTTGATGTCTTCACACAACAATAGATTTAGCCAGTGGCCATAATATCATCCTCTAAGAGAGACAACTTAATAGACAGAATATGGCCCAGATCAATTCTAGCAACCGATTAGATGTAGGAGATGGAAACAGGTGACTCAGTCGCAGAGTGAGATATTTTTCCCACAGTTTCTTATATAGCTAAAGGGGAGGACATTTTCAAGTTTCTAAATACAAACTTAAGAGAATAAAAAATTTAATGCTTTGAAAAAAACAAAAAGAAAAATTAGAATGGAAGAAAACTAATGCAATAGCCATAGACACGAAGGACAAAGTTGATTTCATCTACTTGCTAGATGAGATGATAATCTCCATATTCACTTTCCAAAAATATTGTTGGCTTGAGGGGTCCTAACCTAGGTTCAGATTTTATCACGCAACTAAAAATCCCTCCAACTACTGGCCCTTTCGGTAGTGATCTTCTTGCGCAGATCAAAGTCTCACCTGAAGTAGTATGGCGGGGTGTTGGAACTAGGTTTTTTCACCCTAAGGGAGAAATTGATGTGGTGGCACTAAAAAAGGTTATAATAGAATTTGTTGCAGATTTGAAACAAATGCACGCATATACAGAACAATACTTATCAGGACATATTGTCACGAACATAGATAATGCACATAATATATGGATCTAAAATCAACTTCATCGCAGATAAATGACAGAATCCGATACATCACAATAACTCAAGAAGATCTATTCATGTACTAGACAATCAACACATATTCATGTATAAATAACATATTTACCTGTGCGAATATAAAAAAAGTAATAAATAATAGTAAACGGATAGTTCAGACACTTAACACAATTCCTTCACGAAAAAAGTCTTTGTATTAGATTCAAAAGTTTAGTACAATCAAAATTTACCCTTACAATTACCATTCCATATATACATCCAGCAGAGTCTGCACACAACGAGGAATAGGTCTCCGTGCACACAGCTAGTAGGATCCTTTCTACCCAACCCAGACTTAAAAAATGTATCACTACAGCATAAACGTACTGAGATCTAGAATATTACTTAGACTCTATCTATTTATATTCATCTATCGCAAAAATACTATGGTATCAGACCATGGTTAGAGGCCCATAGTTTACCCTTATAACCCATTTACATAAAATAGGGACTTTGAATCGCCCCAAAGCCCCTTGACCTTTTAGCACAATGCGCATATTGAAAATTACATACAAAATGTTACTCAAATTTTTCCCCAGGGGACCCCGCTCCAACGGGCCCCAACCACAAACTTGTGACTCATCCCGAGTCATTGTGTGGTCGGCTCCTTCATCTTGGCTTGGAGCACAATGACAGAAGTTTTCAGTGCTAGCACCACTTCAAGACTCTGTGCAGCAACTCCCTGCCCTTCAGTGACCATTTTTTCTGGCGTTGGCCCTTCAGTGTCATGTTCAATACTTCGTTGAGTTTGCTGAAGAGTATTTAGAGCACCATCGAATGATTGTGAAATTTGTAGAGCCTCCTCAACCCATGGCTATATCCTTGACTCGAGAAACTATTCTCGTCGATGAAGGTCCTCAATCTAGGTTTGAATCACCCAACCCTCTTGTAGGCGGGTGAGGTGTTGTTCCATCACAAGGGTAGGTGCCGCCACCTTGATATCCATAAATTTTTTCTCCTTGACACACAACTAATTGTGAAATGTTTGTACCATTGGGTCATTCTGAACTGAAGTCCAGATAACCATGGCCTTATCCAAGAGTTGACTGCACTATGTAGCTATGACAAAAATTCTATCCGTGGCTTTTTTTACACTGGTAGTCCTCTTCACTATGACTTCTGGTTTACTTTTTGGCCTCAAATTTAACTGCAGGTCGACAATATGATGTTAAATTTGGCCAGGAAAGCTTGGAATTTTGCATGTGAGGCCTTTAATGCAGCAACTAGCACTTCTAATTTTTTTGCTGGGGTAGCTCTGATGGGAACTACTAGCACGTTGCTGCATACTTGATTAATTTTGTCTTTAACAGAAGTGCACTGAGCCTTAGCTACTCGACATGCTTCGTTGGTGTTGTAGTACTTATGCTGAAGGTCTACTGCATGTTGTTGAGATTCATTGATGTCACAGTATCCACGGGCTTTTCAAAACTACAACTCGTCCATGATCATGTTGTGGACCATATGCAATTTCCCTGCAAGTAACATAGTCAAATCAATGTTAATTTTCTAGTAAGATTTCAGCTACACGCGTAGCAACTGAGACTCGACTAGAATGGCTTGTTTAAGGATCTGAACCAGGTGGAATTCTCCTATGGAACGCAACACTGTTTTAATGGGTTGCATGCCAGCAATAGTCATGCTTACTTGTAATTGGCTCGCTTGTGTGACACTCGCCTAAATCATGCTTGCTTGAACTTTGAGCTCTAGGATGCCAACCTGTACCCCATCGAGCACATCCTTGTACTATGTTTCTATGTTTGTCCACATATTTTATATTGTTTTTATGACCTTGTTGGCTATTTTGTTGAAATCATCTTCAGTCAGTGTCAAATCTTCTTCTCCAGTGGCCTTAGAGCCCTTTCATTTCTTCCTAGATCCACCACCAGCCTAAGAACTATGATTTGTGCCTTCATAAGTTTGAAATTCCACCTTCTCCTCTATCTCTTTAGGTGTGACGCCATTCTTATTAGGTGCAGTGTCCATTTCCAGATAAATCCTTTCACCGGTTGTAGTCGGCATGGGATCTTCTCTTGTGTTATTTTTAGTGGTTTGCATACGAGCGCAAGGCTTGGTATAAATATTCTAAAGAGAGTTCAATACACATTCCACGGTGCACATATTTAGCCAAGCCGACAACCACTCTAAAGTGATGCACAAAAATTCATCCTCTGTGATGAGATACATCAATTCGTCCCGAATTCCTTCAACTATGCCCTTTGTGTAGATGTGAATGTTGTGGAAGGTGACCTTAAAATCTACAATAAACTTGTAATTCTCATAGAAAGTTGGAGAGAACCTTGGTTGGGACTAGATAACTTGAAATATATAAGCGTCGAACAAGACCCAAAATATCTTGTTTCCCATAATACACGCGAGGATGAAGGAACTTCATAGTGTGGCATAACACACGGCTTTGCACATTTGCGGCTCTATATCAGGAAACTGTGTTTCCTTTGGGGTCTTCCATCCAATTAGGGATATCAGCAGTAGGAACCAAGCATAGTAGAGATGTTTTCCCTCCTCTTATGCTTCGTGTAGGTTATCTAGGAACCCTTTTCATAAATATTGTGCCCAATTATAGATGACTCCCTTCTCATATTGTCTTGCAAGTGAAATGACTTGTAGAAGATCTTCCTTATATCTACACCTGCACATTGTCTTGCAGGACAAGATGAGCATCCCAAATTGGATGGATGGATCATTGATTTCGCTAACTACAAATCCTCTACTATGGCGGGACACCTAGTAGGTCTCCTTGATTTTGTTAGCCACCTTATTTTCTTGTGCCTTTCCTTTAAATTCAGCCATGGGATTTGCGCCTTGGTCAGGCAGACCGATGATCTGATGGGTCAATGTAGCGTCAATGGGTATGTGCTCTCCCAAACATAAGGCTTCATCATGCACTAGTGCGAGCAATCGACACACACAGATATAATTTACCAGGCTATGCTCAAAATGTGCGACATGCAATAAGTTCAGAAGCTCTGCCTTGTGCAGTCCCATCACCCAGAAATACGACTCCACACGCACAAGTCCCCCCTTGTAAGGCACACGATATAGATAGCGCTCATGGCCAAGTTTAGGAAACTTATCAACATCGCAAGGTCCCAATCCTCCATCTTTAGCTGCAGAACTTTAGTGAACATATCGCCTTCAAGTGGGACATTCTAAGGAATTAGGGGCATGTTAATATAGGACCACACTTTTTCAAGATCCTTTGGGACCTTGAGAAATGCCTTACGTAGTGCAACATAGTTTAACAACCACAAGAATGGGGCCACTTCAACCACATCCTCCTCATCCATAAGGGTCTCAGGGAGCTATGCCATGGGCCTCTTCTAGCACTCGGTCATAGTGGAGCATGGATTTGGAGTCTTCTCCCTAGGAGATTTATGTGTACCTAGCATCTGAAACTTCTTAGTCTTCGCAGGCGCATGTGTATTAGTGAATAGCACAACAGTATCCTCTTCTAGGCGTGTAGTTGTCATGCTTGGTGGAAAAACGTAACCAAGGCCCCTCTAGTGCAACTCCACTTCAAATCGCAGATCCAAAATAGATATAGATAATGAATAGGATACAAAAATGATAGATCCCAAGGTAGAAAACTCACATGGAAACGAAAGGGAACTATTGCGACCCAGTATGTTATATTTATATTTTTGGAGTGTCTTCAACGGTCTATTAGACATTAATGTGTATACATAAATGAAAAAATGGTTCCAAATATGGTAAAATACCCTCATTAAATTCAACCTAGATGCTCCCTTAAACGGTAATAAAACTATCTTTTCCTTATTTACTATTCCAACAGCTAATTTTTGGGACTTATGTGACCTAGTCAACCTCCCCGCGTAGCTACCGTGAATGTATCGCACCTTTCTATGCATCCACCATCCCTTCTGCACATATCCAATACTCCACCAATACAGTCATTTGGTGCGTGCATGTATGGCTTCAATCATCTTCCATTGACATACCTGGGAAGATATTCTTTTCTTAGTGTGGCCAGGTGCACTAAACCTCCGTCGTGATCTCCTTAATCATATATTTCCATAGTCAGTGAATATTGAAATTCCTTGGGTGGTGCACAAACTTGCTATCATACAATAGGACCAAATCATCTTCCTTAAAGACCTTTTGTCTGATGTGCGTATCATGCCATGCCTTTTTGCGCACTTTATAAACTTGCTGGTGGAAATTGGCAATAAATCGATCGTTTTCAAGTGCTACAAACTGCGACAACCATTCCTTCAGAATGTATTCTTCTACCATATTTTTGAATATTTTGATGTGAGGGATGAGAACAATGTATTCCATCAGCAACACTGTTATCAAACCAGGTCCAAAAATAGAAGAAAATAGAGATAAACACCTTAGAAATTAGCCACTTCGAAGGGACAACCTCCTTTACATTACATAAATGAAAAATTCTTGGATGATTCAAATGAAAAAAAACTCCTTTATATATATATGAGTCCATGGGGTTACAATATAATCCTAGCCTATCTAAAAATAATAATCTAAGGGCCAACAATAGAAATAGTGGGGTTTTATGGGGCACAATAATAAAAATATGGGGACTAAAGAGGTACAAAATTAACAATTAGGAAACTACACTAGAACAATAAGGGACTACACCAGTAATATAGGGGCCTAAGATGTCCCTCTCCTTAAAAAAAAAATTGTCCTCAATGCTTGAGCAGCTCTTAATGCTTTTGTATAAAATTATCATCCTCCCATGTGGAATCTTCAGTGGGTAAGTTCCTCCAGTTGATGAGATACTCTGAAATTGATTGATTTTGTAGCTGTCGAGTTCTTTTTTTTGTGACTACTTCAGGATCCAATATAAATTTTCCTTCCTCATCAGGTTCTACCAAATATTGTTTGAACTGGAACTTTGTCACCTATAAGCTTCTTTAAGCATGAAACATGGAAAATTGGGTGCACTTGAGAAGAAGTAGGAAGCTCCAATTTGTCTGCCATAGTACCAATCTTTTCCAACACCTCGTAAGGAACATAGTACTTTGGTGATAATTTATTATCCTTCTTATCTTGCTTGAGTGACCTTTGTGTGTATGGTTGTAGCTGTAAAATTACCCACTCTCCTACATCAAAACTTATCTCGCTGCGGTGATGATCTGTCTGTTGTTTCATTCAATTTTTGTGACAAATTTAGGTTATCCTTTAAGAGTTGAAGAACTTGTTGTTGATGCTCGATGTGATATTCCAGTGCTTGAACCTTAGAATTTTCTCTTAAATATGAAGTGATGGAAAATGGATAATATCCATAAAGTGCCATAAATGCGATCATTTTTGCTGCACTATGGAATGAAGTGTGATACCATCATTCAGTTATAGGTAACCAGTTGACCCATTTTTTTTGTTTATCAGATACAAAACAACGAAGATATCCATCCAAAAATTTGTTTAGTATCTCAATTTTCCCATCAAATTGAGGATGATAAGATGAGCTATGGTCTAGTTGAGTACACAAACAAGAAAATAATTCCATCCAAAAATTTCTAGTAAAGATGGGATCTCTGTCGCTTACAATAATATTTGGGTTTCCATGTAGATTTTGAATTGTTTTCATAAATGCAGTAGAAATTGTAATTTATTTAAATGGATGATATAATGCACAAAAGTGTGCATACTTGGTAAGTATATCAACTACCACCATGATGACACTCTTTCCTTCATAACTAGGTAAACCTGTGATAAAATCCATTGAAGCCTCCTCCCAACATTGACTTGGAATGGGTAAAGGTTGTAGAAAACTCAACGTCTTAATTTTCTCAGTTTTATTTTGTTGGAAAACCAAAAAAATTTCCACAAACTTTTGAATATTGGATTTAGGGCCATCCCAAAAAAATTCTTTCTTCACCCTGCGGTAACTTTTTAAAAATCTTGAGTTTGCTCCAACGGGAGAGGTGTGAAATTCCATAAGAATCTTCTTTTATATTTGGGAATTCTTACAAAGATATAAGCAATCTTCATACCATAAGGAATCATTTTTCCAACTAAATGTATGAGATGTACTGGGATTTTGATGCAAATTTTGAATGAGTTTCCACACTTCTTCATCATTCTTCCAATCCTCCCTTGCTTCAGTTATCCAATCTGGTTGGATAATAGAAATGCAACAAAGTAATGCTTCCACCTCCTAATATTTTCTTGAGAGTGCATGTACAACAACATTTAACTTCCCTTTTTTGTAGATGATTTCAAAGTCATAACCCAACATTTTTGTAACATATTTTTGCTACTCTTTTGAAGATAGTCTTTGCTCCAAAAAGTATTTAAGACTATCATGATTATTTTTTACCTTGAAGTGTCTTCCCATTAGGTAAGGTCGCCATTTCTTTAGTGCATGTAGCATTTAAAACATTTCCTTCTCATAAATAGCTTTTTGTAAATACTTTCCTTTTATTGGACGACTTTCAAAAGAAATGGGTCTTCTTTCCTCCATTAAAACATCACCATTTCCATTTCTCGATGCATCACATTCCACAATAAAGGTTTTTGTGAAGTCTGGTGTAACTAAGACTGGTGTTGGGCACATTTCCTCTTTAAGATGTTCAAAGGCCTTAGTTGCTTCGCTATTTCATGAAAATGCATATTTATTCAATATTGTTGTTAGAGGTGTAGCTATTCTCCCATAATTCTTAACAAAATTTTGATAATACCTTGTTAACCAAAGAAATCCTTGAAACTTCTTTATGGTTATGGGGACTTTCCATTCCTTACTAGATTTAATTTTATTAGGGTCTACCTTAAAACCCTCCTGAGATTCAAATATGAATGAGATATTCCACTTCTTGTACTCCAAAGAAACATTTGGAGGATTTTTCGTATAGTTGTTTCTCCTACAATAGTTTGAGCATCCTGTCAACATGTTGAACATGATCCTTCCAAGACCTACTATAGATTAGTATATCATCAAAAAATACTAACACAAATTTTCTAAGGAAGGGTTTAAAAATGGAATTCATCAACCCTTGAAATGTAGAAGGTTCATTGGTAAGTCCAAAAGGCATGAATAATCATTCATAATGACCCTCATGAGTTCGAAATTATATTTTCAGGATATCTTTAGTCTTCATTCTAATATGATGATATCCTGAACGAAGATCCAACTTGGTAAAATAAATTGCTCCATGTAATTCATCCAATAATTCATCAATCACAGGAATGGAACATTTATCTTTAATAGTGATCTTATTGAGATCCTTATAATCCAAACACATATTCCTTGATACATCCTTCTTGTACACTAATACTACTAGAGTAGAGAAAGAAATTTGACTAGGTTTAATTATACCATCCTCTAACATTTTGCAATCATACATTTAATTTCTCTCTTTTGGACATAAGGATCTATATATAAGGCCTGATGTTTGGAGGAACACTTCCTAGAATCAAATGAATAGCATGATCATGATCAAGAATAGGTGGGAGTCCTTTGGGAGTTTCAAACACTTTGAAATGATTGTCCAATACTTTTTGGATATCAGGATAAGTAGATTATTTTGATGTTGGAACTTCTAGTGAGAATAATTGTGGAGTTACACCTCATTGTTCTTTCCTCAAAATATTTGTCATGACATTAGAGCTTATTATCTTTCCCAGATTCCCTACGATACCTCATAATTCAACTTTTGTTCCTTATGAAAAAAAAATCAAGAAACGTTCTTCAAAATTAAAATCTACCATCCCCAAAGATTGTAACCATTGTACTCCTAGTACAACATCAACACCTCCCATTGGAATGGAAAGCATTGTAATATTCAATATATATTCCCCCATTGTTAGCATGATATTATGACATTTTCCTAAGAAATTTATAGTCCCTCCATTTGCAACCATTACTTTACACTCTGGTGTTGGGTATAGGAAGAAATTCAATTCCTTAGATACCTTACAATGAATAAAATTATGGGTACTACCTTAATCAATACACACCATTACCCTTTTCTTCTTGAAATGTACTTCTATCTTGAGATTTTAAGGATTGTGGTATGAAACCAGGTAAAAAAATAGAAGAAAAGAGAGATCAACTCCTTAGAAATTAGACACTTTGAGGGGGAAAACTCCATTACATTATATAAATGAAAAATTCTTTGATGATAAAAATGATAGAACCTCCTTCTATATATAGGATTCCATAGGGTCACAAAATAATACTAGCCGACGTAACAATAATAATGTAAGGGAACAATAATAACAATATGGGGGTTGCAAGGGTACAACAATAACAATAAGGGAGCTACACTAATAACAATAAGGGAGTACACTAGTAATATGGGGACATAACATGCCCCTCTCCTTCAAAAAAGTGTTGTCCTCAACGCTTGAGTAGCTCTCGATGCTTCTGTATAAAATTCTCATCCTCCCATGTAGAATATTTAGTGGGTAATTTCTTCCACTTGATGAGATACTCTAAAATTGATCGATTTCGTAGCTATCGAGTTCTAATTTACGTGACTGTTTCCAGTTCTAATATGATTTTTCATGATCTGAATGGATGATATTTTTTATGCTATGAAAAGTATCTAAACTGATATAATAAAGTGTGTAAAAGGTTCTCCTTAAATTGTAGGTTAAACAATTAGTTCTGGCTTTGTTTATGAGGTTTCTATGTGAGGATTGATTTAGTAATTTAATTGTTTAACGTTGTACAAAATAAATTAACAGAAAATAAGCTTCACAAGCACATTACACAACAAATTTTTGATGTAGTTCACCCCTCCTAGGCTACATCTGTCAATCCAAGGCTCCCCAATGGCATGTCCTTGTTGTATTAATTTGCTGAAAATGGATGTACAAGTGAAAATAAGCCTCAATAGGAAAAAAATATCTATAAAATCAGCTTCAAAAGGTATGAAATAGCTATATATGGCTTTTCATTTACATAAAATAGATAAAGGGAGCCCAATACACTGCCTTCTCCATGATGGCCCTCATGGCTCCTTCATTTTCCTCGAAGAAAAATATTTTGTAAAACACCATTGTTTTACCTGAAACCTATTCCAAACTGCTTAGAAAGTTGAGAAGACCAAAAATTGACTATTTTTGCACCCAATTTGGCTCAATAATGAGGAATTTATGGCTTCTCCAAGAAAACTGCCCAATGTCCCCCAAAAACCCCACTAAAAGTGGAGGACTACCAGTTAACAGTGCCAAAAATGACATAAACCTGAAAATGGTGGAACCACACCTCAAATTTGGTGGATGGTTTGAACTAGAAATAAATGTTAATTTTATCAACAACGCGTTCACATGTGCAATTTCCGTTAACTGTTAACTGCTAGAAAATAAGGTTTGAAGTCGTGCCCTTGGTCTTCAAGTTACAATCATGTGGTGTGGGGTAGCCCTTATTTCCTCCACCCAAACAAAAGGAAAATTTAAATACAATGGGCAGCCATAGACTGTTAACTACTAACGCACAGCCTAGCCAGTTGGGCATGTGCGCTCGCAGGCGGTAGACCTGGTTTCGATCCCCTGAACTTGCAAACATTTTTTGTTAACTGATGAAACGAAAATACACCTGAACATGCACTTGGCCTGACTACGTGCAATCTTGACCCAATCCAAATGTGCAAGTGACCCGAACTTTCGTGTTGTGACTACCCATTGTGGGCAGGGCGAACCCGAATGGCCATTCAAGCGTGCCCACAAATTCGTGCAAGTCGTGCAATGACCGACTGTGCGGTCAAGCCGACCCAAACACATCCAAATATGACCCGAGCCTTCGTGCAGCATTGCCCATGGTGTCGGGCTAAAAATTAAAATTTTAAACCTTTTTTCCTTTGATCTTCGGGCCACGTGGGAGCCTCAGGGAAGGCCACGTGGCAGCCTCTGATAGGCCTTCCAAAACAATAAAAATGAACTTGCCTTATATTTTTTTAATTCAAAATGGAAAAGTCAAATTAAGTCAAAAAATTCATGTTTTGGAGTTTACTGGGCATTTTCAAACCTCAATAACTTTTGCATACGACCTTGGTTTTGAGAACCATTCATGGCGCCAGAATTGTAGCGACAAGACGTTTCCGGTCACTCAGATTGCAACCACTTCTGAGCACTTTAATTTTTGAGAAAATTTCTTAACTTGGACATGATCTCCTGATCACACCTCCCCATTGGGAGGCTTTTAGACCCCAAAAGCCTTCAATTACCTATTCAGAAGATGAGGGTACAAACCCCTCACCTTTTCCACCTCTATCCATTTTTCCTTACTTGGTTTGTTTCCTTTAAGACCAATCTGAAGATAATTGACACTTCCCTCTTAGAAGTGTGTGTCCTCCTGTCAAGGATAGTATCCTCTTTAAGCTTGTCCAAATATTTTGGCAAGAAATCTTCTATTGATGGTAGCTAAATGTCACTCCCTTGATCAACAATCAAAGGAGGCTCATACAAATGCAAATTTTCCACATTCACAACGAAATACATTTTCATATATGAAGGAAAATCTAGTTGAAAATAATTATTTCCAACTTGTTTAATAATTTTGAATGGACCATAACGAATAGGCTTCAGATTTTTACCTTCTCCTTGCATTCTTTCTTTACTAATATGCAACCATACCTCATCACCTTCTTGAAATTTATGATAAACTCTGTGTTTTTCATGCCTCTCCTTGTACTTGCCTTGACTCTTTTCAAGCTTCTCTTGAACCTGCTGATGTATGAGCTGAATTATTTCAATGAACATGTGAGCTTTGTCAATGTCACTATGCCCATCAATGGCAACATCCTTCTCAAAAATGAAATCTAAAGGTGACTTAGGAAAATACCCAAAACAAGCGTCAAAAGGTGAATTATTTGTAGAAGAGTTCTTGGCCCGGTTGTAAGCATGCCGAATGTAATGCAAGTGCTCATCTCAAAGCTTGGGATGCTTGCTACAATAACCTCTCGAAATATGTACAATGGTTCTGTTCACTACCTTTATTTTTCCATCTATTTGCGAATGGAAAGCAATACTCTTTTTCAACTTAGTGTCCATCATCTTCCATAAATTGGACCAATAATTCCCAACAAATCTGGAATCCCTGTCACTAAAAATAGAAGTAGGCAAGCCATAATGAACCCAAACATGTTGAAAATATAAATCAGCAGTTTTTTTAGCAATTATAGATTTCTTACATGGCGTAAGAAACACATCTTGTTGAATCTATCAACTACTACATAAAGATAATCATGTTTCTTTCTAGACATTGGTAGACCTCCCACAAAATCCATAGAAACACTTTCCCATTGTCTAGAAGGTACCGCTAATGGCGTATATAAACCAAGCTTCCTATTGCTAGGCTTGCTTGTATCATATAATGAACAACCTCTAATGAAACGTGAAACATTATCTACCATGTGAGGCCACTAACAATACCTCTGTAAATGTGACACCATTTTTCTTACCCTAAAATTTCCAGCAATAAGAGAGGAATGAGTTTCTCTCATGAAACTTAGTCTCTCTCCTTGTGATATGGACAACTTCCCCATATGAAACAGAAAATTATTGTGAAAGTGATAATCATTCTCCATGATAGACATGCAGTACATGCCTATGTTTGAAAGAGGACAATCTTGTTGCAATTGTATTTCATGTCGAATCTCCCTTTCAGGAGGAAAACTTATCAGCTCTTGAAACATCTCATGATGTGCATCAACTACATCATATAAATCTGATTTTAACTTGGGATCACAATTTTCAAATGACTCATGATTCACATCAACCTTAGGCTTAACCATAAAAAGTACAAAACACTTACTAGAATTCACTAGCATTTTTACCTGTCCAACATTTACCATCGCTATATTTGTAGGTTTTAAACCTGTATAGAAATTAGCTGCAAACGAATCTTGAAAATAGAAAATATACAATAGCGAGAGAATAAAACATAAAATAGATATACACAAATATTTTTCCCTGGATCCCAAATCAGGACAAATAGCTTGATTTTTCATTATATTCCTTTTAGTGTTACAACACATATATATACATGTCAAAGCATACATAAACCCCAATCCATTAACCCTAGATTAGAACATAATCATAGTTCCCTTGACCAGATCTACAAAATATCAGGGGCTGAAAACCATCATGCCCCAAAACCATATGAAAACCCATGCACAAAACCATGGGCAGGTCTGCTCACCAGAAAATATTGCCCCCATGTTACCCCCCCACGTGTGAATAGTCATGGAAAGAATATACACAAACCCAACATTCTCCCACTGTTGTTTTATTTCCATAGGGGGCCATAGGAGAGCTGAGTCATTAGCTCGACTTTGCAACACCCATTGTTTCTCTACACCAAGAGAACTTCTGAGTGTTGACAGACTTTTTCAATGCATCTGCAACATTATTCAAAGTGTCCACCTTTACCAGCAACACCCTTTTAGCCTCAACCATATATCTCATAAAGTGATATTGAACATAAATGTGCTTTGTCCTTGAATGATAAGCAGGGTTCTTAGCCAAGAAAATTGCACTTTGGCTATCACAGTCTATCCTTATAGCTTGCTGCACCAACCCCATACTTGAACACAATCTCTACAACCAAACTGTTTGCATGAGTGGCTCCCGTGTATTTTTCCTCTGTAATTGAAAGAGCCACTACAGACTATATTTTACTCATCCAACTAACTTCACCTCCAAATAGGATAAACACATACCCACTTGTAGATCTTCTTTGGTCCAGATCTCCAGCCCAGTCTGCATCAACAAAACCATGAATGTCCAACACTCTTTCCAATATTTTTCTTCCCTAGTAGCACAAGCCATAATCAATAGTGTCGTGCAAATATCTGAAAACCTGCTTCATTGTTGTCTAATGCTCCTTCCATAGGTTTGACATAAACCTGCTCAATACTCCCACTGCATGTGCAATGCCTGGTCTAGTACAGACCATTGCATACATCAGGCTACCCACTGCACTTGCATATGGAACACAAGACATATCCTCCTCTTCTTCTTATGTCTTGGGACACTGTTCAACAGACAGCTTTGTACCTAAAGAATTCGGAACATTCACCGGTTTACTATGCTGCATATTGAACCTCTGTAATGTAGTCTCGACATACTTCCTCTGGTTTAACTAGAGCTTCCTCTTTTCTCGATCTCTCTTAATTTCCATGCCCAAAATATAGTTTGTAGCACCAAGATCCTTCATGTCAAATTTGGAGAACAACTGGGTCTTCAAATCTTGGATAATTTCTTTGCCATTTCCAATCAACAACATATCATCCACATACAAGACCAAATAAATAAGACGGTCACCAATTAATTTAAAATAAACACAGTGATCCTCCTTGATTCTGGTGAAGCCAAGTCCCTGTATATAGGTATCAAATTTCTGATACCACATCCTTGGTGACTATTTTAACACATACAAGGACTTCTTTAACCTGCATACCAGCTTTTTCTTCCCCTTCACCATAAATCCTTTAGGTTGTTTCATGTATATCTCCTCTTCTAGATCCCCGTGAAGAAATTTTGTCTTCACATCCATCTATTCTACCTCAAAATAAAATGCAGCAACAATAGATAAAAGTAATATAATAGAAGTAACTTTGGCAACAGGAGAAAAAATATCACCAAAATCAATTCTCGGCACCTAGGAATAACCTTTTACTACCAATCGAGCTTTGTATTTCTCCACCTTGCCTTCTGCATTCATCTTCTTCTTAAATACCCATTACTCCCGATTGTATTCCTTCCATCTAGCAACTCCACCAGATCCCAAGCCTCATTTTTATGCAAGGACGCCATTTCATCAACCATGGCCTCCTTCCAGAGTTTTCCATCTTCTGAATCTACTACCTCCCTAACAGTTCTGGGATCATCATCAATTATAATTAAAGAAAAATTTGAACAGAAAGTAGATGCACTACACCTTTCTGGTTATTTTCTTTCCTGAACTGATCTTCTCACAGTTGGAGTTTTTGGCTCTTCCTCTTCTCAGTCTTCTTCTGTTGTAGAGTCTGATTCATCCTCCTTTAGCTCAAACTTTATCTTCTCAAGTTCCTTTGGTATGAATTCATGTTTAGAAACATCTTTCACCTCTCTAAACACTACATCTCAGCTATACACAGCCTTCCTTGTTTCCAGGTTCCAAAGCTTGTAACCCTTTAAACCATCCTTATACCCAATAAAGATGCACCATTCAAATTTATTATCCAACTTGTTCCTTTTATCCTTTGGAACATGTACATATGCATCACATCCAAATACCCTCAGATGTGAAAGAGAGGGATTCTTACCAGTCCATAGCTCATGTGGAGTCTTATCCTCCAATGCCGATGAAGGTGATCTATTAACTAAGTAACATGCAGTCTCCACTACCTCTGCCCAGAATTCTTGTCCTAACCCGGTACCACTGAGTATGCTTCTTGCCTTTTCCATCATCGTTCTGCTCATTATTTTTGAAACTCTGTTTTGCTGAGGTGTGTATGGAGTAATCTTCTATCGTGCTATACCACACTTCTTACAGAACTCTTCAAATTCCTTCTTGTAGAACTCCCGACCATTATCTGTCCTCAGCACCTTTATCTTCTTCTCTGTCTGGTTTTCCACCAGAGCCTTAAATTCTTTAAATCTGTTGAAGACTTCATATTTATTCCTCAAGAAATATATCCATGTATTCCTTGAGAATTTATCTATGAATGAAACATAGTACACATACTTACCCAGTGATGGAACCAACACAGGTCCAAACACATCGCTGTGCACAAGCTCTAGTATCTTGTTCGCCCTCTTAGCACCAAAAGGAAAACTCACCCGATTCTGCTTCCCATATAAAAAAATTTCACAAAAATAAAAATCCAGAGAGCTATTAGACATACCTTCTACCATACCATTTCCATGCAGTATCTGAGGGCCCTTCTCTCCAATATTTCCAAGCCTTCGATCCCATAGCATGGTCTTTTCTCCAGAGACCACTAGGCTTTCCGATCCACTTCTGGGAACCATAGAACGATTGCACCCATCAATAACAGTGATACCCTGAAGCTTGTATAGAGTTCCAATCTGAACTCCTGGCATGATTACCAATGCTTCCCGAACCATCTTGCAGGCATCTTTCTCAAACATTGTTTTTACACATGCATCATCCATCTTTCTTACAAAAATCAGTTTTCTGGCCAATGCAAGAATGTGCAGAACACAAGGAAGTGTTTTAATCCTTCCACCTTGCAGCTTCAGCTTGATTTTTCCACGTCCAACGATTCTTACCTTCCTATCATCACCTAAGAAGACATCACCGCCATCATATTTCTCATACTCGCAGAACCACTCCCTATGGGGATTGAAGTGAAAGGATGCACCCGAGTCAATCAACCATGAATCATGATCTACATGTGTATTTGAAGAAGAAGCCAAATACACATTGCCACCTTCATCCGAGGTGGTTTTTCCCTCTACAGAAGGAGCATCATCAGATCCCTTTCCTTTCTCAAGAGCTTTAGATCTACAATCCTTTTTGTAGTGCCTTTCCTTTCTGCATTTCCAACACACCTTTACAAACTTTCCAAGAGATTTAGATCTCCCTTTAGATTTAGATCTCCCACTCGAAACCTTATTCTTTTTTCTGTTCTGGGACCTTCCTCTTACAGATAAGGCATCTCCATTCTGACCCTCCATATTTCTTCGTCTCATTTCCTCTGACAGCAAGGCTGAGACAATGTCATTAAAATTCAAGGTAGTTGTATTTCTACCTATAGCAATAACCAGACTGTCCCATGAATCTGGTAGAGAACACAACAAACTGATGCACTTATCTTCATCTGAGATTTTAATATCAACAGATGACAGCTGACTTACCACAGTATTGAAGGCGTTCAGATGCTCTGTCACAAAGTCTCCATCCTTCATCCTCAGGTTATACAACTTTTTCTGCAGGAACAATTTATTCACCAGATACTTAGATTGGTACAAAGTCCCTAGCTTGTCCCACAAGGTCTTCATCGTAGCTTCCCCAGATACATTCAAAAATACTGAATCTGAGACACACAACTGTATTGTGCTATTTTCCTTCTGATCCAACTTCTTCAAGTCTTCATCTAAAATTTCCGTTGGTTTAGTACCTGGATCTACCGCGATCCACTGATCTTTATCAACTAGCAGATCCTCCATCTTGAGCTTCCACAACTCAAAACTTCGACCATTAAATTTCTCGATCTCTATCTTCCCGCTGCTCGCCATCTTCCTTCACCGCAAGAATCGATCCCGTAGATCTCCCACTGAACTGGGTCTACCTTAGGCCTGAGAAAAAATCCACTCAACAGCAAAGGTGTCCCATTGAAGCTGAAACTGCTCTGATACGAAATGTAGGTTTTAGCCCTATACAGACATTATCTGCAAACGAATCTTGAAAAGAGAAAATAAGAAATAGTGAGAGCATAAAACATAAATTAGATATACATATATATTTTCCCCTGGTTCCCAAATCAGGATGACCAGCTTGATTTTTCATTATATTCCTTTTAGTGTTACAACACATATATATACATGCCAAAGCATACATGAACCCCAATCCATTAACTCTGTATTAGAACATAACCATAGTTCCCTTGACCAGATCTACAAAATACCAGGGGCCAAAAACCCTCATGCCCCAAAAAAATGTGCAAGCCCATGCACAAAACCATGGGCGGGTCTTCCCACTTGAAAATATTGCCCCCCTATTACCCCCCCATGCATGACTAATCGTGCAAAGAATATAACACAAAACCAACAATATTTGTCCTTTTGCGATGTGCTCTAACAATAAAATCCTTTCCATATTTGAATAGATCATACTTGTTCTCATGGCGATGGAAGATAGATTTCCTGTCATATAATTAAGGACTTCCCAAAACAATTCCTAATATATCAAGTGGAACAACATCTAGTTCAACTGTGTCAATAAAATTTGCAGTAATTACAAAGCGCAATATGCACTTCTTTGAAACCTGTAAGTTTGCATCCTTGCAAATTCAACCAAGTGGATATTGTCTTGGATGTGGAATGGTCTCATGTTTTAGCTGCTTGACTAAGTCTTCTGAGATAAGGTTTTCTTGTGACCCTCTATCAAATAATGTGCAAATTTTTGTATGTTTTGAAATAACTTTCACATGAAACAATTCAATTCTTTCTTCTTCATTTGGAGCTTGTACATGACAGTTTGAAGTACTAGTACTTGGATTAGTTTCAGTTTCTTTTCCCTTCCTATTCTTCAAACCCATGGCTGTAATTTTGGTTTCGTCACCTGAATCATCACCTAAATCTTGTTGTGTAGTTGTAGTAGCTTCAATTTTCTGCTTCTCTTTGTTTTTGTTAAATTGGGTTCTCTTTTCAAGATATAATTTCCAACAGTTTTTCTCTTCATGGCCTTCTCTTGAACGGTGTTTACAAATCACTTTCTCACCCTCCTTTTTGACAGATGCATTATTTTTTCCTTTTCCTTTTGAGGTCTTATCTTTTTTTTTCCCCTTAAAAGGCTTGTTTCTACCCTCTTCAAAAGTATTCCCTCTAGCCTCTAAATGTGTGGCTTGGACACAAACCTCATCTAGACTAGTAGGATTGAACATAAGGATAGTATGGTCTAAGGTAGCTGTGTAAACCACCTATATTTTTCAACAAAATATCTTGAATTTGTAAGTATACCCCTAATAAGAGTGCTTTTCTCCCAAACTCTTGGGTGTAGTCTTGTACATTTTGTCCCTTATGTTGTCTGAAAATTTTCCAATTCATGATACCTTTTTGTAAATGAGCTAATGGATAAAATTTTTTTTTAATTGTAGTAATGAAATTGGACCATGATAAAGTGATCTTATCATATTTTATAATCTCCTATTTGGTTTTGGATTCGCACCAAACAAGTGCTACACCTTCCATTTTCAAATAAGCTAGCTGAATTTTGGTGTCGTCATCATGAAGGTTCTGTATCCTCAAGTAAACCTCCAACTGCCTTATCCAATTATCAAGTTTTTCTACATTGACTTCACCATTAAACATAGGAAATTCAAACTTAACAACAAGTTTCAAAAATGGAATCTTACTAATGTTCTTGGACTTGTGAGATTGATTCATTGAAGTTGAGGATGACGATGTAGAGGAAGAGGATGAAGATGGGGATGGTGGATCACCATTTCCTCTGTTTCCTTTCTTTGACTTGTCTTCATTTTTCTTTCCTCTCGAAGATCCCTCTCCTTCCTTGTGATGTTTATACCCTTCTCCTTCAAGCCTTTCATTCCTTTCTTGGTAGAGTATCCTCACCATTTTAGTCATGTCTAGGAATGCCTTTCTGAACACCCTTTCTTCCTCTTTGGGATCAATGTCTTCAAGAATTTCTCCTTCACTTGTAGACATTCTTATGGCTTCTTCCACTTCCCTTGGAGGTGAAATTGAAGGTGGAGATAATGGCACTCTTTCCCTCCTTGGTTGAGGATTTCTATGGTCTCTTACCAATTAACCTTCTCCTCTCTTGAGCTTAAGCCTAGTAAGCATAAAAAAAAACTCACGACAAATGCTTTTGTAGAAATGTTAAACAGAGAAAATACTCTAGCTTAACCTAATGCCAAAACCTGAGCTCTGATACCAACTTGAACTGAATGGATGATATTTTTTATGCTATGTAAAGTATCCAAATTGATATAATAAAGTGTGCAAAAGGTTCTCCTTAAATTGTAGGTTAAACAATTAGTCCTGGCTTTGTTTATGAGGTTTCTATGTGAGGGTTTATTAAGTAATTTAACTGTTTAACATTATACAATAGAAATGAACAAAAAATAAACTTCACAAGCACATTACACAACAAATCGTTGACACAGTTCACCCCTCCTGGGCTACATTTTCCGGTCCAAGGCTCCCCAATGGCATGTCCTTGTTGTATTAATTTGTTGAAAATTGATGTACAAGTGAAAATAAACCTCAATACGCAAAAATATCTATAAAATTAGCTTTCAAAGGTATGAAATAGCCAGATATGGCTTTTCATTTACATAAAACAGATAAAGAGAGCCTAATACACTACCTTCTTCATGATGGCCCTCATGGCTCCTTCATCTTCCTTAAAGAAAAAAATGTTGTAAAATGCCTCTGTTTGACCTAAAACTTGTTCCAAACTGCTCAAAATGTCCAAAATACCCAAAATTGACTATTCTTCACTCAATTTGGTTCAATAATGAGGAAGTTATGGCTTCTCCAAGAAAACTGCCCAATGTCCCCCGAAAACTGCACTAAAAGTGGAGGACTACTAGTTAACAGAGCTGAAAATGGCATAAACCCGAAAATGGAGGAACCGCGCCCCAAAATTGGTGGATAGTTTGAACTAACAATAAATTTTAAGTTTATCAACAACGCGTTCACATGCACAATTTTTGTTAACTGTTAACTACTAGCAGATAAGGTTTGAAGCCGCGCCCTTGGTCTTCAAGTTAC
The DNA here is from genome assembly GCA_034641835.2 of Pinus albicaulis. NCBI lineage: Eukaryota > Viridiplantae > Streptophyta > Pinopsida > Pinales > Pinaceae > Pinus > Pinus albicaulis. Next base: position 966,896,060 of record CM076583.1, on the reverse strand, counting down.
GGTCATGTGGTATGGGGCTACCCCTTATTTCCTCTGCCCAAAACAAAAGGAAAAGTTAAATAAAACAAGTGCCCACAGAATGTTAAGTACTAATGCGCATCTCAGCCAGTTGATCCCGTGTGCTCATGGGCAATAGGCCTGGGTTCGATCCCCCAAACTTGCAAACATTTTTTGTTAACCGATTAAACGAAAATACACCTGAACGTGCACTCAGACCGACTACATGCAGTCTCGACCTGACCTGAACATGCAGGTGACCCAACCTTTCATGCAGTGACTACCCATTGCGTGTAGGCCAAACCCGAATGGTCATTCAAGCCTGCCCGCAGATTATTTCATGTCGTGTTGTCACCAACTGTGCATTCAAACCGACCCAAACATGCCCAAGTGTGACCCGAACCTTCGTGCAGCACTGTCCATGGTGTCGAGCTAAAAACCAAATTTTTAAACCCTTTTTCCTTTGACCTTGTGGCCACGTGGTAGCCTTTGAGCAGGCCATGTGGCACCCTCTGATAGGCCGTCCAAAACAATAAAAATTAACTTGTCTTATATTTTTTATATACAAAATGAAAAAGTCAAATTAAGTCAAAAAATTCATGTTTTGGTGTTTACTGGTCGTTTTCACACCTCAATAAATTCTGCATATGACCTCGGTTTTGAGAACCATTCACGGCGCCAGAATCGCAGTGACGAGATCTTTCCGGTCATATATATTGCAACCACTTCTGAGCACTTTCATTTTTTAGCAAATTTCTTAACTTGGACATGATCTCCTAATCATTTCCTTCCTCATCAAGTTCTGGAAATATTGTTTGAACTAGAAGTTTGTTACCTATAACCTTCTTTAAGCATGAAACATGGAAAATTGGATGCACTCATGAAGAAACAGGAAGCTCCAATTTGTATGCCATAGTGCCAATATTGTGCAACACCTTGTAAGGACCATAGTATTTTGGAGATAATCTATTATCCTTCTTAGCTTTCTTGAGGGAAATTTTTTCATATGGCAGTAGCCATAAAAATACCCAGTCTCCTACTTCAAAAATTCTCTCCCCGCGATGTTGATTTTCCTATTGTTTCATTCGATTTTGTGCCAAAGTTAGGTTATCATTTAAGAGTTGGAGAACTTCTTGTTGATGCTTAATGTGATCCTCCACTAATGCACCTTATAATTTTCTCTTAAGATGATGTGATGGACAGTGGATGATATCCATAAAGTTCCATAAATGGGGTCATTTTTGCTGCAGTATGGAAGGAAGTGTTATACCACCATTTAGCCAAAGGTAATCACTTGACCCATTGTGTTTTTTTATCAGATACAGAACAACGAATATAACCTTCCAAATTTTTTTTAACTATCTTGGTTTGACCATCGGATTGAGGATGATAAAATGATCTATGAGATAGTTGAGTACCCAAACAAGAAAATAATTTTGTCCAAAAATTTCCATTAAAAATGGAATCTTTGTTGCTTACCCTAACCTTTGGATTTCCATGTAGCTTTTGAATTGTTTCCATAAATGCAGTAGCAACTGTACTTGATTTAAATGGATGAGATAATGTAAAAATGTGTGCATAATTGCTAAGTCTATCAACTACCACCATGATGACACTCTTTCCTTCGGACTTAGGTAAACCTATGATAAAATCCATTGAAATCTCCTCCCAACATTGGCTTGGAATGGATAAAGGCTTTAGAAGACCTGGGGTCTTAATTGTCTCAAATTTATTTTGATGGCAAACCAAATTTTCTACCACAAAATTTTGAATATCAGATTTAAGGCCATCCTAATAAAATTCTTTCTTTACCGTGTGGTAAATTTTTAAAAATCTTGAGTGTCCTCCTAAAGGAGAAGTGTTCAATTCCAAAAGAATATTTTTTTTTAGTTTGGAATTCTTACAAATATAGAAGCGATCTTTATACCATAAGGAATCATTTTTCCAACTAAATGTATCATATGTAATAGGATCTTTCTGCAAATTTTGAATGACAATCCACACTTCTTCATCTTTCTTCTTTTCATCCCTTGCTTCGGTTATCCAATGTGGTTGGATAATAGAAATTGCACAGATAAATGCTTCCACCTCTTAATCCTTTCTTAAGAGTGCATCTACAACAACATTTAGCTTCCCTTTTTTGTGGATGATTTCAAAGTCATAACCCAACATCTTTCTGACTCATTTTTTCTACCCTTATGAAGATAGTATTTGTTCCAAAAAGTGTTCAAGGCTATCACGGTTAGTTTCTACCTTGAAGTGCCTTCCCATTAGGCAAGGTCGCCATTTATTTAGTGCATGTAGTATTGCCAACATTTCCTTCTTATAAATAGCTTTATGTAAATACTTTCCTTTGATTGGATGACTTTCAAAATAAATGGGTCTTCCTTCTTGCATTAAAACAACACCAATTCCATTTCCTGAGGCATCACATTCCACAATAAAGATTTTTTTGAAGTCTAACATAGCTAATACCGGTGCTAGGCACATTGCCTCTTTAAGATATTCAAAGGCCTTATTTTCTTCAAGATTCCATGAAAATGTATCTTCCTTCAATAATGTTGTTAGAGGTACTGCTATTCTCCCATAGTTCTTAACAAACTTGCGATAATACCCTTTTAACCCGAGAAATCCTCAGAACTTCTTTATGGTTGTGTGGACTTTCCATTCCTTAATGGCTTTAATTGTGACAGGATCTACCTTAACACCCTCGTGAGATACACTATGACCCAGATATTCCACCTATTATACTCCAAAGAAACATTTGGATGTATTTGCATATAATTGTTTCTCCTCTAATAGTTTGAACACCCTGTCAACATGTTGAACATGATCCTTCCAATACCTGTTGTAGATTAGTTTGTCATCAAAAAATACTAGCAAAAATTTTCTAATGAAGGGTTTAAAAATGGAATTCATCAACCCTTGAAACATAGAAGGTGCATTGGTAAGGCCAAAAGGCATGCCCAAATATTCATAATGACCCTCATGAGTTCGAAATGTTGTTTTCAGAATATCTTCAGTCTTCATTCTAATTTGATGATATCCTGAATGAAGATCTAACTTGGAAAAATAAATTGTGCCATGTAATTCATCCAATAATTCATAAATCACAGGAAAGGGAAATTTATCTTTAATAGTGAGCTTATTGAGCTCCCTCTACTCTGGACACATGCGCCATGATCCACCCTTCTTGTGCACCAATACTACTGGAGCAAAGAAAGAAATTTGACTAGGTTTAATTATACCGGCCTATAACATTTACGAAATCATACGTTCAATTTCACTCTTTTGGACATAAGGAAATCTGTAAGTCCTGATGTTTGGAGGACCAATTCATGGAATCAAATGAATAGCATGATCATGATCACGAATAAGTGGGAGTCCTTTGGGAATTTCAAACACCTTGGAATGATTTTCCAAGACTTTTTGGAGATCTGGAGAAATAAATGATTTTGATATTGGAACTTCTAGTGAACATAATTGTGAAATTACACCACGTTGTTATTTCTTCAGAAGCTTTGTCATGACATTAGGGATTATTATCTTTCCGGACTTCCCTGCGATACCCCATAATTCAATTTCCTTTCTTTCTGAAAAAAAATTCAGGAAAATTTCTTGAAAATTAAAAGCTACCGTCCCCAAAGTTTGTAACCATTGTACTCCTAGTACAACATCAACACCTCCCATTGGAATGGAAAGCATTGGAAAATTCAATACATATTCCCCCATGGTTAGCTTGATATTATGGTATTTTCCAGACCTATTTATATTTCCTTGATTTGAAACTATCACTTGACATTCTGGTGCTAGGTACAAGAAACAATTAAATTCCTTGGCTACCTTACAATGAATAAAATTGTGAGTACCACCCGAATAAATCAACACTATTACCTTTTTCTTCTTGATATGTCCTTCTATCTTGAGAGTTTGAGGAGTGGTAATTCTTGCCAATGCATTACACGATATGGTCAGACTCATTTCTTCCTCTTATAGGGTTGGTTCTTGGTGTATATCCTCTTCTTTTGAATTTTATTATTCATTTCTTCCTTCTCTTCAAAATCTATGTAAAATAATTTATTCTCAGCACACTTATGACCTTTAATGTATTAGTTATCAACACTATAGAAAAGCCATTTTTCTCTTTTTTCTTCCAATTGTTGTGGTGTCAACCTTGCAGGTTGTGGAAGTCTAGGAGTAGCAACACTTCCATATTTATATATGTGAGTGGTAGGCTTCCTTGTCGCCATAATTTTACATTCAATTTTTCTTGCAAACCTGAATGCCTTCTCCAATGAATTAGGTTCCCAAACATGAACCTCATGTTGGATATTATCCTTTAAAGTCCCTATGAAGACATCAATCATGTGTTCCTCTAGAATATCAATTACCCTTATATTCTATTTTTGGAAGTCCTCAATGTGCTATACCACTGAACCCTTTTGTTTGAGATTTATCAATTCTCTAAAGAAGGTGTTTCTCTTTGTTTCCTCATAATGTGCTATCATTTCCTCCATAAAAGTTGACTAAGTGACAATTTTTTTATGGGAGCAAAGCCATCAATACCATACATATGTATTTTTTTCTAAATGTAAAGTTGCAATCCGTACCTTTTGTGTTTTTTGCACATTATTGAGATGAAAATATTTCTCCATCTGTAGTATCGATGCTATGGGATCCTTGCCATCAAACTTCCCCATATCCATATTTGGAATATGGTGGTTCTTCCATCCAACATTAGAGTTTATGAAATCATGATTAACATTTATTATTTTGTCATCATGAGTTTCCTCTACTCTCTTTTCGCCATTAGGAAACATTTCTTGTATCAACTTTTTCAAACCTTCAATGTTTTCTTTTAGATCATTCTTCATATTTTCCGTGTTTTATCTCATGTAATCCATCTTAGCTTCCATGCCATCCATATCAGTTTCCACGCATTTTTTCAAACCATCCATATTATTCTTCAAACCATCCATCTTTTATTCCATGCCTTTCTTCAAAACTTCCATTTCATTTTTTTTTGCTCTTTGCAAGAGAGAAATTTGGTGCACTTGCTCTTGTAATTTTGATAGATCATGTTGCAATTCTTCATCTTCATGAGTCATAGTAGAGTATTCTGAGGGCTTAATGGGTGTTGAATTCTTCTTAGGGGTAATTTTAGAACCCAATACTGATATCAATGCTAATATGCCCCTGGAATCACTTGAAACTGATTTTTTAAACAAGACTTATGCAATTTGAAAAAAAATACACACCTTTTTCTTGCTTTTGAGGAGCTCAATATTGAAACTGAATTATATTTGTAATTGCGGATCTCCAATATCTGAAATTTGGTCCTGTAGTAGCCCTTTGAATCTTATTTTGAGTTCCGCAGGTCTGACCGGATTTGGATACTTCAAGGAAACTTTATGTTGAATCTCCCACAATGACCTAATTATGCACTATTTTAGTAGAGCACACTTGTACAACGTGCCACATCTCACCGTTACCACCTTCGGATATGAAATTGCTACATAGGAAACTATAGTTCATGTACTTGTGGCCACTTTTTACATAATTCCAATCCTATGCTCAGAGAGAGATTTATGAAATTTTTCCCAAGGACACCTATTTGAGATGAAATTCGGGAGCCTGGAACAACCATAACTTCCACATATCCTATCTCCAAAAAGATTGTGAACCAAGATCTGAAATTTTTACAAGAAGTTCCTCAAGATGTTGGATTCGTTCTGTAAAATTTTTAGTATTTGAAACCTCGTAGAAAATACGTTATAGAGAAAATTCCACGATGACCTGTTTAGGTGAAATTATGGAGCTTGAAAAAAAACCTAACTTCCAGAGATCATATCTCTGAAACTATTGCGAACCAAGATCTAAATTTTTTGTACGATGTTCCTTAGGATTTTGGCTTTGATCTTTAAAAATTTCAGTTTCTAAACCTTTATATAAAAAACTTTATAGTGAAAATTCGACGATGACCTATTTGGAGCAGCGAAACCCTGAAATCCAAAGCTCTGATACCAAATATTATGAAGCCAGCTCCAAAAATAGAAGAAAAGAGAGATCAACGCCTTAGAAATCGGCCACTTCTAAGGGGAAACCTCCAATACATTACATAAATGAATAATCCTTGGATGATACAAATGACATAACCTCCTTCTATATATAGGAGTCCATGGGGTCACAATATAATCCTAGCTGACCTAACAGTAATAATGTAAGGGAACAATAATAACAATATGGGGGTTGCCAGGGTACAAAAATAACCATGAGGGGCCTCCACTAATAACAATAAGGGACTACACTAGTAATATGGGGACCTAACAGAGTGGTAATTCCTGCGAATTCATTACAGGATATGGTCAGACTCATTTATTCTTTTTCTAGGGTTGATTCCTCATGTATATCCTCTTCTTTTAAAGTTTCTTTTTCATTTTCTTCATTCTCTTCACAATCTATGCAAAATAATTTATTTTGACCACATTTATGACCTTTCGTGTATTTTCTATCACAACTATAGGAAATCCCTTTTGCTATTTTTTCTTCCAATTGTTGTGGTGTCAACCTTGTAGGATATGGAATTCTATGAGTAACAACACTTCCATCTTTATAGATGTTAGTGGTAGGCTTCCTTCTCACCATAAATTTACTTTTATTTCTTCTTGGCAACCTGAATTCCTTCTCCAATGAATCAAGTTCCCAAAGGAAAACCTCACGTTGGATGTTATCCTTTAAATTCACTATGAAGACATTAATCCTGTGTTCCTCTAGAATATCAATTACCCTTATATTCAATTTTTGGAAGTCCTCAATTTTCTTCACCATTGAACCCTTTTGTTTGAGATTTCTCAATTGGCTAAAGAAGGTGTTGCTCTTTGTATCTTGATAATGTGCTATGATTTCCTCCGTAAAAATTGACCAAGTGACAATTTTTTTACGAGAGAAAATCCTTCGATATCATACAAATGTATTTTGTTCTAAATGTAAATTTGAAATGCATACCTCTTGTGTGTCTTTCACATTATGCAGATCAAAATATTTCTCCATCTGTAGTATCCATGTTACAGGATCCTTGCCATAAAAATTCCTCATATCCATCTTTGGAATATGGTGGGTCTTCAATCCAACATTAGAGTTTATGAAATCATGATTAACATTTATTTTTTTCTCATGATGAGTTTCCTGTACTACCTTTTTCTATTAGGAATAATTACTTGTATTAAATTTGTCTAACCTTCCTTTAAACCTTCCATGTCTACTTTTATATCATTCTTCATGTCTTCCATGTTAGCTTCCATGCCATCCATCTTAGCTTCCATGCATTTCTTCAAATTGTCCATATTAGCTTCCACGCTTTTCTTTAAACCATCCATCTTGGCTTCCATTCCTTTCTTCAAAAAGTCCATTTCATTTTTTGTTTCTCCTTGTGAGAGCAAAATTTGGTGCACTTGATCTTGTAATTTTGATACATCATGTTGCACTTCTTCCTCTTCATGAGTCATAATAGAGCCTTCTCAGGGCTTAATGGGTGTTGAATTATTTTTAGGGGGCATTTTAGAACCCAATACTGATATCAATGGTCCAATATTCCCTTGCATCACCTCAAACTAATTTTTCAAACAAGACTTATGCCATTTGAAAAAAAATACACACATTTTTCTTTCTTTTGAGGAGATCGACCTTGAAACTGATGTATATCTGTAATTTCGGATCCCTGTGATTTAAGCTTCAGTGTTGGAATATCCCTCTGAGTATTCTTTCTATTGCCATAGGTCTGACATGATTTGGATTCTTCAAGGAAAATTTATTTCCAATCTTCCACAATGACCTAGTTATGGAATTTTTCAGTACAGTGAAATTTTATGACGTGCCACATGTCATTGTTTCCTCCTTCGGCTCTAAAATTGATAAAAATAAAAATACCATCCGTGTACTTTCAACCACGTTTTACAGAATTCCAATCCAATGCTCAGAGAGAGAGTTATGAAAATTTTCACAAGGTCACCTCTTTGAGGTTAAATTGAGAAGCCTGTAAAAATCCTAACTTCCACAGATCATATTTCCGAAAATATTGCAAACCAAGATCTGAATTTTTTACATGAACTTCCTCAGGTTTTCTTTGAAAATGGATTTGTTTTTTATCATCTGAACATTCGTAGAAACAAATTTATAGAAAAAATTCCACGATTACCTATTTGAAGCAGCGAAACCCTATAATCCAAAGCTTTGATACCAAATGTTATGGAACTGGCTCCAAAAATAGAAGAAAAGAGAGATCAATGCCTTATAAATTGGCCACTTCAAGTGGAAAACCTCCTTTACATTACATAAATGAACAATTCCTGGATGATTCAAATTAAAAAACCTCCTTTCTATATATATGAGTCCATGGGGTCACAATATAATCCTAGTCGACCTAACAATATAATCTAAGGGCTAACAATAGCAATAGTGGGGTTTTATGGGGAGAAATAATAGCAATATAGGGGCTACAAGGGTAAAACAATAACAATAATGGGGCTACACTAAAGCAATAAGGGACTACAATAGTAATATAGGGACCTAACATGCCATACTTGGGAAGATACGTTCCGCTCAGTGAGGTCAGGCACACTGAACCTCCATATGTGGTCTCCTTAACAATATATGGCCCTATCAAATGCATCTTGAACCTCCCTAGGTGCCATGCAAGGAGAGGGTCATCCATGTATGGCTTCAAATGGCTTCCATTGACATACCTAAGAAGGTATTCTCTTTTGAGTGTGGCCAGGTGCACTGAACCTCCATATGTGATCTCCTTAAAAATATATGTCCCTAGCCAATGCATCTTGAAATTCCCTTGGTGGCATACAAACCTGCAATCATACAACAAAACCAAATCATCTTCCTTAAATACCTTATGTATGATGTCTATAATACTAGGCCTTTTGGCATTCTTTCTGAACTTTTTGGTGGAAATTGGCAGTAAAGAGATCGTCTTCAAGTCTAACCAACTACAACAACCATTCCTACAGAATGCATGATTCTTCCATATTTTTTAATGTTGCGACGCGTAGGCTAGGAATAATGTATTCCATCAGCAACACAAATTTCTTCCCATATACCATCCTGAATGGTGTCATACCAGTCAATATTTTACATGTGTTCTGATATGCCCAGAGAACTGCAAGTATGCACTCATCCCAATCATTCTAGTTAGCATTGCAAAAATTTGTAACCACAATATCCAATATCTTGTTGAAATCTTACACTGCACCATTCATCTGTGGGTGTTAAGGAGTGCTCTTCTGATGGTGAATCTGGAGTTCATTTGTCAATGCTTTAATAGTTTCATTCACAAAGTGTGTACCTTGATCACTTATTAGAACCTTAGGGCATCCAAAGCAGGTCACAATATTTACGAAGAAGAAGTGTATAGCTGTATCTGCAGTACAATCCTTCAAAGGCTTAGATTTAACCCATCTGGTTACATAGATAGTCACAGTGATTATGTAATGTGCACCACTCTTCTTTCCTTGAGGGTTAATATGTCTGACAAAGTCTATGGCCCATTTCTCAAATTCTTGCAGTGCCACCTGTGGATGTAGGGGAATCTCATATTTGTGTGATGGATTTTCAGTCCTCTAGCAGACATCGAATGCACGACAATGCACATAGGCATCATTGTGCAATGTGGGCCACCATAACCCAACTCAAAAAATATTTTTCGTGGTTTCCCTCCCTTCATAGTGACAACTATAAACCCCTCCATGAGCTTCATCTAATATTACATGCCTTTCATACTCCAATACGTATCTTTGCAGAACCTCGTCTGCGCCCATATTATACAACTATCCAACAATAATATTTAAGTCCTCTATGCATGCAACGAAGGCTTTATTCTGGTGTACGATATATTCCTCGGGCACGCATCCAGTAGTCAGGAACTGAATAATATTAGGAAAATGATCATTAACTATCTTGATCGCAAACAGATGCACATCTGGTAATCCATCCTCTAAGCTTGTAGGTTCTTCACAATGATCTGGCCCAACATTCAATCTTCCTGGTTTCACAATGATCTCAAATTCATACTCCTAGAATAGTAACAACCACCTACATATCTTCCCCCCCAACACAGGCTTATTGAACAGGTGCTTTAAAGTAGAGTGATCAGTAAACATCTTCAAATCTCATCCTAATGGGTATTGGAAGAATTTCTGTAGTACATATACCTTCGCTAATCCTTCTCTTCTATGGTTGAATAATTCTATTGTGAACTTAAGAGTTTTCGAATGGCATAGGAAATAGTATGATCAATCTCTCCAATTCCAGGCTGAACTAAAATAGATCCGAGCGCAAAACACGAGGCGTCAACATGCACATGAAACACCCTAGACTAATTTTGGAAAATCAATATGGGCGTCGTAACCATATTTCCCTTCAAAAATTCAAAACTCTTATGACTTTCCTCATCCTATCAGAATGTCACATCCTTCTTAAGAAGCTTCTGCATGGGCACAATTATCACCGCATAACCCTAAATGATCTTTCAATAATACCTAGTGTACCCCTATATTGAGTGCAATTGTTTAACATTTGCAAGTATCTCCACATTAAAAATTATTTCCATCTTCGTGGGATCTACCATCAACCCTTGTTGGTAGACAATGTGTCCCAATAGTATCCCAAATGGCACATAGAATATACACTTCTTCAAGTTTAGTGAGATCTGATACTTTCTATAGGTATCCAACATTAAGCGCAAATTTGAAACATGCTTTCTCAATAGCCCAAAAATAGTCCAATTATAAAAGTACACCTCCAGGAACTCATAGATAAACTCCTTGAATGCAGCAACTACCATGCTTGAGAAGATGGAAAGTGTGTTCTTCAAGCCAAAGGGCATGACTATATACTAGAAATATCCTGATTATGTTGAAAAGGTAGTCTTACTGGGATCCTCGGGTGCAATTTTGATCTGACGATACCCTGAGAACCCATCTGTGAGTGAATAAGATTATTTTTCTCCAACACTGTTGAGGATCTCATCAGAGAATGGAGTTGGGAATGGATCATGCACACAAATTTCATTCAACTTGTGTAGGTCTGCACAAATCCTGATTTCTCATTTTTTCTTCTTGTCTTACACTACCATAGGGCTTCGCCAATCAGATTTTTCTACTACCTTGATCATGCCTACAACAACCATCTTATCCAACTCTTCCTTTACCTTTTGCTTATATTTTGGATTCAATTTATATGGTTTCTTCTTCACCGAGCATGCATCAGGTTTGAAAGTGATCTTCATAACTCCAAGCTCTCCAATTATTCCTTTCAATTCTAAGAACTTTGTAGGGAATAATTCCTGATACTCTGTTATTAGTTCGGTGACATTTCCTATTGTGTCATCATCCCAAGAATCTCCAATTTTCTCAAACTTTGGTTGCTCTTCAGATCCAGTTTTCACATGCCAAATCTTTAGAGGTTTTGTGACATCTAGTGAAGTGATCAAGGGTCCAAAAACTACACATTGTCCCTCCTATTCTGAAATTATGATATTCCTTGGATATTCATCATTTTATTCAACCATCATATTTCTACAATTAGCAATATCCTTCATCTAGGCATCCTAGGCTGGCGAAGTTCACTCTAACATTGGCTTTATTGTGTGATATATAACTTCTTGAATGTTAAGAAATGCTTTCAATCTTGACAAACCCACTCTCAAACCTGAATGTTATAATGAAACTCTTTGTTATCGCAAACCATTCGCTAGTACCTCGGCATAGCTCTGTCTCCAGATACCAATCACTGGGTACCTTCTGCAATGTATGAATGAACATGCGGACCCATTCTGGTCTCGGTTCTATGCCCCATACCTAACTCCATTTAGCCAAATGTCTACGTAGATCGTCCTTCCCAGAGTATACTTCTTCCATTCAGATGGTTGGACATTCAAAGCATAATCTCATCATTCATGTACATTTATCCCAGTTTCCCATGGTTTCTTTATGAGTCTCTGACCATCATGTTGGAGTAGCATGCAATATGAGATCCAAGGCATATAACCTCTATCCTTATGGGATAGTTATTTCAAGCTCTCCTAAAAACATATTTACATCAGTTAAACCATCATAATGAGTTAATTTGTGTACCTATGATGTTATGCATCGAAGAGATCTGGTCACTTGACTGCAGTGTAGTGCAGATACCTCATGTAATTGATTCTGCCAATTCTCCAATTCTTCATCAGAATCTGAGAAGCAATAATTGTCCCTTTAACAATTAATAATTCCCTCATTTGTTTGTTTTATCAAATATTCATCGCACAAATTCAACTTAAAAATATCATCAATATCATCATCAGCGTGCACAAGCTCTATGTATCTCTTTCCTTTTCCAGGGTCTCGGGGAATTATGACTCTGTTTCCATTGTTTTCAAACTACATTATTCACTTCTTCAGGTTCATGATACCATCCATATCAATAGGCGAGTCCAATCCCAACAACACAGGATAAGGATAAATATCATCCACAATTTGGATAACTTTTAAATCTACAAGTACCTTAACACCTTCAATACTGACTATGACTTGTGACAACCTTCCTAATGGAATGATTTTTTGCTGATTTTCCATGCATAGTTGAGTGATACACCATGTTAGTATGAATCTTGATTTGAGGTGTACGGAAAAATACCACTTTAGCTGCGCATAAAAAACATCCCTAACAGCAGAAACAACTGCTAATATCTTCAAATCTGCAGTTAGATGATCAAGACAGATGCTGCAAAAATCTAGATCTATGCATTAGAAGACATTAAACAGTAGAAAAATAAGATTTAATCCATAGATCCAATAGAAAAAACAAGAATATATCCAATTAAATTTTTATTAATGACACCTGGGAGGAAAACACAAGAGGGTGTTCCCCGTTCTCCTCAATGGGCTGGGTTCTTGTAAGTCCTCAGCACTTCAGATTTAGAATTCCTCTCTCTTGATGGTGTAGAAAACCTAGAGAAAAATGGAAAAATATGGATATGATAGAGGATAAATAGCCAGACCAAGAGTTGAGATCCAGAATGATCTTTATGCAACAAAAGGTGACAAATGAATGGGAAAAACCTTCTATTTATAACAAAATATTGAGTTATTCTAGATATTGGTTCATAATTAAAATATTATTAACCAAATCAAGATCCAACTTTTATGGAATATTCTATTATATTTGTTGGAGGGAAAAGAAATTTGACATGAGTCAAATCCCCTTATTTGTAAATAATAAATAAATAAATGATTTATTTATCATTTTAAGGATGTGATTAAGTAATAATAAATAAATAAATGATTTATTTATCATTTTAAGGATATGGTTGAGAAATAATCAAATAAATAATGATTTATTTAATTATTTAAGGGAGATGTAGTCATATTTAACAAAGAATATTATTTAAATAATGTTTAAATAGTTATTCTTAGAAAATAATAAGATAAATAATGATTTATCTAATTAATTTCCTTGTTTTGGATTAAATATAACCAGGAATATTAATTAAATTGTTGTTTAACTAATTATTCCTTGAGGAAAAATCAAATAAATATGGATTTATTTAATGTTTCCCCATGGGGTTTCCTGTTTAGACCATAAAAAACTTAATAAAGGTGGTTTACTAAGTTATTTTTCATAGTGAATGCAATTGTACTTGGCATAAAATTGATCTTACTTGGTGTGCTTGGGTCCATCTAATAACAGTGGATTAGATGACCAAAAAATGGTGCAACAGATTGGCCCCCAGCATGTGAGAATTAGGAGCTAATCGTATAACCGAAGTATGTTGTAAGAACTCAATCACTAGACAACCACGGGGAAGTTAAAGAGAGAGGATTGGAAGGTAGACCAAAGTGCTGAAGGAACTAGACCCTAAGGAGGTGACTTGCAGATGCGACAAGTATTTTCGATAAGTGAGTACCTGCTATAGGCAGTGAGGGAGGCATACCTATGCCCGCTGAGGAAATAGAACAAACAATAATGCGTCCAGAAAACCATGAGACGACATAATGCTGGCATAAATATGAGCCAGATAAACAACATGATAATGAATCCCACATGCATATTGTGCCTGGGATAACAGCCAGGACTTGTACAATAATATATGAGTACATGAGATATAAATACAACCCAGATGCCCCTAAAAACAGGAAAGGGCTCTGAAAATCTGGCTGATACATGCAAACAAAAAGGTGCTGCAAGTGGTTGAGGCTGACATCATCAAATGTATGGAGCTACATCGAAGGCTTTAATGAAGAGGTCATTTGAGTGTGTGCGGGGATACCTGTAGGGCCACCCCCTTATGAGGGTTGAGACATCTCACACACACCAGGGAATCATCGATGCCAACTGCTGCATCACTGAACCACCGAGTATATGGATCTCAATCATGCTGAAAGGAGCTGGAGCCAAGGTACACCGCCCTCTAGACCTATCTTCTGGAATGAATGAGTTGATATCGACAGAAGGAGGTCCACGATAGGTGAGTCAATAAGGGATCCTCAACTAAGGAATGAGATAAAATAATAGAGTGACTGGCAGAATGACACCATTGATGATGATGAAATGGGAGGGACTGAGTAGCGAACAAACGACTTCCCTTGTTAGATCATAAATGGCATGGATGACCTCGCAGCGACTGACAAATCATCATGAGGAATAGGAGACAGTGGGACTGAAGGCCATAATGTGTGACACGAGAGAGGGGCCAAGCAATGAAGGATGGAGGACTATGGCGGGGTGCGACGGGACTTGGGATAGACTCCATGAAAGTAATGATGACTCAACTCATATGCTCTAAACAAGGGTGACTCAATGGTGCTGCCACAAAGGAGAAGGGTCCAATGGGGACCAAAAAAGGCATGAGCATAAGAAGGTAACTCACGACAAAATTCAACACGAGCGTGGACAAGTATGGAGGTAACATGGCGCCCCCAGTAGGAGTGTTGCAAGTGAAGAAATTTTATTTTGAGGAAGGGTGAGGTGGCGCTTCTTGGACAACATGTGTCCTGGTGAAGTATCAAATCACAACAAGCTAATAGATGCCCATTTGAGGGCTTGCTGAGATATTTCCAATGGTATATACGGTTTTTCACATTGAGCTATGGTTTGGTCGCAGTAAGAAAAATAAAAATCAGGGGTTTTATTTTAATAAGGAATATTCCTTCCAGATTCACTCATTTGCCTATGGAGCTATGGTGAATGTCGTGAGGAGAGGAGGCCTTAAATCTTGCAACAGTTGTAGCAGATAAACCGACCATTGGAATTTAAGATCTGACAGTTGTAGGTAAGATTCCTGATCCTACTCTTTCATTTTATTGGGTTGAAATTTTAGCTTAGGTACCCAGACTCATGAACAGGTCAGGTCACACTTTCTTGGGGTTTGTTCTATGACCTGGGTAGGAGGTATTGTGCAGAAAGCTGCTACCTGTACCAAGGAATGACCTGGAAAGTGTGACCTGTCAGAGAAAGGGGGTTTTAGTGCTGTTATGGGCTAAGATATGAGATTTTATGGTTGAAGGGCATGGGTGTCCCCAGGCATGTTATGGCCATGCCAAAATTTATTTACAAAAAGGGAAATCTAAACACATTTTAATCATGTGGTGTGCCACTTGTTCTTGGTATGGTTATGCAGTTCGAGGAAGGAAATAGATGATTACCAATATCTTTTGATACTGCATATATGAATCAAATGGACTTTAAGTTTCTGGGCTGGCATACATTATGTTTTTATCCCAAAAGTAGGACTTGGGGATAATGAACTGATGTTCTCCTAGAAAGGTCATAGTTTGGTTAACCACAATGTCTATGAGACTAGGTTGTTGATGAAATATTAAGGAATGATGAGGGGTATCATCCCTATAGTGATCTTGAAGTGATATGGGACTCTAAAGGTTCTTATAAATGTGGAAGAATGATGGGACTAGAGTCGATACGACTAGATTTACTAGGAGAGTGGTGGAGAACTGCTTCTCCTGGTCTCTCAAATATGGGTGCCCTCTTACCCAAACATTGGGTGTCAATGTAATGGCCACAAGGTTCATGTGGTTCAAATGCATGAATTCGATGTAAGGGGGGATAGATAAAGTTAGGAGTAGTTCCATAATGTCATCATCGTAATAGAAGATGGGATGACTTATGGAAGAAAGACTACCTGACGTGGTGAAGCAACCTTACTCCTCATCATGAGAGGAGAGGTTTGCATGCGGATCGTCACAAGGGGTGACAGCAGGGTGAGTGGAAAAAGGATCCACCACTGTTGAGACTACGGAGGGTGCTGAAGAGAGGTCAGGAAAAACATCAGGGGAGGTCTCTTCATGGACTTCCGACCAAGGCCCCGTTATCTCAACATCATAAAGGGAAAATTTAATGGGAGCATCTGTGTCCTTGGGTGTTGCCGAAGCAAGATGAAAAAATAAGGGAGTGAGTGACTCATTGCGCTCGGCCTCAAATTGGCGTAAGGCTTCTAAAGAGGAATGATACTTTTTGAGGCGAGAACAAAGGTGAGTGTAGTGACCATGGAAATCACACAAAGCACAAGGGTGATTTTTGTGCAATGGTTTGAGTTTCATGATTGAATCAGGTATAGTGATATATACCTCTAGGATATCAGATTCCGAAAATGGCTCATTGACCATGGACTTGAGGTGAGGCAATTCTGGACAAGTATGGGTGGCGTGGCCGAAAACGTCACACAAAGCACACTGGATGGTATGCTTTGGAGGCCAAGAAGGGGCAGGGTTTGTCGGGGTAGCCTTGTCCTTTGATGCCCCCTTGCGAGCTTTGCCCTTCTTACCTAAAGTAGTCGCAACAGAAGGTGGTTCCTGTTGAGGTGAATGAGGCACTATTACAGCGAGAGAAGTCATAGGGACCAGTTGAACCGACATTGAAGAGAGATAAGGTTTAGGTTGACCAGGCAGGGTGGCGGCTGGAGGATCGAGGTACCAGACAGGAATCCCAAGGGTTAGGTTAGGAAGAGGGAGGGTGGCCATAACAGGTACTACGTACACTCTTGGTGTGGGATAAAGGAGCAGTATCTGACCAGAGGGGTAATGAATAGGCGGGATGGCTCCGAGATTGTTGGGGCCTGGAGGAACTCTTCCTGGAGGATAAAGGTGCTCATGAGGCCCAGCTGAAGGTAAGGGTCTAGGAAAAGAAGGTTTAGAAGGATAATCAGACGACATCATGAAAATCTAGTAATCGGGGGAACCAGATGGAAGGGGTTGAGTGGCCACCTGACCTTCAGGTGGTTGGGTAGCCACAAATCCCTATTGAGGAAAAGGATAAGTAAGCACAGTCGGTTGACTGGGTGCAGGGCTGGGAGGAACAGAAGGGGTGGCTTGTTGTCCTCTCAATGTTTCTTGAGACTCCCATAGTTGTTTGATCTATGGCAGAAGGGGACAATCATGCGTATAATGACCATAAACACCACAATAAGCATAGGGCTTGTTCGTACGAAGAGGCTTGTCCTGCTTGGGCTGAGTGCCTTGTTGCTGGTGTGTAGTGTTAGGAGCATTACCTTGATTGGGTCTAGAATTACTAGAGGTAGCTTTATTTTGATTTCCTTTCCTCTTCCTTTTTGAAAGAGTAGGGTTAGTCGTGTCCTGTTGTGCATACACCTGCCCCGGAGGGGGTGGTGGTTGCTGTTGCGGGGGTTGAGAAGGAAAGGGAGGAGGAGGTGCTAATGTTGTAGGAGCTGGAGCACCAGGCTGTGGATACGGATAATAAGGATATTTGGTATCAGTGTCATGAATAGGAGGTTTAGCAAAAGGAGGAGGCATGCTGTATCCTAGATACGTGCTACTGGGAGGGGAAAAATTGCAGGAGGTGCTGGCTCCTCCATGAGGAAAACCATAGCCCATGGAAGGTTGAGCATACGGATTAAAGAGAGCTCCAACGATACCGTCAGTGGCGTGAGATGCCCCCAATGTGTTGGCACCACCGATTCTAGGAAGATCAGGTAGAACAATATAAACATAACCCGACTAAGCGTAGATCAGGTCATATTTTAACGCAATTTGGAGAGCGGCTTCTTCGGTTTGAGGAAAGTGTGATGCGACATATTTCTCGATAGGTGACAAGAGATTCCTAAGGAACCATTCCATATAGACATGGTCTTTGAAGGTAGGGGCTCGACATAGGCTGCTTCTTCTCGGCAATTCCTGAACATGGTCGAATAGGCGGGTCAAAAATGATTGACAGAAGGAGGTCAAGAGCTCGGTCCAGTGTTTTAATGAAGGGGAATCTGGAAATAAGATGAAAAGGCCCGGGCAAGAGTCGCAAAGGTGGTATGGGTGGAAGGGGCCTAATCAACATACCACTTAGAAGCTTCACCAGTAAGCATTCATTGGAAAAACTGAAGACGGACAGAGTCATCGGTAATGGAATTAGACGAACACCATATGTGGAAAGATCTAACCTGATTTGAGGGATCTTGTCCAGTAAGACCTTCAAACTTTGGGATGTCTGAAGGGAGCTTTGTTGGCATAGTGGGCCAATAAGCATCATGGTGTATAGGGTAATTTATAAACTAGTCGAAGTTAGGGAGGCTGAGGCCTTCCATGAAAGGGAGCAAGGGTGTAGCTGGGGTAGTGTCTATTGCGGTCCCACTAGTGGTATTGCCGGTGGGAGGGCCGGGGTTACCACTAGTATTAGGTCCTGCACTAGACATGGTGGAGGTGACAGGGGGAGAACCGAAGGTGGAACGTGTTAGTGCTCAAATCTACCTTAGGCTGAAATAAGGTAAAACTCAAGGCTACATCAAACCACGCTCAGCCTCGTAGCTAGCCCTACGAGGACAGGAGAGGGCTCTCTCCGGGTCTATCTCGGAAAAAGGTTTTCAGAGGGCCTGAGATGACTTATAATGAAAAATGAATACTGATTTTAGGCTAGTAAAGAGATAGGTAAGTTTGATTTTGATTTTTTGGATTTTTGTTGGAGAAATGGGAAAAACAATTTTTGGGTTCGAGGATAAGGCTAGATCTTTGCAGAATTCGAGTTGGGGCGAGGTAGGCAATAGTCTTGATGATTTTTATCGAGTATATGGATGGATCAGAATGAAAAGGAGCTGAATAGGGCAAAGAAGAACTTGGATCCTCTCCAAACAGGCGAAAACATGCAAAACTAAACGAATTCAAAGGCAGAGCACTGTAAACAATGGATTCAACCTCATCTACTCATTCATTTTAGTTTCAGAAGCATAAGAATGGAATGGAATACATTAAACATGAAAGAACTTACAATAAATTGAGAGAAAACACCATCAATAACTGAAAGCCACAAGAATCCCAATAGGTGCTGCAAAACCTCTGATCTTTCCTTAGCCAAAATATGAAAAGTATGTACAATGTGTGCCAAAGTTTCCCAAGAGTCCAACCTCTCCAACCCCTGAAAATGATTGAGAAATTACATCATATAGACCATAATAACCCCTTACCATGCCTCTAGGGGTCGAATTCCTCCTTCTAGGAGCAGTTCCAACTAATTCTAATCAAGGAGCTAAAATCTAGGCAGCTAACAACTTGCCTCTAAAAGAGTGGAAACTGATTCATTTACATGATTTTCACTTTTTTGAGAGTGAATCTTATAGAATAGGTAAAAGTAAGCCAAATTTACATGCCAACCATCAATTTACATCATTAAAACCCAAAAATTTCATCCACAAGCAAAACTGGTCCCAACTGGCCGAAATTCTGAGCTGGAAGTTGAAAATTCAGCCAAAAATCTATATGGGTAGCGCGCCTGAGCTATATGGGTAGCGCGCCTTTCATCCTGATTTTGAGGCACTTCCTGGCATCCAAATTGAGCTCATGATAGCTCGTTGGAAATCCCTGGATGTTGGCTATCCAACCCAAGTGGAATTTCCTAATTTGGAGCTCATTTGACCCTCCAAAACGTAATTCTCCCAGAAGTACTTCGTGCTGGTGCAAAAGATGGCAGCAAGGTGGTTTTCATGGTGTTTTTGGGCCTTTTGACCATCCAGAACCTGATGAAATGATTTGGAAATGCCTGAGCATGCATAAATTACTATGAAAAACCCAAAAATGCAAAGATTTCCTTCAGCAAGTGTCCCGAACAAAAGTGAGCACATCGACGCGCTACTCGTATAGCGGAAAAATCTGTTTTTGGACCAAAATATTTCAAAATGACAAAAATTTCTCCAAATTTACTCAAATTCGGAGAGAAGACCCTTCATCATGTATCATGCCTAGCCAATGAAGCCTCGGCCAAAATCCGGAGTGGATCAGGCCTTTTCCGCCGTTTTAGTGCTTCGCTCAACCTCCTCTTCAGAATCTTCATTCTCGCTTTGCAGACATGCATGCGAGCCCAATAATGACCTTTCATGTGGTGAAGCATGTCTTTGTCTCTGTTGGCCTTCTCAATCAACTTATCCAAATGAATGTTAACCCATGTGAGTACAGAATCTCGATCAATTGGTGTCATGTCGCCGGGTCTCTTCCGGGCCAATTGTCGATCTTCACGGATTCGCCGTAGCTCATAAAGTTCGTGCTCATCCTCCAACTGTTTGTTACGCTGCTCCAGGTTTTTTATCACCCACTGAGCCTTCTGCAATTTATCTTTCAGCGTGTCATTTTTGGCCCTTTGCTCCTGGATGATCTCTTTCAGTTTCGAGCTAGGAGAGCTCGCATCAACATCAATGATCGTGAAATCCGTGTCCCGGCCTCCTGATGGGCCCTCATCATGCATGGGCTTCCTGCCCTTGTCTTGGATCTGTACCTGTGCTGAAGAAGAAGGTGAGACCCCTTCCACATCATGTGGAGATAATACTCGCTCTGCTGATTAAGTCGGCAAGACCCCTTCCACCCTAGGTGGAGATAATACTCGCCGTGTAGCTGCAAATAAGGCCCTGTGGCCTCGCTGATATGTCAAAAACAATGGAGCGCTCATATGCTCAATCTCAGGAATGCCAGGCTGGTGTGAAGGCTCTCCTGCATCATGAACTACCTCGTGAGGTGGCTGTGACGCTGTGAAAAAGTCACGGGAGATGAAATCCTCCCAAGTGATGCCCTGCTGTGCCAACTGATGTAACACTATAATCTTGATCAAAGCGTAATGATATATACTTCTATGTTGCTGTGCTGGGCTCTTCTTCTGTACAAAAATCATCATCCTCTCTATGTTGCGATACATGAAGTACGGAATGTTCATCATATGTACCCTTGTGAAGTGCATCAACAAACGAACATGGTACGCAAAGAGACGCGAGAATCTTCCCTCGCAACTGAAATACCGAATGATGAGTTTCATCAGTGGTGCAAACTCATCCCTCAGAAATTTGAAAGGAAAAACTCTACCCAAGTGCCTCATATACCTAGGTTTGATGTATGGCTCATAGTGGAATTTCTCTAACTGCTGACGTTTGTTCCATTCCTCTCCTAAATTTGGTATGCCAGTGGCCTGAGCAATAGTCATTGGTGATAGAATGAAATCTACTCCAGCGAGATTTACACGGCCATCATGTAAATGTAGAACAAATAGACGAGCTAGTTCACGATGAAGCTGGGTTTGTGAAATCATTTCACAGAATTGAAAACATGACTGAACCCGAAAACAATCCATTGCAAGCGGACATGCCCGCAATTGAGTTAAAGAAGTAGGCTCCTCCCTGAGATGTTTACCACCTTTGCCACCTCTGTGAGGCCTCCGTGGCACATTACCCTCTGCTGTGGAATCACTGTCAGACTCCTGCTCATAAACTGAATCTGTCTCTGACATGGCTTTGAACAAGATATTTGCAATATGGATGCTGATATAGGTGCAGTGAAGGCAAAGTTTTAATGTATGTTCAAAACCCAATAAATGTCACCCATGTACCCAAGTATCACAGGAAAACAAAATCATAATGAGGATGGCTCTATTCTAATGGCATAAAAACTATCACTGTTTTGATCACAAGTAAGTTTGACAAATGAATACCAAATGCAAATGTATGGTACAATTTTATAATGATGGCCAAAATTTGTCAAAGGAGAAAACAAGTATGGGACTGTGTTTTATGAACTGGAGAATAGGGACAACATGACAATAACCATAGTGACACAAATGGCCATGACAGTGGCAATAGAATGATGATGATAGAAGTGGTGATATTATGGTGATGGAGGCTATAGACTAGTCAACATAAGACTGTGCAAAAACATGAAAGGGCATGACAGCAGTGATAAGATGATAACTGAGGGCGTGAGGATGATATACACAACGTGCTATGGCATGAGCATATTTACCATTCACAAAATTTTTTAAACCCTTCATAAAACTGTCCATATATATTCAAAACCCTTAAGGAATTAATTTGCATATGAATGTAGGGTTTATACATTTCTCTCCAAGCATGGCCTGTTTCCCAACATCAATAACATCACAACCATGTTAAAAATCTACTGAGCAATGATAAAAACTTGTTTGCAAGTTGCTGGAGTCGATTTGATACGAAACTGGGCGCAAGACAAAAATTTCTAGGCTCTGTCGCTCTATGGATAACGCCCCTGCCCAATGGGTAGCGCGCCTCAAGTGGGTAGCGCCCGTGTTAATTAACACTAGCTGTGGCGTTTAAGTGGGTAGCGCACACCATGTATGGGTAGCGCGCACTCCAAACACTGTCCACAACTCTGAAAACACGCCTTCGGCCTTCAAGAACTCAATTTTGACTTCTGCCTTGCGGATTTCTTGCAAATGATTTTGTTTGCCATGTTTATATATGAAGAAAATATCTCACCAAATCAGATTTGATTTCAAATTTGTTTGATAACCCACTTTCATAATGTTTGGCATTTTTACATTTGGTCATTTAATACAATGTTTCTCTTTTGGCTTTTCTGAGTTTTGGACTAAAAATACTTGTTTGTCTTTTGCAGGGATGCGGCACTTGGCTTTGGAAAATATCAGAGGCTTGCACTGAAGCTTCTTATGATGAAATAGATACAATTATTACAAAAATGAAATTAGACAATTTCTAGTTCCAAAATAGAGTTTTGGACTAGAAATGTCTTCAAATGCTTTTGATGATAAAAATGTGAAATAGAAAACTTGCGAAACCAACCTCATGGCCTGCAGGCTTTATGACATGTATGCAAAGGACTTGAAAACCCTAGACTCTAGGACTAAAGATTCTTTTTAATGAAAACAATCATTAATGACTATGAATGAAATGACGATGAACTTCAGTGATTTTTGAGGAATTTTTAAATAGCCCTGCAGGTACAAGCATGAGGAAACACATGACAACCAGACCCCCTCGTCAGTCAATGGCATGCTCCTAGAGAAATGCAACGAAGTGGAACAAGCGAGACACCTAAGAATGAATATGCAAAAAGTGAAATGATCTCTGACGGAGGGCTGTAAGGACCGACTCTAACATTGGCTCCAATGGGGATGGTGGCTCCATGGAGATGCCAAGAACGACAGATCTCTGGGAGAGCAGACCAGTGCCTTCATCCATTGGGCGATGGAATCATTATTTGAACGGATAACACAAAACCTTTGACACATTTATTGAATGAAAAATTGACTGAAAACTGACTGAAACTTGACTGAAACTTCACTCAAACCGACTCGATGGAAAACTGAAATAACTTGAAAAAACTGACTCAACAGACCAAACACAAATGACTCATGACTGACTTAAAACAAGACTTTACAAAGCTTTTGGAAAAAAGGCAGCAATCCATCAAGATTTGGAATCATGATGACAACCACCTGCATACTAATGAAATATATACAATCATGTATAATTGGCTTTCCAATCTAACCAGTCAAGCAGATGGCTTCTTGACTGATTCTCCCGATCAGATCTCCTGGTCAACAATAGATACTGGTAACTGGGCATCCAAAAACATAATTGACCATGATCTCCTTCATCACTGAACACTGCAATAATCACTTTCACTGCTGACTGTAACAAATCTGCCATTGGATCCTGAAAAACATGAAGATTTACCTTCTGCTAAAGAAACAAGGTGTCTTTCTCTCCTGATTCTGATCTGTCTTCATCATGTACTTCAGTAAAAGTATGCTCCTGGGCTTCAAAAAACTCTGAACAGGTAGATGAGCAGATCTCCTCTTGTAAAAACATTTCAACACATGAAACATATGAAGAAGAAACTGAATGGAAATCCTGAATGTTTTGATCTTCTGTAGCCTGAATATAATGTAGGTCATATTCATATGATATCACAGCCAAATTATCATTACATTCATCAATCATAAGGAAGACAACTTCAGCTAATTCTTGATGCTCAACACTATCATTTCTATCATCTAGCATAACTTCATCAAGAGAAACTTTTTCACTTACTTGAGCGAGGATCCCATCTTGTTGTACATGAATTGACTGAATTACCTCTTTATGAAGACTTTGTTCTAATGGCATTAGAACATTTGGATCAAAAACTCTGTCTATGATCTCAACAACAAAATTCTCCTTTTCAGAATTCAACACAAGGTATGCTTGATCATCACAATCTGAATGTAAATCTGAAAAACTGATTGGACTGCATCACTTTCTGAAATTGAAACTTGATTTCTCTGCATGCTGTCTTCTTCCGTGGGCAGATCTGAAACAAGCTCGTCTCTTTCATCATTTTCCGCCATATAGACATCTTCAACCTGCTAATCTATAAAGCTGCTTACAGGACTGTCATCCTTTTCAGAAAAGGAAGAAGTTCCACCATCACCTTCTTGACCATGTGCACACTGCAGATCTACGTTAACTTGAGCTATAACATGACCGTTCAATAGCTGATCTATCTCATCTTCAAATAGAGGAGATAATACCTTTTGTTTTCTTCGGCTCAAATAGTGATTTTCTACATTGATTTCAAGTGAAGGAGTATACAAACTTTCCTCATACTGCTGATCCATTTCATATAATTCCTGTTCACTGTCAAGATTCAAAATTCCTTCATCTTCCACCGCACTAAAATCTTGATCCTGCTGCAAATTCTCATGATCGTCTTTATGCTGCTGAAATGGATTTTCATACAGGGCTTCCATGATCTCATCATCCATGAAATTATCACCTTCATAATATTTCTCAAGGCTTTCAATAAAAGTAGAAGCATGTTTGCAACAGTCATGAACTAAATTTAATGATGGATAAGATACTTGATATCTTTCAATGAACAGGGCATGAAAATCCTTTAAACAATAAATACAGGCCAGCGGAAAATTTTCATACCAAGATTGGGCTTCACCTTCCAAAGTGGCTAGGAATATCTTCATCAAGCAATCTTCAGGAAAATCCACCTTCAGCTTGTGAATATGCATATGAAATCTAACCAGATGTAAAGCAGCATCTTTCTTACCATCATCATTAAACGTAGGCAGATTCCTTGACCAATCTACCTTGGGCATCTTATTCGGAAAACCTGGAATGTGATCTCGGCTCATGGGAGCATATCTTCTTGCAATCCGGTTCATCTTGACAATCTTGAAGCTACTGATCTCCCTGCAGTGAAGTCACCATGAGGCATCGATTTCTGGATTGTTCAGTGAATGAAGTCGCCAGGTGAATGATTTCATCCTTGCGGTGTCTGATCGTTGTTCACCATAAACCATCAGATCTGAACTTGATACATGTACTGGGGAAATTTATAAGTTAAGTGTTACGATTACAGGCTAGACCGGAGATCGACTGAAGCATCGTTTATCTACTATGCATTCGTAGAGAAATGTGCAGTTTGAAGGTTACCTGACGTGACTTCAGACTCTGTCTATAGCTATAAATCAAACAACACTAACCAGCAAACCAATTTTTCCCCAGTATGGTCACCACTATGTTAGCGCTCAAATCTACCTTAGGCTAAAATAAGGTAAAACTCAAGGCTACATCAAACCACGCTCAGCCTCGTAGCTAGCCCTACGAGGACAGGAGAGGGCTCTCTCCGGGTCTATCTCGGCAAAGGATTTTCAAAGGGGATGAGATGACTTATAATGAACAATGAATACTGATTTTAGGCTAGTAAAGAGATAGGAAAGTTTGATTTTAATTTTTTGGGTTTTTGTTGGAGAAATGGGAAAAAACAATTTTTGGGTCCGGGGATAAGGCCAGATCTTTGCAGAATTCGAGTTGGGGCGAGGTAGGCAATAGTCTTGATGCTTTTGATCGAGTATATGGATGGATCAGAATGAAAAGGAGCTGAAGAGGGCAAGGTATAACATGGATCCTCTCCAAACAGGCGAAAACATGTAAAACTAAACAAATTCAAAGGCAGAGCACTGAAATCAATGGATTCAACCTCATTTACTCATTCATTTAGTTTCAGAAGCATAAGAAGGGAATGGCATACATTAAACATGAAAGAAATTACAATAAACTGAGAGAAAACACCATCAAGAACTGAAAGCCACAAGAATCCCAACAGGTGCTGCAAAACCTCTGATCTTTCCTTAGCCAAAATATGAAAAATATGTACAATAGTGTGCCAAAATCTTCCCAAGAGTCCAACCTCTCCAACCTTTGAAAATGATTGAGAAATTACATCATATAGAGCATCCTAACCCCTTCCCACACCTCTAGGGGTCGAATTCCTCCTTCAGGGGTCAGTTTCAACCAAATTCTAATCAAGGAACTAAAATCTAGGCAGCTAACAACTTGCCTCTAAAAGAGTGGAAACTGATTCATTTACATGATTTTCACTTTTTTGAGAGTGAATCTTCTATAATAGGTAAAATTAAGCCAAATTTACATGCCAACCATCAATTTACATCATGAAAACCCAAAAATTTCATCCACAATGAAAACTGGTCCCAACTGGCCGAAATTCTGAGCTGGAAGTTGAAAATTCAGCCAAAAATCTCTATGGGTAGCGCGCCTGAGCTATATGGGTAGTGCGCCTTTCAGCCTGATTTTGAGGCACTTCCCAGCATCCAAATTGAGCTCATGATAGTTCTTTGGAAATCCCTGGATGTTGGCTATCCAACCCAAGTGGAATTTCCCAATTTGGAGCTAATTTGACCCTCCAAAACTTAATTCTTCCAGAAGTACTTACTGCTGGTGCAAAAGATGGTAGCAAGGTGGTTTTCATGGTGTTTTTGGGCCTTTTGACCATCCAGAACCTGATGAAATTCTTCGGAAATGCCTGAGCATGCATAAATTACTATGACAAACCCAAAAATGCAAATATTTCCTTCAGCAAGTGTCCCGAACAAAAGTGAGCACATCGACGCGCTACCCATATAGCGGAAAAATCTGTTTTTGGACCAAATTATTTCAAAATGACAAAACTTTCTCCAAATTTACTCAAATTTGGAGCGAATACCCTTCATCATGTATCATGCCCAGCCAACGAAGCCTCGGCCAAAATCCGGAGTGGATCAGGCCTTTTCCTCCGTTTTAGTGCTTCGCTCAACCTCCTCTTCAGAATCTTCATTCTCGCTTTGCAGACATGCATGCGAGCCCAATAATGACCTTTCATGTGGCGAACCATGTCTTTGTCTCTGTTGGCCTTCTCAATCAAATTCTCCAAATGAATGTTAACCCATGTGAGTACAAAATCTCGATCAATTGGTGTCATGTCGCCGGGTCTCTTCCGGGCCAATTGTTGATCTTCACAGATTCGCCGCAGCTCATAAAGTTCGTGCTCATCCTCCAGCTGTTTTTTACGCTGCTCCAGGTAGTTTATCACCCACTGAGCCTTCTGCAATTTATCTTTTAGCGTGTCATTCTCAGCCCTTTGCTCCTGGATGATCTCTTTCAGTTTCGAGCTAGGAGAGCTCGCATCAACATCAATGATCGTGAAATCCGTGTCCCGGCCTCCTGATGGGCCCTCATCATGCATGGGCTTCTTGCCCCTGTCCTGGATCTGTACCTGTGCTAAAGAAGAAGGCGAGACCCCTTCCACATCATGTGGAGATAATACTCGCTCTGCTGATGGAGTCGGCGAGACCCCTTCCACCCCGGGTGGAGATAATACTCGTCGTGTAGCTGCAAATAAGGCCCTGTGGCCTCGCTGGTATGTCACATACAATGGAGCACTGATATGCTCAATCTCAGGAATGTCAGGCTGGTGTGAAGGCTCTCCCGCATCATGAACTACCTCGGGAGGCGGCTGTGACGCTGTGAAAAAGTCACGGGAGATGAAATCCTCCCAAGTGATGCCCTGCTGTGCCAACTGATGTAACACTATGATCTTGATCAAAGCATAATGATATATACTTCTATGCTGTTGTGCTGGGCTCTTCTTCTGTACAAAAATCATCATCCTCTCTATGTTGCGATACATGAAGTACAGAATGTTCATCATACGTACCCTTGTGAAGTGCATCAACAAATGAACATGGTATGCAAAGAGATGCGAGAATCTGCCCTCGCAACTGAAATACCGAATGATGAGTTTCATCAGTGGTCAAACTCATCCCTCAGGAATCTGAAAGGAAAAACTCTGCCCAAGTGCCTCATATACCCATGTTTGATGTATGGCTCATAGTGGAATTTCTCTAACTGCTGACGTTTGTTCCATTCCTCTCCTAAATTTGGTATGCCAGTGGCCTGAGCAATAGTCATTGGTGACAGAATGAAATCTACTCCGGCGAGATTTACACGGCCATCATGTAAATGTAGAACAAACAGACGAGCTAGTTCATGATGAAGCTGGGTTTGTGAAATCATCTCACAGAATCGAAAACATGACTGATGCCGAAAACAATCCATTGCAAGCGGACATGCCTGCAATTGAGCCAAAGAAGTAGGCTCCTCCCTGAGATGTTTACCACCTTTGCCACCTTTGTGAGGCCTCTGTGGTACATTACCCTCTGCTGTGGAATCACTGTCAGACTCCTACTCATAAACTGAATCTGTCTCGGACATGGCTTTGCAAACAAGATATTTGCAATATGGATGCTGATATAGGTGCAGTGAAGGCAAAATTTTAATGTATGTTCAAAACCCAATAAATGTCACACATGTACCCAAGTATCACAGGAAAACAAAATCATAATGAGGATGGCTCTGTTTTAATGGCATAAAAACTATCACTGTTTTGATCACAAGTAAGTTTGACAAATGAATACCAAATGCAAATGTATGGTACAATTTTATAATGATGGCCAAAATTTGTCAAAGGAGCAAACAAGTATGGGACAGTGTTTTATGAACTGGAGAATAGGGACAACATGAAAATAACGATAGTGACACAAATGGCCATGAAAGTGGCAATAGAATGATGATGACAGCAGTGGTGATATTATGGTGATGGAGGCTATAGACTAGTCAACATAAGACTGTGAAAAAACATGAAAGGGCATGACAGTAGTGATAAGATGATAACTGAGGGTGTGAGGATGATATACACAACGTGCTAGGGCATGAGCATATTTATCATTCACAAAATTTTTTAAACCCTTCACAAAACTGTCCATATATATTCAAAACCCTTAAGGAGTTAATTTGCATATGAATGTAGGGTTTATACATTTCTCTCCAAGCATGGCCTGTTTCCCAACATCAATAACATCACAACCATGTTAAAAATCTACTGAGCAATGATAAAAACCTGTTTGCAAGTTGCTGGAGTCGATTTGATACGAAACTGGGCGCAAGACAAAAATTTCTGGGCTCTGTCGCTCTATGGGTAGCGCCCCTGCCCAATGGGTAGCGCGCCTCAAGTGGGTAGCGCGCACCAAGTGGGTAGCGTGCACCATGTATGGGTAGCGCGCACTCCAAACACTGTCCACAACTATGAAAACACAGCTTCGGCCTTCAAGAACTCAATTTCGACTTTTGCCTTGCGGATTTCTTGCAAATGATTTTGTTTGCCATGTTTATATATGAAGACAATATCTCACCAAATCAGATTTGATTTCAAATTTGTTTGATAACCCACTTTCATAATGTTTGGCATTTTGACATTTGGTCATTTAATACAATGTTTCTCTTTTGGCTTTTCTGAGTTTTGGACTAAAAATACTTGTTCGTCTTTTGCAGGGATGCGGCACTTGGCTTTGGAAAAGATCAGAGGCTTGCACTGAAGCTTCTTATGATGAAATAAATACAATTATTACAAAAATGAAATTAGACAATTTCTAGTTCCAAAACAGAGTTTTGGACTAGAAATGTCTTCAAATGCTTTTGATGATAAAAATGTGAAATAGAAAACTTGCGAAACCAACCTCATGGCCTGCGGGCTTTATGAAATGTATGCAAAGGACTTGAAAACCCTAGACTCTAGGACTAAAGACTCTTTTTAATGAAAACAATCCTTAATGACTATGAATGAAATGACGATCAACTTCAGTGATTTTTGAGGAATTTTTAAATAGTCCTGCAGGTACAAGCATGAGGAAACACATGACAACCAGACCCCCTCGTTAGTCAATGGCATGCTCCTAGCGAAATGCAACGAAGTGGAACAAGCGAGACACCTAAGAATGAATATGCAAAAAGCGAAATGATCTCTGACGGAGGGCTGTAAGGACTGACTCTAACAGAACGAGAAGGAGAACCCAAAGGAAAATAAGAAGAGTCGAAGTGTAGACTCGGTTGAGGAATAACTCGAATCCTATGCGAATGAGTAAGTATGTCTACCGGAAACTGAGGATGAAGGCAAAGAAGTCATTGAGATGAATGCCTTGGTGGCACAATGATGACGACACAAACACGACACAAAGGAAAAAGAGACCGACAAGGGCAAGGAGGTGAAGGATCAACTGATTACAATGTCGAAACAAGGGCAGAGAGGTGCAGGATCAATTGATTTCAATGTTTTAGAGTCTTTTCTTGGTGGTGTTAACCAAGCCCTTTTTCGCTTAGGGTGTGTGAGTAAAATTGTGTAAATTTTATTTTTAAACCCAAACAGTTGTAGAGGAAAGAAAAAGTGCTATTGTATAGTTGTAAATAACCTGTAAATGATAGTATATAAGCCCGCAAAATAGAAAATAAACAGCTAATAATGCAATAATCTAAACCCAAGGAGGTGGGTCTCTAAACAACTAGTGTATAGGTGAGTGAAAAAACTAATAAAAACACACTAAAACAGCCAATAGATCTAAGGTCAGAAGGGACAGGGATCTAAAGGACAAAATATGCTGAAAAGTGGTGCAGAGACAACAACAGATCAGCGAAAAAATTGTTCTAAAAAGAGGTGGCGAAAGGCTATCTACAGGAGGGAAGAAAAGTGCATCCTAAAGGAAAACCCAAACAAAGCTAAATTAGGAGATTTGGATGGATAACAAGCCAATTTGAAGCAGATCTGAAGGTGAGGTATCAGATCTGAAAAAATGGCTGAAGACTTTGAAATTTCAAACAAGCTACAACAACAAAAACTCTTCCAAAAAAAGTGGAGGGTACTGAAGCCCTAGGGGGCTAGGTTCCCACTTAGTTGAGTAAAAAAAAACAAGTACAGGTCCAAAATGGGTGGAGACGATGGTCAGACAAACCTGAACAAAGGCTTAGACAAACCCAGAAAACTTTCAGAAAAATCCCTGCAAAAAGTCTAGGTTGCAATTTCTGACCTGTTTTTAGCAAAGGTCGCACTTTTTGGGTACTAAAGTGTGCCTTGGAGGTCTAGGTCACAGGATTTTGGTTGAAAATTGTGACCTACACTTTTGGCACTCCCGGCAGCAGATTTCAGAAAAATTTGTCATCTCAACTGCGACTGATGTCTTTCACCTACACAATATGTCCAAAAACACATAGAAGTAATAATTTTTATCCTTTTAGTGTTTTATGGGTTAAAAACAACATCAAGAAAAGAAAAAACAAGGGGCTAAAGAGAAATCCTAGGGTTTGAAGTAGCTGGATATGAAAGGATCAAAAAAACTGCAACGGTCGTAATTGTAAACCCGTGTGGAGTCACAAGTTGTTAGTATGAATCTTGATTCGAGGTGTACGAAAAAAGACCACTTTAGTTGCGCATAACAAACATCACTAACAGTAGAAATGACTGCTAATATCTTCAGATCTGCAGTTAGATGATCAAAACAAATGCTGCAAAAATATAGATCTATGCATTAGAAGACATTAAATAGTAGAAAAATAAGATTTACTCCATAGATCCAATAGAAAAGACAAGAATATATCCAATGAATTTTTTATTAACGACACCTGGGAGGAAAACAAAAGAGGGTGTTCCCTGTTCTCCTCAATGGGATGGGTCCTTGTAAGTCCTCAACACTTCAGATTTAGAATTCCTCTCTCTTGATGGTGTAGAAAACCCAGACAAAAATGGAAAAATATGGCTATGATAGTGGATCAATAGCCAGATCAAGAGTTGAGATCCAGAATGATATTTAGGCAACAAAAGGTGACAAATTAATGGGAAAACCCTTCTATTCAAAACAAAATGTTGAGTTATTCTAGATATTGGTGCATAATTAAAATATTATTAAGCAAATCAAGATCCAAATTTTATGGAATATTTTATTATATTTGTTGGAGGGAAAGGGAATTTGACTTGAGTCAAATCCCCTTATTTGTAAATAATAAATAAATAAATGATTTATTTATCATTTTAAGGATATGGTTGAGTAATAATCAAATAAATAATGATTTGTTTAATTATTTAAGGGAGATGTAGTCATATTTAACAAAGAATATTATTTAAATAGTGTTTAAATATTTGTTCTTGGAAAATAATAAGATAAAAAATGATTTATCTAATTAATTTCCTTGTTTTGGGTTAAATATAACAAGGAATATTAATTAAATTGTTGTTTAAATAATTATTTCTTCAGGAAAAATCAAATAAATATGGATTTATTTAATGTTTGCCCATGGGGTTTCCTGTTTAGACCATAAACAACTTAATAAAGGTGGTTTACTAATCTATTTTTCATAGTGAATGGAATTTTACTTGGGGTAAAATTGGTCTTACTTGGTGTACTTGGGTCCATATAATAACAATGGATTAGATGACCAAAAAATGGTGTAACACACCATTCCAGTTTGGGTTCTCCCATGCACTACCAAGTTTTCTTAGGTAGGACATTTGCATCGTACCACAGATACAAAATAACCTACTCCATATGATAAGAAATAATCTGATCGGTCACACGCATCTCTCGCCCTGTCCTCTTCGTATTCTTATAGATTTTTTTGACAAATTTCTGTTCTATCAACTTTTTTTCTTTTTCTACACAGTCATCTATCAGGGCTTGAAGGTTCTATACCACCTTTTTGTTGCTCAGTAACTTAATAAAAGCTTGTAAAATTGGTTTTATTTCTTTATCCACCCCTGCCTCCTTCATGGGTCTACCTGATGTTGATGAAATTCCTTTCGCAAACCCATTTTGAAATTCAACAAAATTATGTTTTGTGCACTGTAAATAAAATCCATCTTTGTTCTTAGGTGCCTTAGGAATCCAAAGGTCAATATCTGGCTTTTCTCCCTTATCCTCGTTAGTGGTTGTACTGCTCTTAGTGACCACATTCAGGAAAGGATCTTCCTCGCGGGTTCCCTCTCTGACCATTTGAAGATTATGTGTCCTTTTCTCCTGGATATTAACAATTAAAACAAGGTAATATTCTATTACATGGGTAAAATGTCTACAATACCTGAATGATTATCTAATCGGATTTTGACAACCACGCGCATAGTGACCAACATCTCCGCAGTTGTAGCAAATAACCTACCCCCTTCCTCAACTAACTGATCCACCTCCTCTTCCTCTTCCTCTATTCTAAAAGCCACCACACCCCGACAGGGATGCTGGTGAGGTAGGTTCAACCTGCATTCTATATATTTCATCTTTTTCCAACATCATATCAAAAGTTTGATAGTGCTACTCATCATGTTCCACTGACAAGCTGAATTTACAAAATAGTTTCTTCAGCTCAGGCGTATACTATCCGACCATTGGACAAAAATATGTTGCATGCAAACTTGTAAACTGATAGATCACGCACCATACTGGGGGGATCCAACCTGGCCCTATTATGCTCTTTAGTAGGCTTGGCCCTCCAGTGTTCATATAATAATTAAAGATAGGACATTGATCCTTCTGATTCCCAACAACTTTACATCATAGGCACCATACATCTGCACACACCTCATTGCCCTTATCTTTGTGCAGATTCTGAATCTCCAAATTCATTTCTTCTAACTGACACTAAATATGTTGAGTTCCAAGCAGAACAACTGTTGGTGTAGCTTTTAATTTCATTGCAATATCCACAACCTCTGCCTGCATGGAATATTCTATTGATCCAAGGGCTGGCGCAGATGCGGAGGCAGCATATTAATAAACCACTCCTTATGTTGGGTATCATGGATAGTGAGTACACCATCTCTAACAATGCGCTTTAGTCATTGATCTGCTGCCCACAAAGATTCATTTATCTCTTGTTGAATCTCTTTCAATCATGTAACACTTTGCGCATATGACTTAATTTTCTTGAATTGTTATTTTAGGGAAACTTTCAAATCATCCAGGGTGGAATTAGGGTGTTCTTGTACATATCTGATATACCAGTGCAATGTGTGATCCTGGAAAGAAATGGCTAGTTTCACTTTATTAACATCATCATTATTAACCTATTCTCCTCTCCATACAACATCAGTCACAAACCAAAATTGCTTAGTATCTTCATTTCCAATACCTCTTAAAGTAGGCAGCTTCATAGATGTTGCCATATCTGTGCCTCGGGGAGGTGGAAAGGATGACTTGTGAGATGAGTGTGGAAGTGGAGTGGATGGGATCTTAAATCTGGTTAGGGCTTCTTGATCATTATTATTTGGTGAAACTTCTTCTTAGGAGACTTCCTCTCTTTGGAGTACACATATTCACTAGAGATACTAGTTTCGATCTCTTCCTCATTATCATATCTGCCCTTGAGAGGATTTTAAAAAAATCCTTCTTCTCGCTCTGTGTAATAAATTATTCTGTTGCCTGTATTCAGACCTCTTTAGGAAATTCTCGCAATATTTTGGCACAAAGAGCCTTGTTCAGATAATAACATCCTCATCAATAAATTTAGAGAGCATAGGAACTTACCACTAGGACAATTGAAAATTATCCTTTCTCCTTCGGAGTATGACACAAACTGATCAATGGAAAATTTAATCACAAATTCTCCCAAGACATGATCGATCCAATGATCTATCGTGTGGGTGATCTTATTTCTTGTCTTTTCTAATTAATGTATTAATTTAGGAGTCCCTTGAGTAACTCCATTGTCCTTCATGTAGGTATTAAATTCAGTCAATCACGACAACCACTCATGCAGCTCTCTTGTGAAGGAGTGAAATAATATCTCCTAAACTTCTATATAAATGTAATTATGAACCCACTTTTTAGGTGATAGCTTAGAACTTGGATTCTCTTGGATCAAAAATTGAAGGATATTTCTATCCAACCAATATTTCAATTCATTCTGTGTAGGGTGCCATAACATGTAATCTCCCTAAAAATGATCCCGATCGCAGCAACAGAACCATTTTTTGGCTTGAGGGGTCCTGACCCAGGTTCAAAGTTTATCACACAACCAAAAAACCTTCCAACTACTGGCCCTTTTGGTAGTGAGCTGCTTTCACATATCAAAGTCTCACCCGAAGAAGTATGGGGGGGTTCTAGAACCAGGTTTGCACACCCTGAGGAAGAAATTGATGTGGTGGCCATAAACAGGTTTATAACAGAACTTGTTGGAGATTGGAAACAAATTTGCGCATATACAGAACAATACTTATCGGACCAACTTGTCACGAACATAGATAATGCACATAATAGATGGATAACATATCAAATTCATCACAAATAAATGATGGAATCAAATACAACACAATAACTGAAGCAAACATATTCATGTACTTAACCATCAACATATATTCATGTATAAATAATAGATTTACTTCCACAGATATAATAGAAGTAAGCAATAATATGCAAAATATAGTTCAGACACATAACACAAGTGCTTCACCAAAAAATTATTTGTATTAGATTCAATAGTTTAGTACAATCATAATTTTTGTTAGCTCCCCGTAATTCCAAAGGCTGAAGACATAATACTGGAGGGCCAACATCGGAACCGCTTCGGGCCTAGGATCTAGCCCTCTTAGACTTAGAGAGGGATCTCTCTCTTAGATATAGCTTTTTTGATTGGGCATTTTAGGCTAGCTATTAGTGCATAGGGGTTTGTTTGAAAATTTTGATTAAGACAACAGAAGAGGGCCATTGGGATATGGAGTCAATAGGTGTAAACATATTCAAATAGATCAATAACTAGGATCTTCTGTGACCAAGAAAGCTAGTCATGTCAATGGATCTTTATAGTTTGTCAAAATAGAAAAGGAGAAGAGATTAAGGGACAATGTGAATGCAGAGCAGACCCTATCTGAATTTTTCATTCAAATTTCAAAGGAAAACATAGATTACTATTTCAAGATTGAGAAGGGTGCCCAATGAAAAATTCTGAACCTAATTTTCTTATGCACAGTAAAGAGAGAAAATAGTATGTGGAACTAGAGAATGAAAAATTACAAGAAATGAAGCACTTCACCATAGATCATTACACAATAATCTGGAAACAACAGTTTCCTTTCAGTCATGAAAAAAAGTGTTTACAACTAGATGAGCCTATTACAATGGTTTTTCCCCTTCCATTCTCCCTTTGATAGTGTAAATGTATACAATATTTATTTACAAGTTAAGTTGGTTACTCTGTCTACTGCAGTGATTTTCATTAATTAAATTCGAGCAGAAATTTGACTAGTGGAACAATACAAGAGGTGATAAGATACATCTGGCCAAAAAAATGGCTTTAGATGATTGTTATGATTACACAGTAGGAAAATATGGTTCTTGGGATCACGAAGAGGCTGTGATAAAATCAATCTAACATTTGGCCCTGGTTCTTTAGAAAATCATTGCTGGATAATTAAATCAGGTGTTGTGCTAGCTAATTCAGCAGATCTGATTGCTTCTGTCTCTTTGGTGCTGTTTATTGCTACAGTGGAGATTTAAAATGGAAAAACAATGGTTCTTTTAATAATTGGAAAAAAATTCCTTTGAATTGGTGGTTACCGGAATATAACAGAGTGTTCCAATAACAACGTTTTGGGTAAGATGGCAGGGAAGGGCCACACAGAGTAGTGGTGACAGGGATCTGTAGGTGGACATGGCATAGTGGTGGACGACATGACACAACGATGGTAGGAGTTGTGGAGCAGCGATGGCAGGAGCGGTATCGGAGCAGAGGGAAAACAGATTTTGAGGGGGGGGGAGTGGACTGGTAGGTGGTATTGGATCAGGGGGTGCAAAGTAGCCTATGTGCACCATGTAGAAGCAGAGGTAGTAATTTATACCACCCCCCCCGCGTTGAACCCCCCCCCCAATGTTAAAATTCGACGGTTGAGTGGGGGCCGAAAAGAAATGAGGACTATCAAATGCGGGGTAAGGTAAGCTGTATGGGCAGAGAGGAGAGTGGAGTTTAACGAGGTGTGGATGTATGACGTGACGCTTGGATCAGGCTATGGAAAGGTTTGTGATGTGATGGGGAAAGGGTGGTGTGGCAAGGAATTGGTTCCCACTATATCGCATCAGCGAAGTTATGGAGTGGAAAATGGAATGTGGTTAGGATTGTTGCGAAATGCCTATGCGATTTATAACATATGTGAGATATATATATATATATATATATATATATATATATATATATATATATATATATATATATATCAAGCAGCCTAAAGTGGGGGGTAGACCTGAAATGAAGGTATCGGGGCTCAATATAAAATCCTAAAAGTTTATGCATGTGTGTTTTGGGGGGTTTTATGAGATGGATAGTGCTACCCAATGCATTTAGGCTTACATTGGACTGTATTCAAAATGGAGTGAATACAACCATCCTTTGCCATCTTTGGTGCCAGAAGTATCTTCTTGGAAATAAATGACAGTCATGGAATATTATTTTCAATATAAACAATCTGAATAGAAATGATTAGTCACCTTGTGATACTATAGATTAGAGGGTACTAATAGAGGCTCCAGCTAGGGATGGAAGCTCCTTCAGGAGGTTTCAATAACACGATAGATTAGTAGCCTAATCCATTGGGCTGATCCCAAATCTGCAACCTGATCTACTACAACCTCTTTAGCTGAAAATATTCCAGCTCAAATCAAGACTCTTTGCAAATTGGAGTCTAGATCTGAAAACTGAAAATAAATATGGAACTTAAAACTGGAAAGATTCTCATAGCACTAAGGCTAATTGCACACTTCTACCTGCCCTAATCTACTGATAATCTTACTGAATCGAGTAATAAAAAAATGCCAATGGAGCCAGTCAAGTATTTGTAGAAACAAATCGACAGCTTGACTGTTTGTCAGGAAAATCAGAAATATAACTTGATTATGTGTCCACATAATCAAATTTGTAATATGTAATGGAAAATACTGATGTATTTGATCCTTATAGAGAATACATGTTTGAAAATTTCAGCTAAAAAGAACCTCCATATAATCTGCTATAGGATCGATAAAATCATGATGTATGATATTTGATTCTAGGCCTTCAATGAATAGTTGATCCGTTGTATCCTCGGTATTAAACCTTGAAACCACATCTTCAGTTTTGTACTCGAAAGCATAATCATCCGCAATATGTAGGTCCAAAGGTATTACTATTTCCTCTTTCTTTAGACAAGGAATATTTTCCAAGAATTCTTTAGGGTCTCGGAAACTATATGACTGAATTTGAGAATTCAAAAGTTCAATGTCATTTTCGTATCATTCAACAACTACCTCCAAAAAACATGTTTTAGCTTCAAGAAAAAAATTTCTTGATTTCAAAACAAGAAAGACAACCTCTAGAAAATATCCATCAAGCTGAAATTATGATAATTGATTCCTGAATGCATTTAAGTATTCACAAGATAAAATATCTACCAAAAACCTTGTCATCCTGTTCAACAGAAAATCTAGTCAGCATGTTGTGGAGATTTCCATGAATGATAAAAAGTTGGGTTCTTTGGATCATGGAATCACCAGGTGAGTAATTCAGCCTTCTTGTGTCTGGTCACTGTCCACCATCAGTAATCAGATATGAACTTCGATGTACGTTTATGAGGAAGATAAATTTTGTTCCCCAGTATGGTCACCATTATTTTAGCTCCCTGTAATTGTGAAAATTGAAGATATAATGCTGGAGGGTCAACATCAGAACTAGTTCAAGCCTAGCATCTATCTCTCCTAGACCAAGAGAGGGATCTCTATATAAGATATAGCTTTTCTGATTGGGAATTTTAGGCTAGCCATTAGTGCATACGAGTTTGTTTGAAAATTGGTTTTTGAGACAGCAGAAGAGGGTCATTGGGCTATGGAGTTAAACATGTGTAAATAGATTCAAATGGATGAATAACTGAGATCATGCGTGACCAAGCAAGCTAACCATGTCAATGGATCTTTACATTTTTTGAAATAGAAAGGAGAAGAGATAAAGGGTCAATGTGAATGCAGATAAGACCCTATCTGAATTTTGCATTCAGATTTAAGAGGAAAACATAGATTACTGTTTCAGGACTGAGTAGGGTGCTTGATGACAAATCCTGAACAAAATTTTCAATCCACAGTAAAGAGAGGAAACAGTATGTGAAACTAGAGAATGAAAAATTACAAGAAAATAAGCACTTCACCACAGATCATAAAACAATAATCTGTGAACAACAGTGTCATTTCAGTCATCCAAAAATAGTGTTTACAACTAGATGAGCCTATTAAAATGGTTTTTCCCCTTTCGAGGTCCCTTTAAAATGGTTTTTTCCCCTTTCAGGATCTACAACTTACGTCAGTTACTCTATCTACTGCAGTGATTTTCATTAATTACATTCGAGCGAAAATTGGACAAGTGGAACAATGCAAGTGGTGGTAAGATTTGGCCAAAAATGTGGCTTTAGCAGACCGTTATGATTACACAGTATGAAAATCAGGCTCTTGGGATCACAAAGAGGCCATGATAAAATCAATCTGACATCTACCCTACTTCTTTAGAAAATCGTTGCTGAATAATTAAATCAGGTGATGTGTTGGTTGATTCAGCAGATATGATTGCTTCTATCTCTTTTTCATTTGTTACTACTGGAGTGGAGATTTAAAATGGAAAACCCAATCTTACTTTAATAATTGGAAAAACCTCCTTTGAATTGGTGGTTACCCAAATAAAACATAGTGTTCCAATAATAAACTTCTGGGAAGATGGCATGGGAGGGCGATGCAGAGCAATGGTGACATGGATCTTTAGGTGGACATGGAATAGTGGTGGTAGAAGTGGTGGACGACATGACGCAGCGATGACGAGAGTGGTATTAGAGTAGAGGGAAAGTAGATTTCAAGGGGGGGGGGGGGGGGGGGGGGGGGTAATGGAGTGGTAGGTGGTATTGGAGCAGGGGGGTGCGAATTAACCAGGGTTCATCACATAGCGGGAGAGGCAGTAAGAGATACCGCTCATTTTGGAGACCCCGCCCTCCTTGTTAAAGTTTAGTGGTTGAGGTGGGGACGAAAAGAAATGAGGACCGTCGGATGGAGGGTGAGGTAAGGTGGATGAGCAGAGAGGAGAGTGGAGTTTAATGAGGTGTGGTTGTATGACATGATGGTGGGGTTGGGTCACACAAAGTTCTGTGATGCGATGGGAAAAGGATGGCATGGTAGGGAAATGGGTCCCACTATATTGCATCGGTAGAGTTATGGCGTGGCAAATGGAATGTGGCTAGCATTGTTGCAAAAAGGCAAGGAATGGGTCAAAAGGTTTGTGGTGGTAAGGTAAGGCTTATGCGGTTTATAGCATATATATATATATATATATATATATATCAAGAGGCCTAAAGTGTGGGGCGGAGCTGAAATGGAGGCATCGGGGCTCAATATAAAGTCCTAAAACTTTATGCATGTGGGTTTTGGGGTGTTTTATGAGATGGTTAGTGCTACCCAATGCATCTAGGCTTTGTTTGGACTGTATTAGAAATGGAGTGAATACAACCATCCTTTGCCATATTTGGTGCCAGAAGTATCTTCTTGGAAATAAATGACATCATGGAATATTATTTTCAATATAAACAATCTGAACAAAAATAATCAGTCACCTTGTGATACTATAGATTATAGGATATGAACACTTTCCCCTAAAAATTACCCTTCTACACACACAACCAACAAAGTACCCATACATCAAGGACTAGGTCTTCATGCACACAGCCAATGCGAGCATTTCTACCCAAGCCAGACTTACAAAATATATCACTAAATAATAAACGTACTTACATCTAGAATATTACATAGACTTACTTAGACTTAATATATTTATATTCGTCTAGCGCATAGATATTATGGTCTCAAACCATGGTTTGAGGCCCACAATTTACCCTTACAACCTATTTACATAAAATATAGACTTTGACCTGCCCCGGAGTCACTCGACCTTTCCGCGTAATGTTCATATCCAAAATTACATACAAAAAGTTACTCAAAATTTTCCCTACGGAACCCCGCTCCAACAAATATAAGAAAACTCAATGAAGGATGCATCAATATGCATAACTTTATCATTTTATTACTTAGGTTCTTAAATAAAATTTATCATTTAGTTTCTTAAATGAAAATTTATCATATATTTATTTTCATAATAGATAGAGGAATGACCTTAGAAGTTCAAAAGAGGATTCATACCTGATGTCGTAAAATCCTCCAATGATTTTACTTACGTATTTCCTGCTAGATCACACAGAAATAAAATTCAAGCATGAATGCAACCATTGTTACATAACTACTCTGAACATGTGAATAGTTTGGTCGACAATCCAAACAATAGATGTTACAATTATTAATTAATTATCTAATCCCTGTTACATCTGTGGCGAGAGATATTTAACAAAAATTATATTTTGCCATTAAATATTAATAGAACAACAATTAAAAATAACACAATGATCTATTCTGTCACAAACCACTAAAATGGTACATGGTAAAATTTCATTTTTGTAAACATAATTTTCATACATCACATACACTCACGTGATATTGTTAGGGTATAATTATTATAGTCTAAATATGAATGAAATAATTTAGAATATTTAAAAGCAATATCACCCTATTATAAAACATTCATGGGTATTCACGTCAAGCTAGCTATGAAATTCAATTTTGAAAATTCACCAACATAAGTTTCTAGAAACATGTTTTATTCAAAACCCCATTTTAGCAGCAGAAAATTAATTTAGTCTTTCAAAATTTTCCAATCCAGTAATATATGGTAACAAGTTTAAAGCCCTCCTGGCCAAATTCCTAGCATACAAAAGTCTTTTGGGACCTGTAAGTTCTCTTGTTTTATTATCAACAAGATAAAAACAATGATATTTTAGATTTGAAGGTCAAATATTTATTTGAGGACTTAGGCTCTTGCACATGTATATTTTCATGGTTTCCCTTCAACGGTGAAAATAATTCAATCATCAATGGCTAAGACATGTAACCCTTCAATTGGTGTCAACATCTATGAAGAAAAGAATAATTGGAAATTAGGAAATTTCCCAACAAATGAATTTCAAGAAGCTCAAGTAAGAATTTGAAAATAGTAACCTATAATTAATGGCAAAAAAGTGTATTCTTTCCACTATGGCCTAATAATATTTGGTTCTTTGGACCTTCATGTAATCTAGGATTACAAATATTTTCAAGCACCTTGAGATTTTTCTGATTCCTCTAAAACAACACCTACAATGGCAACCTACACTAAATTTTCAGCCCTATGAAGGGCATCAAGAAGCATAATACAACTTGTAACACGTATTTTACAACCTTTCAATTGTTTTTCTTCGAAAACATTGAAATATTCCATTTCTCTATTTTCATTTCTCAACCCAGTTATATAGGTATTATAACATGCAAAATCAGCCTTATGAACTTTGGCTTTTAATTTATCAAATAAATCATAGCCCTATGTTATATTCCTACACTTAGACAGACCATGAATCATAGTGGTGTATGCAATCACATAAAGGGAATGGCCAAGATTTTTCATTTCTTCCCCAAGCACGAAATTTCAGTGAAATTTCCACACTCTACAAAGGCCATTTATAAGTATATTATAAGTCACAACTGTTGGTCACTTTAATTGTTTATTAATTTAAAAAATTCAAGTGCTACATAAATTGTCAACCCAGGAAAGTCTATTTATTTCAAAGGCAATCACACACTATATATTCTCAATCTCAAAAGCAATGAAATGTTGTAGTAAAAATTACGCTAATCACACCTTTCTTTAACAAAACTGAAGTCTAATTGAGTTACAGCAAAGACAATCTTTCTATTGTAGACAATCATTAAAATAATCTTGGATTACATTAAAAAGACAATGATCTAGGAAAGAAAATCAATTTGCAAAAAGGAAGACCAATTATTCTATAACAGAGAATAGGACCATATTCCCCAAGTAGGAATCTTCAGCACCTGTTTATGATTACCAAGCTTTCACAAACTCATTCCATAAACAATATCGCTAATTAAAATAATCCACAAATTCTTAAGAATGAATTGTATGAAATCAATGCAACAGGTAATGGACACAGAGCTTCAAAAATAAACAAAAAAATTCCAATACTACATAAATAACTTCAGTAAACAAAGTTTAATCAAGGCATGAACAAAAATAACAGTTAACAAACTACAGGAACAAATGGGT
Source organism: Pinus albicaulis (assembly GCA_034641835.2). Taxonomy (NCBI): domain Eukaryota; kingdom Viridiplantae; phylum Streptophyta; class Pinopsida; order Pinales; family Pinaceae; genus Pinus; species Pinus albicaulis. The sequence continues at coordinate 966,852,409 of CM076583.1, read as the reverse complement.
GAATCTTGTGAAGAAGGCGGGCCCTTTCCTTCTCACAAGATTCCCCAGAAGAAGGAATCAAAATGAAATGCTCAGAACAAAATTTTATTCATCTGTCGAAAGCAACATATTACAAAAGAGTCACGTTCCTTCTCTGTTCAAAAATGAACCTCCTGTAGTCTCTAATTGATCCCCTATAATGCTGATGTCTCCTCTTTGTAAAGAGGAGACATCTATTACAATTGATTTTCATTATAGAAATCCTATTTTTAACCCAATCTGATCTTCTATACTAAAATAGGACCTTTCTGTTCTTCCATAGCAAAATGTTGTTATAATGGTTACAATGGTACTGGCTTCAGAGTGGCCCGTGTAACATCTTCCTTAATTGTATTTTCTTGTTGCCATCATGCTTGAAATGCTACTTCAAAATCGCAAATCACGGGTTGTTTCAGCAACGGGATTTGCATACCATGTTGACTGTTTCAGCAACACAGTCTTTAGATAGCTATAATAGATTATCTGCGGTCTTCAAACTATCTCAGCAACTATATTTCTTCGATTAATGATTAAATATGAAAGTAATGTAAAATTATATGTAAAAAAAGTTAAACATATAGTAAATAGAAGAATATTATATACCTTTCTAAAAATGGATGAAAGTGATAGTATAAGCTTTAAATATGGACTGGAAAAGAGTGGAATGATAACAAAATGTATGGTCAAAGTGGTATATTATGGGGTCCTAACATCCCCCCCAACTGAAAGGGTTGCATGTCCTCAAGCAACTTTAGTCTAAGTCAGAGTCCAGATACTGGCTTTTGGCATGAAAATTACTTAGGCAATAGCTATGGAAGGTGCTATCTGTTAAAGCTCTGAATCCTTGCACATTTTCCAATCTCTGCCAAGCTGCTGCTTCATCCTTGTTATCCAACCTATAATGAGGATGATATTCTTCTGCTGGCATCCATAAAATAGGAAAATGAAAGTGGTACCCTATCCACTTTTCAGCACAATGCTGAACACATCTTATGTAATTGGGTACTCTAGACAATGTAGTTTCAAGGTTAGTAGGGCTAAAAGGATTATACTCCTACCTCTCCTTAGAGGATTGTTTCCACAACATATTGTTTGCTCTTAGAGCAATAGTTTCTTTGGCCCTAATGAATTGGTGACAATCATGGAGTACTGAAGCATGTAATTGTTGTATGTGTTCAATCAACCCTGGATTCTGCAAAAATTGATGATATTCTGCCACAAAAATGGTAGGGTTCTGAGGTTCTGGCATTATCCAGAGAAGGCGGTTGTCTTCATTGTGCCTAGTTGCAAGAGAAGAAGTCTTCCATGTAATCTGATTAGCAATGAAGGAGGAAAACGCCCTGATCTGAATATCACCAACAAGAGGGTTGATATTAATCTTTCTATTTTTAGGGATAGCTTCATTGTGAAGGTACAACTCCCATAGTAGGTGCTGATCACTGGTGGAAGCTTCTGCAAATGTTTTCGCAAACTTTTCAGATGTAAGCACCTCATGGGGTCTTCCGTCTTTGACTGCTTTCAACTAAAAATAAACAAGGCGTTCTGAGAGAAATAAAGAACAGTTTAGAGATGGTTTCCTAGTGGCCAATAAATTTTGTACCAGTTGAAACATTAAGAGTATTTTTCCTTTTAGCTCTTTATTCTCTTTCTTGTAAACTATAAATTGTTGGAATGTCTGCTCTCAAGTCTCCCAATTAGAATATATATGATTCTACCAAACCAATTTGTGCTACTGTAAGGTTTTATCTTGGGAAATAGAATACTATTTCCTCCACTTGTTCATTATTTCCATCTCTTTCCATGGTTCAGTTTATGTTCCGGCATTGCAAGTGGTAGGCTGAGGTATAGTCTGAGTAGCAGAATTAGTTACAGCAGGGCAGGATACTTGTACCTTGACTTCTTTTTCTGAAATTTTTGAAGGCCCTACTGGTTCTTCTGTAACAATAAGGCATTATTCTTTGACTGCAAAAGATTTAGATGCTCCCGGCATTGGAACTTGAACTATCTTATATCCTTCTTGTTGATAGATGTTTCCACATTGATGGCACATATGTTCTTTATATGGATCATTTTCTGTATGTTTGTCTGCCATGGATGTTGTATGGGCTAGGGTATAAAAATTTAACTCCTTGTCAAAGGCTTCCTTTTCCATTACCAATTCTCTCTTATAAGCTTCTAATTCTGATTTTAAAAACTCATTTTCCTAGAAAAGGGAGGCCATGGTGACTTCACCTTGTCTATCCGTTTCTTTCTCCGGAGTTGATTTCTGTGTTTTAGCTGTAGCTGGTTCTTGTGTGACAGCTAGAGTTGGTTCCTCTGTGGCAACTACTGAATGAGTAGCATCTTGGATGTCTAGTTTTTGCACATCAACAGTTGGTTCTTGTGTTTCAGCTGCTGACTAAGTAGCTAGTTCTTGTGGAGCAGCTACTGACTGAGTAGCTGGTTCCTGTGGGACAACTACTTGTTCTTTAGAAAATGATGTCATTTTACCTTGGGCATTTGTTTCTTGTGTTTCAGTGCCACAGGGTGAGACAAGTAATAATTCCGGGGTTTGGAAGGGTGGTGATGAATGGAGCTTTAACAAAATGGCTGCGGGATCACGGGTAATAGGAATGGTTTCTTATTCAATAGACGTCCTCATTCGTCCCCTAGGTAAGAAATTAGAAAAAGAAGTAGTTTTCTTTTTCCTTTTATGAGATGGTTTTTCCCTAGGATAAGGGCTATCAGAGGAGGTAGCTGCTTTAGTTGCGGTCCTTGTTTGTCTTTTTGATAGGGAAACGGTTGTAATTTTCCCTTTTCTTTTACGAATAGAGGAAGATGGTGGTGTATCGGCTTGAGATTCATCACTCGAAATATGGACAGTAGGATCAGATGGTTCTGCTAAGTGGTGAGATGGACTTGAAGACAGGTTAACTGGATTAGCTAGTTCTGTGGATGGATTTGATGGATGGTCATGGATATTCTCCGGTTGCTGCTCGTGGGAACATTCGGGGATATCTTGGGGATTTTCAGCAGCTTATTGAGGAATTTCGGCAGCTTTCTCAGAAGGTAGAGGTAAGTTGTTTAGAGGAGGGTTTTGTTGAGAAAAACCCCTATGAATCAGTAGCTGAACAAGGCAATGATGGGTGAGGGAAAGGAGTGGGAATTTTACCTGTCTACAGTAATATGACATATTTCTAACGCATCCAAGTAAATAGTAAGGAATGTTATCTAGTCTACCGTGTCATAAATGACTCATTAAGACAAAATCATGCTGATAGACTACCTGATAGCGACCTTCACAAGTGAGATAATGTTTGAAAAATTCAGCAAATTTCAGCCAAGGAGGAGCCAATGAGTGAAGTCCATCACCCCAGCCTTTAAGCTCGACATGTTCTCCTGGCAGAAGAAAGTCCCGTTGTGCATTTAGAATGATGTGCTTTCGACTAAACCATCGAGTACCAGTGACCGACAGACCTTAAACTAGTGCTATGTCGCCTTCTGAAACCAGAATTCGGACTCCCTGGACAGTGGAATGGTCTTCTTGAATATTTTGTGAAAATTCCAGGACCTGCTGTGGATCGAACTCTTGAAGTCTCTCAAAATATCCTACCTAGCCTACCTGCTGAAAAATATGATATGCGTCTGGGAACAATTCAAGTAAAGCTATCGAGTCAGGGTCATATCGAATAGCCGGTCCTCCCATAGTTAACCAACTTTGGTAAAATGAAGAGGCAAAGAGCGAAGTTGTCGGACTTTGAACAGAGTAAACTTTGCGAATGAGAAAATGAAGTAACAATGAAGAGGTGAAGTAATGGGTACGAAAAAAAAGACGGTAATTGGCATGCTGTGAAATGATGGCATATAATTTCGATATCCCCCCCCCCAACTATGGTGAAATGATGTCTTTAAGTGTGCAGAGACTGTGTTCATAATAAACAAAATATTCTCTTTAAAGCATAGCCTAATTGTATTTAAATAAAATTTACATACCTTGTATTTACCTTTGATTTGTAGTTCGAAAAATATAGTGCTTGTTTATAATGGCTCAATAGTCATGGAAGAACTTTAAAAACTTTTTGGAACATGAGGAAGATCATATTAGAGGTATTTTTTATCATAATAAAAATGTATTGAATGGACAATATTAACGCAAGGAATAAGAGAAGTGAAAATGAAGGACTGAAGAAGTTGCATAGTCATGTTTTTGGAGAAAGAAATGTTGTTTCAGCAACAGGAAAATAAATGAAATACTGCTGAAAAGGGGTGTTTCAACAATGGAAAAATAGGGAAAGTTTTGCTGAGGAGTGATGTTTTAGGAGTGGGAAAATGGGGAAAATATTTTCTAAGGAATGGTGTTTCAGCAATGGGAAAAATGGGAAAACTAGGAAAAATGATATGAAAAGGGAAAAAGGAATGAAGGGAATGAATGATGAAATGTTACTGGGAGATGGGGAAATGAGTTTAAGTAAGGGGAGCAATGCTTCTCAAAATGAAGCCTAGATATTCTTGTGATGAAATTTTCATTCCTTGGTAAGCCTTTCCTTAATCAAGAGTCTGCAAAATAATCAATTATAACATGCTAGCCCTTGACAAGGATTATTATTTTAAGAAATCTAATCTAATACTGAAAATACAGTGCAGAAAAAAATTAAATGCAGTGAGGAGCAGAAGACTCCCCTAGAAAGAGATAATGTGCATCTGCTGTGCAAGTGGTCTTAAAACCTTCTTTAGAAATAGGGCGCTGGTACAAACGAAGCTGATGAGCATTTACTAATAGTAGTGTTTTAGATTCATCAATTGTTAAGAGCCTCTGATGACCATTTACTAATAGTAGTGTTTTAGATTCATCAATTGTTAAGAGCCTTACTGCTCCATTGGGAAAAAAAACATCTACTTCATAGGGTCCTAGCCATCTTGTATGTAGCTCCCCTTGAAATTTTTTAAACCGAGAATCATACAATAAAGCCCAATTACCTTTTTGGAACTGCTTATGCTTGATGATTTTATCATGCCACTTTGTTCTTTGTTGTTGGATCATAGTTGTCTAATGAATGGCATCTAATATTTTTTCATCCAGTTCATGAAGCTGCTGCAACCTAGCTACCTGTACATCAGTCAAATAAAGGTTAACATCTAAAGTAGTCCTTAAGGTTTTAATTTCAAATTCCACAGGAAAAACAACACTTTTACCATAAACCAATTCATAGGGAGAAAATCATGTAGTATTTCTCCAGGTAGTTCTATAAGCCCATAGTGCTTTAGGGAGCGTTTGAGACCAATACTTCTGGTTATTCTTCACCGTTTTGGTTAGAATGGTTTCTATTACATTGTTTGTACTTTCCACCTGCCCATTGGCTTGAGGGTGGTATGGTGTAGTCATTCTATGATGAATGTGATATTTCTAAAGGGTGGCTTTGAAACCATGAGAATCGAAAGGAGGCCCTCCATCTGTAACTAGATCTCTAGGGACTCCAAATCTAACAAATATTTCTTCAAATAGGAAAGTTAGGACAACTTCTTCATTATCTCTAAGAAGTGCTTTGGCCTCCACCCATTAGTCATATAATCTATGCAGACTAATATATAAAATATTTGGTTGGATGGAGGATTAATGGGTCCTATAAAATCTAAAGCCCATATCTCAAATGGTTCAAGTATTACCTCAAGATTTAATGGCATTTCATCTCTACGATTAGGTTGACCCATTCTCTGACAGCTATCACAAGCCCGAACATATTTCTTTGCATCCTTAAAGAGTGAGGGCCTATAATAACCCATCCTAAGAATTTTATGTGCCTTTCTCTTATCAGCAAAATTCCCTCCACAAGGGAAATCATGACAAGCTTTTAGTATATCATACACCTCATCCTCTCTAATGCATCTCCGGATTTCATGATCAAGTCCTGTGTAGAAAAGACACCCACTTATCCAGCTATACCGAGCATTGTTTTGAATGATTTTTCTTTTCTCTCGATGTGAAATCTGTGATGGTAACTTCCCTGCAACCAAATAATTTTCATTGTCTGCATACCATGGTGAGTGAGTAGATACTGCAAATAAATACTCATCACGAAAGGAATCATTTACTGGAATATTATCATCAGATTTTAACCGTGAAAGGAAATCAGCAACAACATTTTCTTTACCTGGTCGATCTATAATTGTAATATCAAACTCTTCTAATAACAATAAACATCTGGTAACTCAAGCATTTGTGACAAACTTGTTCATTAAATACTTAATAGACGAGTGATCAGTATGGACAAAAGTAGAGTAACCAGTAATGTAATGTCGAAATTTATTAATAGCATACATTACTACTAAAAATTCCTTTTCCGTAACTGTATAATTAAGCTCAGAGGGGTCATATTCTTACTGATAAAGTAGATAGAATAAGGAAGATGGTTTTCCTCTTGTCCCAAGACAGCTCCAATTGCAGTATCTGAAGCATCAGAAGATATATGAAAGGGAAGTGCCCAATCAGGTCCTCTCAAAATAGGAGCTGTGGATAACTGATGCTTGAGTTCTACAAAGGCCTCTTGGCAAAGATTAGTCCACTTGAATCCAACATTTTTCATAAGTAACAAAAATAAAGGAGAAGCTATCTTGGATTTTTTTTGATAAATCTCCTATAATATCCTGCGTGTCCTAGGAAAATTCTCGCATTATTTTGTGTTTTAGGAATAGGAAGATTCTGAATGACTTGTATTTTGGATGGATGTACCTGAATTCCTTGAGATGAGATAAAATGTCCAAGCACTACTCCTTCACTCATCATCATATGACATTTTTTGGTGCTTAAGGAGAGGTGAGCTTGTATACAACGTTTAAGTACTTTCTCAAGATTCTGTAATGCATCTTTGAAAGACACACCATAAGGGGTAAATTCATCCATAAATATTTTGATGGATTCATTCAGCATATCAGAAAATATTCCTATAACTGCCCTTTGAAAAGTTGTTGGTGCATTACATAGTCCAAATGGAAGAACTCTATAGGAAAAAGTTCCCCAAGGGCTAGTAAAAGTGGTCTTATCTTGGTCTTGGGGTTCAATTCTGATTCGGTTATACCCACTAAATCCATCTAAAAATGAGAAGAATTTCTTCCCTGACAAACTATCCAACACTTGATCAATAAATGGTAAAGGAAAGTGATCCTTTTGAGTGGTTTTATTTAAGGCTCTATAATCTACACACACTATCCATTTCATGTATTTCATAGGGACTATTACCAATGGGGAAACCCATTCACTATCAGATATATGGTATATAAATCCTACATTAAGCAATTTCTGAAGTTCCTCTTTAACAATTTCTCTTAAATTAGGGTTCATTCGTCTTTGGGGTTGACAGACTGGTGGACAACCTTCCTTAATATAAATCTGGTGAGTACATTATTCAGGGGAGATTCCCCTCATATCTGTATAGTCCCATGTGAATTCTTCCTTATTTTCAAGCAGTAACTTCATTAAATGTTGTGTTTCAACAACTGTTAGATCAAGATTTATGTTCAATGTTTTTCCAGGTTCGATTTCTACTGTTATGCTTTTAGAAGAGATGGTGTTTGATGTTTGAGGTAGATCTTCAGATTTAAGCCTTTCCTGGGTATCTGATTCCAAAAGTGCAGCCATTTGGTTATGTGTTTCAGAAGTCACAGAGGAGGGTTCATAAATAAAATTATTAATTACTTCATCCTCAGTGGTATCTTTAAGGTTTAAAGCTTGACCGATAGTCAAAATAGGTTGAATAGCATCATCATCATAGTCCATCCATACAGAATTCTCATTATTAATCATGGGTGTAGCATGAGGGTAGAGAGTAAGCTGTTTAGTTTCATATCCATTGGAAATTGTCATTGAACCAGATCTGCAGCTCATAAAGGCATCAATTGTGGCTAACCAAGGGCTTCCCATAATTAGAGGATGCCCCCCCAAATTTTTTTTAGTCTGTAACACCACAAAGTCAGCTGGGTAATTCTAGGACTCAACTGAGATGACTAAGTATTCAACAACTCCTTTTGGTTTGATTGTAGAATGGTCAACTAACTCTAGAATGGTTGGTGTATCTCTGATTGTGTTTTTTAGCTGTAACAATTGTGAAGTTTCAAGAGTCATAATGTTTATAGCAGCACCTAAATCTACTAGAACTTGAGGGATTATTGTTTTACCAATTTGGACTGTCATAGTAGGATGGCCAGGATCACCATATTTAACTGGAGGGGCTTTACTAGACATCAATGCAGATAGATCACCCATAACATGAATTGTAAGGGGATATTTAGCTTTCCTACCAGGTTTCTTAACACAAATACATCTCATGGTTCTGGCATAAATTGGTACATTTATTAGTGCCTATAAAAGTGGAATTTTAACATATAGATTCTGAAATTCCCCTAGAATATTAAAATCAAGTGGCTCAGGCATTCTAGCTAAAACTAAACACTCAGGGAATGGTGGTTCTTCTATTTCAGCACCCTTGTTAGAGGGTGGTTGTACCTCTTTATGTGAATCATGTTTTTCAGCTTCTTCTTTATCAGAATCGGAAGTGGTAATATCATTGATAATGGGTTCAAGTATTTTTCGATATCGTAAATGAATGTCATTACATTGTGCAGGGAAAATAGGAAATATAGGCTAGTTCTGAATATCAATAACTTGCACAGATTTATTATTGGGGTTAGGATTTGGTTGTATGGGTAGTTGGGGTCTCATATGATTATTTCATGGAGCACCTAATGGTAGAGGAAGTGGTTTCTTGAATTGAGGAATTGATTTGGAAACGAGAGTTTTTGACCCCTCCAATTTGAATTCCATTGATTAAAGTAAGATTGTTGTTGTGGAGGCCAAGGAGTCCACATTGCAGGATCTACAAAGGGAGGGTTTGTTTGTTGCATGGGTGGGTAATTCATTTGATTGAAGGGTGGGTATTGCATTTGGTTAAAGGAATGGTAATTTGTTTGACTAAAGGAAGGGTAATTATTCCAACGATTAAATGGCATATTAGAGTTCATACCTTTTCCTCTTGGTTTTCATTTCCTTCTCTATGTCAGCAGATAGACTGCTTCAGCTTCTTCTTCGGTTGGTTGCAATGCTGCTTTTATTCCTGGTAAAGAAGGGCATTGTGGTGTTTCATGATCTTTCTTAAAAAGGGTGCAAATTGGTATCTTGTCCAATGGGCATTCCCTTAGTGGATGTTTATCTCTGCATTTGGGGCAAAATATAGCCAAAGCTACTTCTGCTTCGGCTTTTTTCTTTTTAACCTCCAAGGTGTCAATCTGTGAAGCAAAAGAACTTAACATTTCAGTTTTAAATTCTTTTAGTAAATTACCTATTTCAGCGCTTTTTTCTCCTCCACTGGTTGATTTTTAAACTCTTGAATATGTGGTATCTCTACTGTTTCAACTGTTCCTTGCAGCTCCTCTTGAACATCTTTTACAGAGGTTAACAATTTCATCATATGACTTCTTAGATATATCCCCTTTACCAGTCATATTTAGCATGTCTAAACAGTCATCCCTCACCCCTTTCAGTAATATTTTTTTAAGAATATCCTTACTTACATCAAGATGATTGGATCTCTGCAGGTTGTATTGTAGTATTTCCACAAAGTCCTCCAAATTCTCTTCCTCCTTTTGTACCATCCTAAATAGTTGCTCTCTTTTTTCTCTTGTCCGATAGTGGTCTTGATATTTAAGCAGAAATTTTTGTTTCATCTGTTCCCATGTTGTGATTACATGGCCTCCAAGACTCATGAACCACCTTAATGCATTTCCTTTTACTGTTGCTGGAAATAGCTTCAACTTCTAGGCATTAGTAACATAATCATAACTTCTACATAATATATCAAAGTTAAAAAGAAATTCGTCAGGATCTTTAGAAGATAAACCATGGAAGTTAGGTAAGGCTGAAAGTGGGATATTCTTCATGGGAGTTGCTCCTCTACGGAGATCACTAACACGAAATCCCAAAGTAGAGAGAGAATTCTCATCTTTTCCCTCTCCTTCAGGATCTACTTGTCCTCCGCCAAAGAATCCTTCATTGTTTCCTTCCATTGTTTGATCTCCTTCTGCACTTTCTCGATCCTCAATATTTTCTACTGGCTCTTCAATGTTTTCCGGGTTTTTCAACGTTTCCTGCTGATTCCTCAATGTTATCTACTGGTTCTTCAACACTTTCTAATGGATCTTCAATGCTTTCTACTGGTTCTTCGACACTTGCTACTGGTTCCTCAATGTTCTCAGGGCTCACAACTTCTTCTGTTTCATAATTCGATTGAGGGGAGTGTTGAGGCTTTGGCCTTCGAGAGCTTACTCTCTGAGAAGATTCAGCTTTTGATATGATATCGTCAATAAAGGTCTTTCTTCCTCCCCTTCCTTTTCCCTTGCCACCTGTAGGGTTAGTTTTCTTATGGGTTCCGTGTCCTCTCATGCAATTTGCACATATGGAAGAAAAACATCAATGCTTTTGAAATCTATAATTTTCTTCCATGGCAATGGTGCCAAAATGTTGGTCACTTTAATTTTTTATTAATTTAAACAATTCAAGTGCTACATAAATTGTCAACCCAGGGAAGTTTGTTTATTTCAAAGGCAATCACACACTATATATGCTCAATCTCAAAAGTGATGAAATGTTGTAGTAAAAATTATGCTAATCACACCTTGCTTTAACAAAACTGAAGTCTACTTGAGTTACAACAAATAAAATCTTTCTATTTCAGACAATCATTAAAAGAATCCTGGATTACATTAAAAATACAATGATCTAGGAAATAAAATCAATCTGCAAAAAGGAAGACCAATTATGCTATAACAGAGAATAGGACCCTATTCCCCAAGTAGGAATATTTAGCACCTGTTTCTCATTACGAAGCTTTCACAAACTCATTCCATAAACAAGATTGCTAATTAAAATAATCCACAACTTCTTAGGAATGAATTCTATGAAATCAATGCAACAAGTAATGGACACAGAGCTTCAACAATAAACAACAGAATTCCAATATTGCATAAATAAATTCAGCAAACAGAGTTTAATCAAGGCATGAATGAAAAGAACAGCTAACAAACTATAGGAACAAATGGGTGAATCTTGTGAAGAAGGCGGGCCCTTTCCTTCTCACAAGATTCCCCAGAAGAAGGAATTAAAATGAAATGCTCAGAACAAACTTTTATTCATATTTTGAAAGAAACATATTACAAAAGAGTCACGTTCATTCTCTATTCAAAAATGAACATCCTGTAGTCTCTAATCGATCCCCTCTAATGCTGATGTCTCCTATTTTTAAAGAGGAGACATCTATTACAATTTATTTTCATTATAGAAATCCTATTTTTAACCCAATCTGATCTTCTATACTGAAATAGGACCTTTCTGTTCTTCCATAGCAAAATGTTGTTACAATGGTTACAATGGTACTGGCTTCAGAGTGGCCCATGTAACAACTTCCTTAATTAAATTTTCTTCTTTCCAACATGCTTGAAATGCTGCTTTAAAATCGCAAATCATGGGTTGTTTCAGCAATGGGATTTGCGTACCATGTTGATTGTTTCAGCAATGCGGTCTTCAGAAAGCCATAATAGATTATCTGCGGTCTTCAAACTATCTCAGAAATTATATATCTTCGATTAATGATTAAATATGAAAGTAATGTCAAATTATATGTAAAACAAGTTAAACATATAGTAAAGAGAATAATATTATATACGTTTTGAAAATGGATGAAAGTGATAGTGTAAGCCTTAAATATGGACTGGAAAAGAGTGGAATGATTACAAAATGTATGGTCAAAATGGTACATTATGGGGTCCTAACAACAACATTTTAATGGAAGTTCAAATATTTCATTGACTGAAGACATATTAATGCCTCATTTATCTCCTCTACCTTGACGAGAGCATCAAGCAGAAAATTATATGTATATATTTTTGGGTTCAAGCCTTTCTGCATCATTTCCTCCATAATCAAGTATACCTCATCTATTTTGCATACTTTTCCAAACCCATCTACAAGAGTTCTATAAAAAACTACATTCAAAACTATTCCTTTGCCTTTTGCTTCCTTAAGAAGAACGCATGCTTCATCTAGTTGGTCAACCATTGCAAGTCCATCAATAAGTGCTCCATAAGAAACTACACTAGGATAATGGCCCCTTATCCTCATTTCTTCAAGGATCTGGTCAACTTCGTTCACCTTTCCTGACATGAAAAAATCATCAATGGTAGTGTTATATGTAAGAATATCAAGTTCACATCCTTTATCCTCCATTGTATAAAACAAATTTTATGTTTCATGTGATTCAGTAGCCTTTATAAGAACATATAGCATGGTATAATAAGTACAAACATCTCGAACATATCCATGCTCTTTATTTTCTTCAAAAATTCTACATGCCTTTTCAATCTCCCTTGTTTTAAGAAAAAAGTTCATATATACATTATAAAGTGTTAGATATGGTGTGCAACCTCTACGAATCATGTCACTAAAGACTATATGCCCATCATATTTCCTACCCCACTTGAAAAAGCTCTTAATAAGAGATACATATACAACAACATTTGTTGCATGATTTTTTGTAATATCCCAAAATGGGAAAGATAAGAATATATAACATTTATAGCATTTCAATATAGGAAATAACAGAAATGTAAGCAAAAAAATGTAAAATGTTGGAAATGCCGGAATATAACATCAAGACATTAAAACATTATCATAAATATTTTATCCATATAATTATGTTTCAACAACAAATTTAAGTACAAAATGCTCCAAAAGGAATGCACTCAAGCCACAAGATGGCTGAAATACACTATTGAAACCTAGCACTAGAATGTATAAACTACTGTTGCTGGGAATAAGCTCTATGTGCAAGAAAATTATGGAGTTCTCATAATGATCCCAGATTTTAATTAGGGATTCTACTCAAAAAACCCAGAAAATCCCAGAAATGGTTTGCCCAAATTTTGAGTTTGGAATTTCGACCCTTTTTAGGTTGCACATTTTACCCCTGTTGGTTGAGTTACACACTCCCTGGAGAAAAATGCTGATGTGGAGCTGAAACAATGATATATCTACTTCAATAGTACCCACCCAGCTCACTAACTGAAGGGTTGGTCCCTTCTCCCAATTCCCAAGCTCGAAACTTGAGTTATAGCTCCTCCACTGAATATGGAGTTGTTGCATGCACAACTACTAGGAAATGTTGCGATGTCTAAAAGGGATGATGATGTAGCCCACTGATAGATAATACATAGCTGATCATAGGTTGCTGAAGTGATCCCCAGAGTGAAGGTTTAATCCCTCAAATGATTCCAAGTAGAGTTTCTTGGAACTTCCTCTTATCCTCAAATTGTCAGTGCAGAAGTATGCAATTCCTGTAGGAAATGTTGCTGCATAGGAGAATAGATGGATGGCTTGATGCCGAGTATGAAAATGGGACTCCTGGAAGACTAAACTGGATCCATAGTGTGAAAGGTTGATCCCTCTACAGGTTTCTCAGCTGAAGTACTGAGAACAACCTTCCAACTCTCAAACCCAAGTTCAGGAATGTGTAATTTCTATAGCTGTAAGTGCAGTGAGAGTGGTTGAGAGTGGAACTTATTGTCGGATGATGAATGCTGCCCAAGAAAAAATTCCTAGAGTAGGCACTCGATGTATCTAATGGATAAGGGTGGGATTCCTACTCGGGAACACCCAGTGCTAAGAACACAACAGAAATATCTAAACAGTTGAAGTGTGCAAAGAAATGTCTTACGACACTCAAGAATAAAAATCAAGACTCCACTTCCTTTGCTGCCCTCATATTCATTTTATGGTTGTGAGCCTTCCCTAGCCTTGGCCCACATCATAACTTCATTGCACATGTGGTCTCTAGCCTCCATAAATACTGTGACGTCTTCCATGATGTCCATCACTACTACAATTACTCTCCACTTCCTCCATCATGTCTGGATTTAATGCACCACTTCCTCCATCACTTCATCATTATTTCTCCATGATCTTACATTTATTCCTCCACTAACTCCATCATTTTCCTCATTATTTCTCTATGATTTCCACTCATCATTCATTATTATGTTGCTTCACTACTCCGTAATACTACTCCACTAATCAATTAGCCCACATTCACACTAGAGAAGTGGATTTTATTCATCTACTGGGTTTATGGGTCCCTCCACCCTTTTATTTACTTAACTAAATAAGAAAAGTAAGAGCTCTAATATTCCAATTAGCTGATGGAAAATTTGGAATATTGCATTCTTCCCCGCCAAAATGTTTCTTGTCCTCAAGCAACTGCCAAAGTTGATGTTGTAGAAATCCATCTCCCTCCATAGTGGCATCCTCATATGGATGGTTTCCCCACCTTATCCAATGTGTTATGAATGCTCATCTCAGTAGTTTCCTCTCTAGAATGTCTAGAATGGCCTCCAATTATGTAGCTAGATTCCTCTCCTCATCAATGAGTCCCCAAGTGGCAACCATTTGTTGTCCAAGAGCTACTTCTTTGCATGAGATATGTGAAGTGTAGTGGTTCCTTCCCCAAGTGGAAAGTCCCAACTCATAAACTATCTCTCCAAAACATGATACATGGAGTAGGTTGTTTCTCTCTGTGCTCCAGCCCTTGGCCCTGGTGGCCTTGCTTGCTCTAAGCATCATCTCAACATTGTGAAAAATAGGAAAGAGAGACATATGGATTGACATGTAAAATTTTGAACCATACTCTCCCAATAGCAGTCACCACAACAATTCCTCTTGCTTCCACATCACACCATCATCATACCAAGTATGGTAGCCATACTCTCTCAAGATAAGCCACCACAGCAATGCCTCTGACTACCACACCACCTCATCATCATACCAAAGTATGCTGGCCATAATCTCCTAAAATAATCCAATGCACCAAGGCTTCCTGTTGCCATCCCACATCATCATTACGCAAGGTATGGGATAATTTCAATCCATATTCTCCCAAGAGTAACCAGTGCAAAAATGACTCATGATGCCAACCCACACCATTATAATTCAAAGTATGAAGCAATGATATATTGATTGAAATGTAGAACATCACACCAGAACAACATAGCAAAGCTTTTTGCTACCACATCATATTTGTATCATGCAACGTCCCAAACAATAGCATACCCATTGACATGTGATATGTCATGTGATGGGAAAACTCTCTCAAATGTAACTAGCGGAACCATGCCTCATGCTGCTTCATCACACCAGTACTATGTAAGGAATGGAACATACAAATGTGAAATTTTCAGTGATAATCTACCCACACAAGAGCATCTAGCGCAACCATGATTCTAGCTACCTCATGTCATAGATCTACGAGTAGATTTTTAGCCACTTTCTCATCATCTCCATCCATCCATTGAATTGTGGGCGATGACTCATACCATGCACCAGCTTGATATCCACCCAATGGAGAAGCTCCTGCCAAAAAATGCTCATACAATAATAGCCCCCATCATAATCTATGGCCTTGGGGAGACCATGAAGCATGAATACATCCCATAAATATAATTTGGTCATGGGTAAAGAGATGTACTACATGGAAATGTCGAAGCAATGTGCATACCTCAACAGAAGATCAATGTCGAAAATACCATCCTCCATAATATGATGACAATATTTTCAGTCCATGATATGTCAAAATGCATCCTCTTTGGGGTCTCTCCATGAGAACCTCTCTCTGATGGCCCAGTAGAACCTATGAGGTTCTGAATATGCTGCATGTAGAAACTTCACTTTGAGCAATGAGGTACTCATCAATAAGGCTCTATCCTGATAATGGAAGATGTTATCCATTACATGATGTCTACCATCTACCATCTGCCCATCCAATTATTCATAAGTGAAGTAGTTGTCAAAATTTTCAAATAATAATTGGGCCCTCAAATCATCACCGCTCCTTAGTGGTAGCACTGCTGATCTCCATGATAGTGCATCAGCTACCACATGGCCCTCTCCATACATAATGTTGAACTCATAGTCTTGTATTGTACCAATCCACTGTTACTACCTCTTCTGCAACTGCTATTCCTCCTCAAAAAGATGTCAGAGACTATGGTGTTTGGTCTTCACCTGAAATCTACGGCCAATAAAAAACTTCCGTAATTTGACCAGTGTATGCATAATGCCAATATCTATTTGTCATAAGTAGAATATTATAGCTCATACGATAGTAACTTCAGGTTCTCAAAAGCTATTGTATATCTTCCATTCATTAGGACTATGCTAATCCCATCCTCAGAAACTCCACTCCTCAACACAAAGTATTGTGTGCAACTCAACAATGTCAAACTGGGATAGTTATACATATTCTCCTTGAACAAGTCAAGGGTCCTCTGCATAGTGATAGTACGCTACTCAAAATCAACAATGTGCTCTAACCCTTAGTCATGCATTGCCCTAATGGCATGACCCCACAAATCTCAGTATGATATGTTGAAATAATTTGGGTGGAAATGCTTTCATACCTTGGATCAAATGATGCTTGGGAACACCTTGCAAAGCTACAAGAGTTCCTCCAAATGGTGCAACTGATTCTCCAACTGTAGGTGATGATGATGGCTGTTCCTCTACTGCTGCAGCGGAGCTGGTATCTTCTTTCTCTTCCTAATGCACCTCCTGAATCATACATTTGACTCTCAATGTTGAAGTCTTGGGAACATCTTGCCAAAATTAAAGTGCTACTCCCACCAATGTAAGTACCTCTACTGCGGTTGGTGGTGGTCGTATTTTCTCTTCTCCCAGAGTATCAGTGCTGAAATCTTCATTTTTCTCCTCATATACTTCCTCACCAATGTCAGAAAATGTCTCAATAAAAAGTGCCTCCGGTTTTCTTCTGTCAAACATCCTTACCAACCTTTGAGTTAACTCTACATACTAATTCACTCTTGCATGTTTCAATCTGCCAACCCACCAGTCATTTTCTTCACCCTCAGGGTGTACCACTGCAATATTAATAGCTTCATTTTCCACTACTGGGTGTAGATGGAAGAAATCATCTTACTGCTCCATCCACACTTTTTTTGTTCTCGTGCATGACCCATAAACTGTAGGCAGTAAGAATATATTCTGCATGTGCCCTCTTCTTCTATTGCTGATGTGGGGTCTCTAATTTTATTTGATCTAGAAAAATAGCTAGAAAGTCAGACTCTATTTGAATGCTCTAGATTCATATATTTACTTTGCAAGACAATCACTCAGAATCTCATGCTCGAAATATCCTCCATCTCCATGCCATTCATTTCCTTCTGCAAGGAAAGTGGGCATAGTAGGGTGTTTTGGAACTTTCTGCTCCGTCGGTTGCTTATAATACTGATAGGAAGTGCTAAGACCTTGTCCATTCTAAAACCCTCTTCAGGTTTCCTTTTCCCTTTCCCTTCTCATTTATTTGATCTCCATGGTGAGATCCTACATAGATATGAAGAGAAGTGTGGCAAACTAATCCCTTCAGCCATTGTAGACTTCTTCTTTTTTTGCTTCTTCTTCTTATTATTATGATGTCATGAAATGCCCACATGTTGAGCCAAAGATCATGATCTGATACCACTGTAATATCCAAAAATGGGAAAGACAAGAATATAGAACATTTATAACATTTCAATCTAGGAAATAACCAGAATGTAAGCACAAAATTGTAAAATGTTGGAAATGATGAAATATAACATCAAGACATTAAAACATTATCATAAATATTTGAGCCATATCATTATGTTTCAACAACAAATTTAAGTACATGGTGCTCCAAAAGGAATGCACTCAAGCCACAAGATGGCTGAAATACACTACTGAAACCTAGCACTAGAAAGTATAAACTATTGTTGCTGGGAAGAAGCTCTATGTGCGAGATAATTCTGGAGTGCTCAAAATGATATGGGATTTTAACCACAGATTCTACTTGAAAATCCCAGAAAACCCTAGAAATGGTTTGGCCCGATTTTGAGTTTGGAATTTAGTCCCTTTTTGGGTTGCACATTGGACCCCTGTTGGCTCAGTTACACACTCCCTGGAGACAACTGTTGATCTGGGGATGAAAGAATTATCTATTTGCTGCAATAGCACCCACTCAGCTCACTAACTGTTGGGCTGGTCCCTTCTCCTGATTCGCAAGATCAAAGCTTGAGTTCTAGCTCCTCCACTGAATATGCTATTGTTGCATGCACAACTGGTAGGAAATACTGCATTATCTAGGAGGGTTGATGATGTAGCCTGATTATAGCTAATACAGTGTTGATCATAGGCTTCTAAAATGATCCCCAGAGTGAAGCATTATTCCCTCACAGGATTCCAAGCTGAGTTTCTTGGAACTTCCTCTTCTCCTCAAACCCTCACTACAGAATTAGGCAATTCCTACAGGAAATGTTGCTGCATAGGAGAATAGATGGATGGTATGATGTTGTGTATGAAAATTAAACTCCCGAAATACTGGAATGGATCCATAGTGTCAAGGGCTGATCCCTCCTCATGTTTCTCAACTGAAGTATTGAGAACAACCTTCCAACTTTCAAACCCAACTTTAGGAATTCGTAATTCCTATAGCTGAAAGTCCAGATGAGAGTGGCTAAAAGTGGCACTTATTGCCAGATGATGAATTCTACCCAAGAAAACCTTCCCACAGTAGGTACTCAAAGTCCCCATGGGTAATGGTGGGATTCCTGCTTGAGAACACTCGGTGCTAAACATCACAACAGACTTAGCTAAATGAATGTAGCATGAAAAGAAATGTCTTACGACACTCAAAAATAAAAATATAGACTCCACTTAACTTGTTTCCCTCATCTACCTTTTATGGTTGTGAGCCTTCCCTAACCTTGGCCTGCCTTGTACCTACGCTGCAGATGTGGACACTTGCCTCCATAAAGATTGCGATGTACGTCATGATCTCCATCGCTGCTACAATTACTCTCCACTTTCTCCATCATTTGTGCATTTAATTCACCACTTCCTCCATCACTTCATCATTATTTCTCCATGATCTTACATTTATTCCTCCACTATCTCCATCATATTCCTCATTATTTCTCTATGACCTCCACTCTTCCTTCATTATTATGTTGTGCCACTACTCCATAATACTACTACACCACTCAATTAACCCACGTTCACACTTTAGAAGTGGATTGTATTCATCTACTGGGTTTATGGGTCCCTCCACCCTTTTATTTACCTAACTAAATAAGAAAATTAAGAATTTTAATATTTCAATTAGTTTATGGAAAATTTTGAATATTACATTGTCATCTAACATCATTTCAAATAGCCTGTATGCTTCATCAACCCTATATTTCCTACCTAAACCATAAATTAGATAAGAATATGTTACTACATTTGGCCTACAAGCCTTTTCTCTTAAACTCTCAAAAACGTTGCAGGCATCATCCAACCTCTAAATCTTTCACAACCTAACAATCATGATGTTAATTTTCATTACATTTGGAAACAAACCTACCTATTCCATTGTTTCCTGCACTTTGTAAGCATCATCTAATCTGGATTTGTTTCATAGGATATCAAACATAATATTTTAGGTGGAGTGTTTAGGTTTTGCATCCTTTTTAATTTTAGTGAAAAATCTATTAGAGTCATCCCCCTGCCTCTCTTTCCAAGGCAAGTAAGAATTTAGTTATATGGTATGAATTTGGTTTTACATCCTTTTTTATCTCATTATGTTTAGTAAATTGTAAGCTTCATCAAACTTACCAAAATTTCCGAAGAAGATAATTAACGGGGTATATGCATAAGCACATGGAACCTTTCTGGTGAGTTCTACGTTCCCAAACAATTTTTCCACTCCATATAATATATTTTCCTTGCAAAGTACGTCAATCATAGTTGTATATGTTACTTCATCTGTTGTGATAGTTTGTTCCTTAATTTCATGAAAGAACTTATAGGCCATATCTATTTTACCTACCTTTCCAAAACAATATATGCAGACATTGTACAAGCCAATATCTGCACCCAATCCATTGTTTTTCATTTCATTGAACAAAGACAGTGCAACAAGAAGCTTACCTTCCTTGGAAAATACGTGGACCAAGGTTGTAAATATATGGGTCTTCACTTCATACCCTATCTCCTGCATTTCTTTAAACACTATAAGTGCCATTTCTGGTTCATGGATTTTGCAAGTGCACCAATGAGAGTTGTAAAGGCAGAGAATGTAGATCTAAATTTAAACTTCCTCATAGAAATAAGAATATCAACAACTTTCATCAAAATTTTATAACTTATAAATATCTATACTAGTTTAACACAAGTAGAATTCTTTGTCTCTAAGCCAACTATACTCATCTCCTCAAATATTTCTTGCAGATTATCATAGTGTTTGTTGCTAGCGAGGAATATTAAAAGTGCATAATATGATTCTTGAATATGTTGATTAAAATTTTGTTTCTAGACCCATATAAAATAATTAGTTGTCTTGTCCACATTCTTCGTCCTCTTCAATACTTCTACAACATATCCAATATTAGAATTACTATTTTTCCTTTCAAGAACTTCTTCCACATCCGTTCCCCACGTATATTTATCAAGAATGTTGCATATTTAATTAAACTCATATCCCTTTCTTTTCTTGTTGGCTACTATTGTCATGCTCTTTCCCGCATCCAACTTGCTTGCCTTGATCAAAATATCCAAAATATCCAGCTCCAACACAATAACCATCTAGTAACATAAGCCCCATGTTGGTGAAGAATATTTGAAACTACAAGGAGATTATATAGCCTTAATAAAAAATACCACTTTTTGTTTGTTTTTAAGGATCCAAAGAAGCTGAAAGAAACTTTGAAGTTGAAAGGACAGATGAAAAAACAAAAAAAGACCAGCAATGAAAGTTATTGCATGAACAATCGATTGACACTTAAAATAACTAGTAACACAGGTTCATAACTTGATTCTTTCCCGATGACAAGTATTTGTGTGATGTATGCATTAAAATTGAGATCGACCACATACATGATGGGAATTAGAAATAAAACCTACCAAAACCATACAAAAACTAAATTGTAAAGATAAAAAAAATAGAGATGTTTGAACTTTGATACTAAGGTTTTCTTGGTAGCCTTTTGTCCAGCTGCAATGATCAAATAAAATGTACATTTTGGAATCAGGGAACATTTTGTTGATTATGGTAGCCAAATACAAATTTATCAAACAAGTAACTTGTCAAATAAATTTTGGGGGGTAGTATGCAATAACCCTTTTGATGTAGGTACACAATACACATGGAATTTATTAAGAGGAAGTCATAATGTTGGATTATGTCATGTCATTATAACATACAATACATGGAACATTCAAAATGTGATAATCTAAATATAAGTTGAAGATTGAAATAGAGGAATCACTTCTAGAGAAGGATTGATTACACATAGTTCCTTCATGTGAATAAATAGAAAAAAAACTGCAGGTCAATGGTACCGATAACAACATAACACCAAATGAAGTAATATTGGAGATGAATCAAACAAATGCAAAAATAGTTATAAGTTAGCAAGGGAAAAATGTTTTTTATTTGGTTGCAAGACAATGTCATTTCATACATTCTCACAAAATAATGATATAATTCAAAACAATGGATGATAGAGTCATTTTCACAAACATTCCCTATTATCACTTGGACTCTTCAATGCCAATTTATCGTCCATCTATATATCTACATATGCTTTAGTGTGTATTCATAAATGCAGGGAAAGGGCCTTAAAACCCGGATTTGTACTTGACATCATCGAATTCTCCTATGATAGCAGTGACAGCATGTATGTTCAATAGAGTTGAAGGGTAAGTCACGTAGCAAATTAAAACCCAAGCGCACGAAATTTTAGCGGAATGCATTTCTTGTTTGAAGTTATATAAATGAAACAGCCGAAAATGAAAGCCATTGATTTTTTCAGAACTAAAAGGGAGTTGTGGTGAAGTTGAAGGAGATGAATGATTTAAAGATGTGGTGAAAAATTCAAATGATAATAATCCTTATAGAAGTAAAACCATGATGGAAATGAAGTTAAATTTAAAAGTGTATAGTTTTTAACTTGAAATTAGTAGGAATACTACCTTCGAAATAGTTTTGTTAAAACCAGTAGGTTGAGGGTAAATAATGTTATAGAAATAATTTCAATACATACTATTTAGATCTGTTTTAACTTAAGAATTACTACGCACCTAAAAAGATCAAAATTTTGATTTAATAGTAGATCCAGAGTTGAATGGATGTAGGTTTTCTTATTTAAAAAAATAATATTATTAGTTTTTTTTTATCATTAAAACATAAAAACAGAAAAATGATATTCAAGTTAAATTTTATGTTTCCAACTTTTAAGTCGTTTATAATTTAGCACTAACCCATTTATTGTATATACTATTTTCCACTCACTACATAATTAGCTAACATGATAAACATAATTTTCCACAAGTATATCCTCTATACATGTATGTGAACATTACAATGTGTCCATGTAATCTCTCAACAACCCTTGCTAGTGGAAATCATGTCACTTAACTTGAGTCTTGGATTTCTTAAAGCTTAAATAAATTATATATAATTTACATCTAAAAGTAACCTCTCTCCCTTCCCTCTCCTTTCTCCCTCACTCTCTCTCCTCTCTCTCTCAATTCCTCTCTCTTCCCCTCTCCCCCTTTCTGTCCCACGTCCCTTTGTGTACCCCCATATCTCTCTCTCTCTCTCTACTTCTATCTCTATATGTATGTGTTTTTCCCTCCCTATCCCCCCCTTCAACTCCATCTCTTGCCCCCTCTGTCTATCCTCTCTCTTTGGGATATATATGAAACATTTATAATAGTGGTGAGGATAAAGTGTTTAAATATATCTCAAAAGTAATTATGGTAATAGTCAGTTGGGTATCAAAACAAACCAACAACTACAAGCCCATGTGGGAATAGATATAGTTCAAATGCTTAAATAAAGATGTGTCACATATATATATATATATATATATATATATCCTGTGATAGGATTGAAGGGAGACAACACTCCTATGTTCTGATATATATAAAACATGAGATACATATATTATAAAGTATATTGCGTACATAACGTAAATTTCATGAAGAATTTTAAGTGGTATAATATTATTGTCATGTAGTATGTAGAGGTAGGATTTGGGTGAACACAATTAAAAATTACAAACATAAATGACTAATTCATATACTTGTTGTACTTTTTATTTGGTCATATTTTTATTCTTAGACTATAATAGTTATTTACATTAATCATTATTAATTTTGTCACTTATTTTCTAGTTATATATTTTAGTCCTAGACTGAAATAGTCATTTAAGTTAGTCGTTTTATTTTAGTCACTTCTTATGTAGTTGTATATTTTATCCCTAGACTAAATTCATCATTTAATTTAGTTATTATTAGTTCGGTCACTTAAAATTCCTAAAATTTAGTAGTAATTCACTTGAAATAATTGTGGTAACTAATGTTTTTAGTCACCTAGTCACTAATTTCATCATTTTCTACTAGTGATTATAAGGAAGCCACATATGAGACTAGTCTATGATGAAATAACCATGAAGCTTCCCATACCAATCACTACTTAGAGTCAAAATGTAAAAGTTAGGAATATTAACAATAGGTATATCAATAATTTGACATACTTTGGATTTGGAAGAAAGTATTATGAGAACAAAATCCATTTACACCAATACCTTGACTTTAGTTATGTCAAGCTGAAAAATATGAACAACAAAATTTTGGGGTGAAATATTTAATTCCAGACAAACTAAATAAGGCATTATATTTGAAGATGCCCCAGAATCCACCAAGAAATTATGCAAAGTTTTATTAAAGATCTCAAAAGGAGGAGTATGGGAATTTGATCTACCCCCAATTACTATAGTATCAGTGGGATCGATATTTTCTGAAGAATCATAGGGATATTTTCCTTTTACTCTAGAATCTTTAGATGTGACAATAGTAGGCACAGGGGATGCAAGAACTGCATCTAATTCCTTAAGTAAAAATTTATGCTGTTGATTTAATTCACTTACATCATACAAGGAAATATTAGCTTGGACCGTATTCATATCCTCCATTATATTATATTCTATGGTGTCAGAAACCCCCAAAGATTTAGATGTAGATTGATGACTTGAAGAAGTTGGAATCAATTAAGAAAATGTAGAAGGGGATTGTTGGAAGAGGGTCCCCTGGGGAAAGCATTTTTGAATAAAATTAGGTTTTTTTTTTTTTTTTTGCATTGCGCACAGATGTCTAGGGGCTTTGGGGCAGGTCAAACGTTAAATTCCCTTAATTATTGTAATGGGTAAAATGGAAAACCATGTCTCAAACCATGGTTTGAGACCACAATATGTGTGCATTTGGAAAGATATGAAGATGTAAGATTCAAGTGAATAAATATATTATATCATATCATATCATTTCATTTAATGTCTAAGCTATGATTTTTTATGCGTGAATAGTTGATTTGAATTTTGTCTAGGTAGAAAGGATCATGCTAGATGTGTCCCTAGAGACCTAAGTCCTGAGCTATGTGCAAGGACCCTACTGCTGTGTGCATAGGCACAAAAATTATATTGAACTAAAGATATATTAATAAAAAAGAAAGAAATTTTGGCAAACCCATACTTTATATGATTCCTGTGGTTAATTGTCTTAGAATTGTTATGCGTGTTATCTATTCCTTATTATATATCTGGATCTGTTTCTTTAAATCCATATGTATTTCCGTAATTTATAAGTCAAGTTGGTAAATTACATCTATGGTGGAGCCTCATTCTGCTTAATTGTTAGATAGGAAGTATAATTATCTGTATACAAAAGGGTTTATTCTATAATAATCTGTGAATGTGCAAGGGATAAGTCTATTTATCACTATCTAGGCACGTGAAACTGCCTATTGTTTGTCTTCAATTAGATCTAGTTCTGTGAATTTGCATGCAACAAAGTAGGCAGTAGATATGTTAAGTAAGGATTGGGTCCACATCAAAATCTCCCCCAGAGTTGTTGCAACAATTGGAGAAATTTAGCAACAAGATTACCCACGTCGTAAATAATTGGATCGATAGTGTTATGAGATTATTCATGACTGTGTTCACTATTGATATGTTTGTATCATATTCTGAAGCCAAACGGATATTTTTCAAGGGCCCTAGAGGTAAGTTGTTGTGCTCATTGAAATTGTAGATTAAAATAATTTTGTTTGAAAATGGTACTTTGTGCAACTGCATTGAGTGACTGTCCCAAAGAGGTCCATCGAGCTCCATGTGCAGATGTCTTGGTAGTTCTACACGCAGCAGAAAAACTTACAGAGTACACCTAGAAGAAGATTTTATTTATAGTCCTCTCAAAGGTAAATCTAATATATCAACGAAGAGTATGACACAAGTAGCTCTGGTTAATATACATGCACAGATGAAGAGAAATTTCTTATAGTTCATATCCCATCCACTTTGATCCTGAATTCATCTCCTAACCACTAATCCACCCCACCTCTACCTCCACCACCAGATGTTGATATGGCTACTTCCATGAAGTTACCTAATTTCCATGGGATTGGGAATGAAGAATTGGACCAATTTTAGTTTGTTATAGACAATGTATGGACAACACAATAGATCAATGATGATAATGTTAATAAAGCATAGTTGGCTACTGCATTTCAATAATGTGCACCATATTGGTACATGAGGTATCAAGCGATGAACCCTAATGCAACAATTAATAATCTGAAGGCTGCATTGAAGGAACAATTCAAAAAGTCGAAATCATATTCTCAATGCATGACTCAGTTAAAGGAAATCCACCAAGAAGTGAATGAATACATATGGGAGGCAAATCAATGGTTGAATCACACCATCAAAGATGGAGGATTTACTATTGATGACACGCAACATAGAGAATGGTTCATTGCCATGCTGCTATCGCATCTGCGCTATTCCTTCAATCAATAGAAGATTGTGATGTAGGTTGAAGTTGTGGATATTGCAATGAAGTTAGAATCCCAACCTGTACCAGTTGCATAGTCTAGGGCCCAACAGATTCAAAACCAACTAGATGCACTACACTTAGAGATATGCATCCTATGCCAGGAGAAAGGGAAGGACGTATGTGCAAGTGTATGGTGTATACATTGTAAAGTTGAAGGGAATCATAAAGATAAATTTCCTACATACAATTTTTATCTAGCATCCGGAGGACCATGTTCGATTAAGAGCATGGTAGTACCAACTAATACCCCCACATTATGGTGCACGATTCGTCAAGTAATTGGTCTACACTCGACAAACTTCTACCCTAGGATTGGTAAATATGTCCCAGAGCTTAACCAACCTTTCTACAAATTTTTCCAATCAGTGGGAGATGATGAGTAGAATTGTCACAGTTTTGATTCAATGATTGATCAAGTTGGTATATATATTATGCAGATAGAAGAACGAGAACTAGGGCCACCTGCATCTATACCTCGATGTGGTAGATTCCAAGGTAGAGGACGAGGAAGAGGAGGAGGATATGGTTGAGGAAGGGGACAGGTCAACTGCTATAACTGCAAAGACATTGGTCATTACACAAATTATTGTCCAAACCCAACACAAAAATCCTGTAGTTATTGTAGAAAAATTGATCATGTTATTGAAGATTGCCCTTTATTGGTTGCCCTCTGTCAAAGGAAAAAATCTTGATACTGATCTCTAGATTTGAAAGGCACCTGAAAATAAGGGAGGATTCAACTTACAAAGGGAAAATAAGACCTTTGTAGAAGAAAATAATGATTTCACAAAGATGGGTGCATCAACATCTAAAGCATCAAGCAAGCCCATGGATGTGGTCGAAGGGGATGAAGAACTAAAGCACTTCCTGGAAGCTTGTATTAAATTGTTTTGCAATAAGAAGGAAACCGATAAACTCCAAGCATTAATAGACAACTTCATAGAGAAAGAAAAAATCCTGATGGAGAACAATGTTATCAATAATATTTATAAGAATAAAAGAAGAACTGGATGGGAATGTGCTTGACCACTCAGATCGGTGCATATGAAATGGATCAAGTTATCTTGGATCTAGCATCTGATGGGAATGTCTTACCAAAGAAGACTTGGTAGCCAATGGGAGAACCTAAGATGGAGTGATACACTATTCACTCGTGCATGGCGAATCATTAAAATACCATCCCATTAGGAAGACTCTTGAAGGTATTAGTGAATATTGAAGGAGTTCGAGTGCTTGCAGACTTTGAAGTTAGCCAAATTGTTGATGATACCTACCCATATCCTTCATTTTTGGGTCTGAATTGCGCTATCGATATGGATGAAATCATTAACTTCAAGCACAGAATTATGGCGTTTGAAAGTAATGGAAAGACGGTTGTGGTCCATCTAGACCCTGCAGAAGGAGAAATATATACTGATATGGTGCACACATACGATGATGTTGACCATATTTATAAGTTAACTATGTGGGATGAATAATGGATCAACCCAATAATAGATAGTTAGCTTAATTGGGAGAAGGATAGTTCATGATTTTCATATTCAGATGAGGAGATCAAAAAATGGAAAAACAGTTTGTGTGAAGTATTTGTGCTATGCTGCAATTAGTTGAGAAAACATCTACCTTGCATATCCTTAGAGGTATGAGATTTTCCATATTATGATGGCACGAGTAATGTTAATATGTTTTAAGAAGAACCTGAAAAAAAATGCTCCAAAATAACAATGGTTCCATGCACTTTATATAGCTCTGCATTCGACCCCAATGCACTGGTGGGAGATGCATAAAGGAAACTTTTCTAACTAGGAATAATGCACCCGCATGATGAGTCTATGATTTCAGCATCTCAATACCAGAATAGGAGAGACACATTTTGGAGAAGGTGATCCGTTCGAACATCTCTCTAGATGGAATCAAGCATTGGGCGAAGATCCAAAGCAAGAATGGGTGACATATTCATCCAAACTTTGGAGAAGGTGCCTATAGAATGGTACCTTGAAACAAAGTTGCGATGAGGAACTAATAAATTGATTGTGCTAATAGAAATTTTTATCTTAACCTTTATTTTTGAAAGTGGGTTTGAATGCATTGATTAGGAATTGCAGGATATTTAGGAAGTCATGCTTAACACCACAAATTCGTCGGTTGAACACGCCTTTCCAGCATGGGACGTGCAGATGATACTTGGAAAAATTTTCAAGTGCGGACCAACACTACTCGACTTCGAGACTTTCATAGATGCTCTGTGCAGTGCCATATACTTGGGCAACAACGAAATCGATATCTACCTCCATGACCTCATCTTCGTCCATAATTTATTCGGGCATGTCGACCATAGGTCTGTTTTGGCACATGAGTGATCAGTAAACATCTTAAAATTACCTCCCAACAGATAGTGGCTAAATTTCTACAGCTCGTAGACCATAGCCAATCTTTCCCTCTCAATGGTCGGGTAGTTGCGCTCCACACTAAAAAATTTCCTACTCGCAAATGCAATAGGGTGGTCAATATCCTTGGCTATAGGCTGCGCTAAGATAGATCCTAATGTGATGCAGGATGCATCAACGTGTTCATGGAATTCTATTGTTCAGTCTGGAAAAACCAATATGGGTGGAGTGACCATCTTCTCCTTAAGCAATTCAAAGCTCTTTTGGTATTCCACGTCCCAACAAAATGAGGCATCCTTCTTTAAAAAATTATCCATTGGTGCGTTGATCAACACATAGCCTTTAATAAACTTCCTCTAATACCCTGTGTGCCCCCAAAATTGAGCGCAACTATTTTACATTTGCGGGAACCTCTGAGTTAGCAATAACAACAATATTTTTTGGATCCACCATAAATCCTTGCTGACAAAAAATATGACCGAGAAATATCCCTAAAGGGATGCATAATATACACTTCTTCAAATTGAGCGAGATCTGATACTTATGGAAAGTATCCAACATCAAGTGCAGGCTTGACACATTCTTCTTTGATAATCAAAATGCAGTCTAGTCATCGAAGTATACTTCTAATAATTTGTGGATGTATTCCTTGAACACAGCTACTACTAAGCACGACAATATAGATTGCACATTCTTCAAACCGAATAACATGACTGTGTATTGAAAGGATCCCCACTCTATCGCAAAGGTTGTTTTTTATTCTATCTTGTGGCATGATCCTTATCTGATGGTATCCATAGTATCCATCAGTGAAAGAGTATCCCTCCTACCCACTCACAATGTCCAATATTTAATCAGAAAATGGAGTTGGGAACGGGTCATGCAAGAAAGAATCATTAAATTTTTAGAGATCTACACAAATCATTATTTCTCCCTTGGTCTTGTTATCTTGAACCACCATAGGGCTTACCCAATTTGACTCTTCTACTAGTTTAATGATCCCTGCGGTAGCCATTTTATCCAACTTCTCTTTGACCTTCCACTTGTATTTTGGATTCAACCTATGCATACATTGCTTCACGCATCATACATCAGGTTTTAAGCTGATCTTCATTATCTAAATGTCTCCTATAGTGCTTTTCAATTCAGAAAATTTTGTACGAAATAGCTCATGATATTTAGTTAATAGCTCGACGACATTTCCCATAGTATCATCATCCTAGTAGTCCCCTATATTTGCTAATTTTGGTTGTTCCTATAAGCCTATTGACTTGCCTAATATTCAGAGGCTTAGTTAGATTAGGTAACTCAATTGTAGGCCCAGAAACTATGCACTTTCATTTAGACTCAGGAATGTTAATGTTCCTAGGGTCTTCTTCCTTAACTTTGATTAAAAAAATTCCACAGTCAATGATTTCCCTCATATGCGCATCTCATGCTGGGATGGTGCATTTAGCCGATGAGTTTTTGGTATCAAATATGACTTCCTAAATATATTGTAGTGCCTTATCAAGGAATTCAAACCCAATTTCAAAACTAACGGCCAGGATAAAAAATTTATGTCCTCTCATTCCGTTGAGTAGTTCCTTATTGTAGCTCAGTTTTGAGGTACCAAGCCGTAAGAACCTTCCCCAAAGTGTGGAAGAATATATGCACCCATTTTGGCTTTGTCTCTTTGCCCCATGCTTTAGTCCATCTAGCCAGATATTTGCACAAATTTCATTCTCTGGAATAGGTCACTCCTATTTTGGTATTTGGATGCTCAAATTGCAGACACATCTTGTGGGTGCATTCTTCCTAGTTAGCCAAGTTTCCTATGTGTGTCTCCCACCAGCACACTAGGATTGAATGCAAAGCTATATCAAGTGCATGGAACTTTTGTTCTTTTGGAATAGCTTTTTCAAGTTCTTATACAAATAGATTAACCTTAATCATGCCATCATATATGAAAAATCTCGTACCTCTGAGGATATGCACCATAGATATTTTTTCACCCAATTACAGCGCAACACAAATAATTCTTGGAAATCGTTCTGCTAGTTTTCCATATCCTCATTTGAATCTGAAAATCATGAACTATCCTTTTCCCAATTAAGCTGACCATAAAATTTTTGGTTGATCCAAACTTCATCCCGCACATTTAACTTATAAATATGGTCAACATGATCATCTGCGTGCATCGTCTTAGTATATATCTCTCCTTCTGCAAGGTCTAGAGGGACGACAACCCTAGTTCTATTAATTTAAAACACTATACTTCTACGCTTGAGCTTAGTGATGAAGTCCATATCGTTAGCCCAATCTAGACCCAACACCATAGGATATAGGTTGGTATCATCAACAATCTTGATAACTTCAGAGTTTGCGAGCACCCAACTCCTTCAATATACACTACTACCTACGAGAGTCTTCCTAATGGGATAATATTTTGCTGATTAGCCATGCACAAATAAGTAGTGGACCACTCCAACTTAGGTTCTCCCATTCTCTAGCAAGACTACTTTGGTAATACGTTCACATCAGACCCTAAATCCAAGATAACCTGATCCATTTCGTATGCACTTATCTGAGCAGTCAAGCACATTTCCCATCCAGTTCTTCTTTTATTCTTATAAATCTTATTGAAATCCTTATTATCCATCAGGGGTTGTTGTTTATTTTTGTATTTTTCTATTAATACTTGGAGGTTCTCAACTGCCTTCTTATTGGACAACAATTTAATACAAGCTTGTAGGAAGATGTTTAGTTCCAAATTTCCTTCTACCATGTCCATAGGCTTGCTTTATGCCTTAGATGTCGATGCTATCGTCTCTGCGAAATCATTCTTTTCTTATACAAAGGTCTCATTTTCCCTCTATATGTTGAACCCTTCCTTCTTTTCAAGTTCCTTTAGAATCCATAGATCAGTATCAACCGTTTTTCCTTTGTCTTCACTGGTTGTAGCCCCACTCCTAGTAAGAACATTCACACTTGGTTCTTCTTTGCACAGCTCATCTCTTACCATCTGAATATTTTGAGTGGGATTCTATGGTTTCTTTTCCTACATTCTTGCAATCAATACAAGAAAATCTTAAATAACATGATAAAATTGTCTACAAGATATGCAGTATTTTGGTGTTGGATTTGGAAAATCATGTCCATAATGACCAATGTCTCTGCGGTTATAGCAGATGACATGTCCCCTTACTCGACCACCTCCTCCTCCTCTTCCTTGGCCTCTACCTTGGAATCCACCACGTTCAGATGTAGATGTAAGTGACCCTAGTTCCCATCCTTCTTCTTGCATCCTATATAGACTGTAATATTCCTAAATTAGCATGCAGCTAATGGCAATATTAATCTTGTCTTTAACACCTAGTTAAATTAATAAATCGTTAAGGAGGCCCATACATATCTTAATCAGGCATAAAATCCCTCTTAATGTGAAAAGGGATCATAATAATAGCTAGATCTAGCACCCTCATGTGTGTATAGGGGTAAATACATGTGGACAAGGTCAAGCTTGACCAAGTCAACAATGCTGGTATGGATGGAGTAGCTCATCATTAGAGACAACCTAGTGATAGTGGGAGGAAGATTCCTTGAAGGTGGAAACCCTAATGAGTGGGAACCAAGGTAAGAAGTCTCACACTTGTTTATAAGGAGGGAAAGGCAGCCATAGTGAGGCATGTTATTGAGTATTGATTTTATGGTCTGCATGACTATTGTGCATTCTTCAGCTGTTTAGTTGAGATTGCTGTGTTTCTTAGCATCAGGTGTTCCCGAGCAGGAATCACATATCCTTTCCTGAGAGGCCTCTTGGGGGAGCATTGTACTTCATTTTTCCACACTCATGCTTAAGGAAAACTAGTCACCTTCAGCAACAACGTAGTCCCTTTCATAAACTGCGTTATTTCTTAAGGTATTGCAGTGGAGGGTTGAGAAACCCACTTCTGGAGCTAGTTTTTCAAAGGATGAAGCATTATTCTCTTTGGGAGATTAGTGATGAATATTCTGGAGCATATTTCACATCTTGGTACTTGGCGAACATATTTCTCATCACCTACATGTAGTATCCCTCTTTGACTGCGTTATTTCAGTGTGTATATGCAGTGAGGGGTTGTAGTGTTTGATCGGAGGGTGAGATATTCACGGATTGGATCGGCCTTTCACCTAAAGGATCTATTGGAGGATATTCATTCATCATATGTAATCATCTATAGCCATATTCATCCAGTTCTTGAGTTACAGTTGCTATTCAGTGCTAGGGGTGCATTTTGGCATTTTTGCACTTGTGCATATTTCAGGAAATCCTTCCTGGGTTGTCTTGAAAATGTGTTTGGGAGCTTAGATATTTACTCCTGGCATTGTATAAACCATATATTTGTAGAAATATATAATTTCACATTTCCAGTAGCAGTGTACCATCTATAACTTTGTTGTACTTGTTCATGAGCACTTTCTTATGTAGCAGCATTTCATTTTTTGCATATGCATTCATGGGAGGCTCGCTTGCCTTGATTATTTGAATTGTGCCCGCTTCTATTGTACCTATTTTTTGTTGATTTACATAATAAAATGGCTTCTTGTATTTCATACATTTTGGTGTAGTGTTATTCACTACTATTTCGAGTTTTATTTCTTTTATTGGTGCATTCCCCATTTGGGAATATTACAGTGGTATCAGAGCATAATCTTGGCTCAACCTGTGGATCTCAGCCATTATGCTATCAAGAGAATAAGAAGAAGAGGAGGAATATAATAATTATGGAGAGAATGAGTTTCATCTCATCTCTTTTCAGATCTAGGAAAGGCCTAACCAAGGAGGTCAAGCAAAGAAAAGGGGAAAGAAGCAGTGGGACTATACCCTCTCCTTTGGAAAATGGAGACAAACTGAAAGAAGATGGAGGACACTTGGATCACAAGATTCTAAGTGAATAACTCGTAGAGTAAAAATCTCAACCTAGAGATTTCAAGGAGACTCTAGCCTTCCCACAGTTCATCCAGCTTAAGCAAGAAAGGAGACCTTGCAGCAAGGGGAGAATCAAGGGGAATAGGTTTCATTGTCTACTTTTGAAGGGTCATCTATAGCAAGGGCTTGGGCAAGGAAACTAGATGCATTATTCCTACTACATCTAGTGGTAGAAAGAGAGATTGTAGAGATTGTAGCACTGCACCTTGAGGGTGAAGCAAACACTTGGCGGTTCAACCATTTTAGTCATGCAAGAGTGACTGATTTTGCAGAATTTACTCAAAGGGTGATTAAAAAATTTGGCAAGGAGAAATCAGAGGAGGAGAAGCACTTACCACCATTGTAGGAGACTTGTACCAACGTTGATACAACTATGGAGGAGTAGCCAGTAGCACCAGTAGTTGGAGGAACCATCACAATGGAGGAAGGAACTATTGAAACCATACAAGACGTTCCCAAGTTTCACCAAGATATGCCTAAGTTTCCATTTCCTATTGTTTCAGCAAATCTTATGGGGGGTTGTAGAAATATGCCATAGGATGACCGATGGTAAAGATACACTTATGATGGGAAGTAGCACACTATCACTGTGTTGAGGAGCCTTGATATAATTAATGAAGAGATATACATTCATCCTGGTTACTAATTGTTGAGCTGCACACAACTCTTGGGGTTGGAGTGTAGATTTTTGGAGGATGGAATGAGCATTCTCCTAGGAAATGAAAAGAAAAACTATGTGTTCAAAAGTGAAGATGATCTTGAAACAACAGATGCACCATCATGGAGATCAGCATCACTATATTTGAGTAGCAATGATGAGTTGGGGGCCCAACCATTAGTGGGGCATTCCAATGACCATTCCATATGTGTAGCAGAGGATAGGAGTATGGTTGATGAGATACGTTTTATCTCCCATTACTATAATGGTATTCTTCATTGGATTGATGCCAATGTTGGGAATGATGATAGACATTCACCATGGGTTAGTGGATGATGTTGGTGAGCAAGAGGTTGGAGAGCCACTTGCAGATCTATGACACAGGGCAGCAGGAGGCAACGCTGCGCTGGCTACTCTTAAAAGAGTTTGGCCATCATACGACATACCCTTTGTCAAAAGGTATGTTATGGATGGAGGCATTGCATGAGACCCATATGTTATGGTAGTAGAAGATTTGGTTGTATGGGGCATTGTACAATTCAATCATCATGATATTACTCCATGACGTGTATGAGGGAGAGATAAGGGAGCAGCAAGAGATGTTGTTACCTTGGATTTTCCTGAGAGAGTATGGGTTGATCCTCTCCCATGTTTGGCATGATGTTGCAGGAGTAGGTGATGGCAATATCATGGTGGAAAGGGGCTACTCCTTAGCGTTGGATTATCAGGAGGTACTTCCACTTTGGAAGGGATTTCCCATATTTAGCAGCATTATGGTGTGGAGTACTAAAAAGGTATGATTCTGATGATTATTTCAATGGCTTTTTAATAGAATTTGTGAACCTTTTGTATCATGAATTTGGAAAGTAATAAGGAACTATAACAAAACATGTGAGAATTGATGTGCATAACTTAGCCACTGATAATGGTTATTTTCTATACAGGAAAAGGAGAAAACGAAGAGTTTCCGCTCCAAAGGAAAGGAAAAAGTGGAGATAACTGCTGTCTCTCTGGACGAGAACCGAACGCAAACAAAGAGAAACAAATCAAGGCAAATCGGCTCAGAAAAGAAGGAGAGGACACCAGCTCAGCGCAAAAGAAAAGACAGGATGAAGAGTTAACAGTTTGGCGAATCCCTCAGGATCGAAGATCCTGAGGGATCGCTGCTTTATTTATCTAGTTGCTTGGACATCTCCGTCGTCGTCTTTATAAAAAGAGACAGCACTGTTAGTTTAATAGATAGATAATAGCGAGATAGGATACGTTTTTATGTAATCTTCTGTAAGACATCAGATTTGGTTATCAAGTTTCGTTGAAGACTGGTTCGATGTATTTTTGATCAATGCATTAATGAAAGCTTGGTGATTATTCCATCTTCGCATCTGCATTAACTTAAAGCGGTGTATCCTTGGAGGCTAAGGGCCCGGCCCCGAAGGACACTTGCTTCTGTACCATTACGGCTTCACTTCTGTGTGGTTTGTTTATTATTGTTATTTGATAAATTGCTATGCTTTACAAGTTCATATTATATGCTCTGTTCAAGTTTGAATCATTGAGGTTTCTACAGATAGAATCGTGTGTTAACTCCGCATCAAGTTATTAATCCTTTCAAGAGTTCATTACATGTTCTTACTGTTATGTTACAGAGCTGTCATATTAACGTTCGTGTTGTGTGCAGTATTGTTCTATAATTCGTTAATCGATTGTTGTTGTTCCTTTAGTGTGATTTGTGTGAATCGCCTTTAGAGTGACAGAATGTTCTTTGATTGCAAAGAGTGTATAGATTGAGTTTGGTTATAACCCGCGGGACTTAATTATTCAATTGTTGTTCCATTTTAGAGTTGCTGTTCCATTCCAGAATTGTTGTTTAATTCTTTATTTACTTTGCTGTTCTATTTATCCGCATTTGATGTTTTGGTGTGAGAGATGATCTAAGACTGTAGTGAGCATTGGAAGTCACTGTCTAGCTCCCAGGCTCGTGATCTATGCTTTAGTTCCTTTTCCATCAGTTTCCGAAGGGATGGGTTGTCATTGCCGAACCCTTGACTGATAAGTTATTGAGTTTTATGAGTGTGTGATTTACTTCTTTAAAGTAATTTGATTTCAGTTAAGCATCTGTTTACTCTTGTATTTCTTAAGCACTGTACTACTAGCATTACTCTGACAAATGAGCCTCAGATTGAGTCACTCTTTGTAATGACAAAACGCTCTCGGGTTGACATATTAATGTGAGGTAATCAGAGGTGAAAGATACCCTTTTTATAGCTCTACATTTTGGCGCCGTTGCCGGGGAAAGAGTGTAGCCATTTGTCTTTTTCAGAGTAGTGTACAAGCCTGCTAGGGAGGAGTTGGATCCTAAAAACGGAAGGTAAGAACCTACGTGCAGAGCATGTAAAAGACCTGCTCACTATCCGCTTTCCTAACAGATTTGTTTTTGCTTGTTTGAATAGAAGTTGGTAGTTCATTTTTTTTTGCATGACTAAGCAGAAAAGACCAGAAAAGAATATCAAACCCCTATCCAAACCTGAAAAAGCTAAGGGGCCGGTGACCCTTGGCCGAACGACCTTCATAGACGAAATCTATAAGAAAACAGAGTCTCAGCCATTAGTAGGCTTCAAGAAAAACACTTCCAAACCGCCTACTAGTTCCCTTCAGGCCACAGGATCACCATCTGTAGCCTGTGCTGAGGTGCATAGTCAAACTGAGGAGCAGGACTTTCAAGAAGTTGAAAATTCCACTCCAGAATTATTGCAGGAAGGGAACTCTAGCAACTTTTGTGAAGGAGAAGGAGAAACAAGGGAAATCGAGGAACCAAAATCTCCTCTTGAAACAAATCAGCCATTAGATAGCACAGATAAGGGGAGTGCCGCGAAAGTCATTGTTGAAGAGATTCAATCTCCTCAAACACCTGGTATTCCCATTATTCCGGATAAAGGAAGCGCTATTAAAAAGATCCCTGTCAAAACCGTTCCCACCCAACCTAGGAATACCCTCCTAGATATCCCAGAAGGTTACTGGCATATATTCGATCCCATGGCTCAAAACCAACCAAATGCTCAAAACCAGCCAAACACTCAAACCTCTACATTACAATATCCTATAGTGGATTCTGCAGCAAATGCACCCATGAAAGCTATCCCTCTTCAACATATCCCTACATTTCACGGACTCACATCGGAAGATCCGGATGCATTCCTATTCGAATTCGATGTGTTATGTCGGGGGTACGATTACACCACCGATCCCCAAAAATTGAAATTATTCCCCTCTACATTGAAAGGAGCTGCTTTAAGATGGTTTATGGGGCTAGGTGGCGGGGTTATCAACAATTGGGATCAAATGAAAGAATCCTTCTTAAAGAAATACCAGGATTATTGTAGGTCTAGAGAATTAAAAGACGAAATATTTCAAATGATAGCCAGACCAAATGAAACATTAGAGGAGTATGTGGAACGTTTTCAGTGTAATTTACAAAGATCTCCTTATGCATCGCTACCTTTACCTGATAATGTGTTAAAAACTGCATTAATGAGGGGCATGAAGGAACAATGGATTGAAACATTAAACATTATGGGCAAAGGGGATATTTATCAAGAAAATTTTACTGACATCCTTGATTTGTGTATCAGGAGTTCGAGAGGCAGCACAAGAATAAAACCGACAGAATATGATTGGTTTGCAAGAGATAACAAAGTATCAGCAGAAGGAGTAACACGTGCAGAAATTGGAAATTTATTAGAAAATTGTAAAACTGATATTATGGGGACACTAACTACACAACTTGATATTGTGCAGGCTAAACAGAAGCAGCTGGAGGCAGAACAGAATTTGGCAATCTTCTGCCCCCGATGCAGAAAAAACACAGCCACAAGGAGTGTCCATTAGATAAAGTCCAAACATGCGCCATCTGTACAAAAGATCACCTTACGGAGAGCTGCCCCTCACTTCCTGGATTGAAAGCGGTATATAAGGAAGCAGAAGAAGAACCAGAATCGGTGAATTCGATCAACCCGCGCCGCCCGTGGCAGCCAAGACAACCTGGTATGTTTCCGGACCCAACCTCTTTCTTTCAAAACCCACAGTATAATGCTCAACAATATGGTATGTGGCAAAATCAATCTCAAACCCCATTTACAAACTGGTCACCACAATCATTTCCTTCTTCAAATCCATGGCTGAATCAAACAAGCCAAACTGGTTGGCCGAATTTCCCTTACACTCCGCCATATTGGAAAAATGGCCCGTATCCTTCACAATGGACTCCCTCTACTTCACAAAGTTCACCCTGGCAGACAAGCTGGCAAAGACCGATGTACCACCCAGCTGGAACTATTCCGCTCCCTCAACCTACTTTGCCAGCTCTACAACAAAATCCCCAGTCTAACTTGAGGCCGCAACTCCCAGCCCAACCCGATCCCAATCCAAACAACAGGCAAGTCCAATCCATTCAAATCATAGAATCACCAGAAGCAGGACCCGACTTAAGGGAGTGCAATGACCTTCAGTTAAGATCTGGGCGTATAATTGAAACTGAGGGAGATAAAACAGTTCATATTGAAGATCAGTTACCCAGAGAACATCAGTCACAACAAGAGGATGAAAATAAGCAACAAACTCATAATCAAGCAACCACATCCTCTCCTCCATTCCCAGAACGATTAGCCATACCTCGATCCATACAATATCCTGACTTTGACATTCTGGGAGAATTACAAAATCTGTACATAAAAATTCCATTCCTCCAAGCCATTCAAGACATTCCCATATACGCCAAAACTATAAAAGAATTGTGCATAAAGAAACCAAGGAGGAATATAACAAATAATCCAAGAGTCCAAGTAGTCGGCACCTTATCTGACCTATTGTCTGGAAGAGAAACACCCCTTAAATATGAAGACCCCGGGAACCCAATTATAACTGTTCAAATTTATGGCCAGACCCTGCCTAATGCCTTAGTTGATTTAGGGGCTGCAATTAATATTTTAACAACCACAACTTGCAAAAAGCTCGGCATTACATCTGTAGAACCCACCTCTACTCTGTTAGAATTGGCTGACCGATCTGTGGTTAGACCAGAGGGCACTCTACATGATGTCATGGTCTCTGTAGAATCCTGGGAGTATCCAACTGATTTCCTGATAATTAATCCAAAAAACCCGACTTGATGGACACCCGCTAATTTTAGGTAGACCTTGGCTCGCTACTGCCGATGCCTACATTGGCTGTCGGCAGGGAAATATGACCATAACCAGAGGACCAAATAGCAAAAATTTAGTTCTATATCCTCCAGCGCAGCCAAGTGTCACAATGATTAAAACTAATAAACACCCTGTATCATACCTTACTGATAACATCAGATCTCCATTAACTATACAAGAGGCACTCGATTTTAAAGATCAAACAGAAGACGATGCCATTAATAATTTCATTACTCAAACTGAACCTCGCACACGGTGTCACATGATAGAAGCAGCATTTGATAATGAATTGGAAGAAGATCCCCTGAAAGATATTCATGACCAAACGATACCTGTTACTTCTGTTGCAAATAGTAAAACTGTGGAAATTGCACCGAGGAAAACTTTAAACATCAATGCTAATCTCACACCTGAACAAGAAACAAAGCTCATCCATCTGTTAACAAAATATCAAGAAGCATTTGCATGGGACTACCCTGATATGAAAGGAATCGATCCCCAGTTATGTACACACCACATTTACACAGAAAAAGATGCCAGACCTGTGCGTCAGCCGCAAAGGAGACTTAACCCTCATCTAAAAGATGTCGTAAAAACTGAACTTCAGAAGCTTTTAGATGTGAATTTTATCTACCCTATTTCTGATAGTAAATGGGTCTCTCCACTTGTGGTGGTACCAAAAAAGAATGGGAAATGGAGAATTTGTGTGGATTATAGGGAACTAAACAAGGCAACACAAAAAGATCATTTTCCTCTTCCTTTCATAGATCAAGTATTGGACACTTTAGCAGGGAAGAAGTTCTTTTCTTTCCTGGATGGCTTCGGTGGATACAATCAGATTCAGATTGCCCCTGAAGACCAGGATAAAACTACCTTTACTTGTCCTTGGGGAACATTTGCCTATCGAGTTTTACCTTTTGGCTTATGTAATGCTCCTGCCACATTTCAGAGGGCTATCCTTAGTATTTTTGCATATTTAATCAATGATGGACTTGAAGTTTACATGGACGACTTTACACCATATGGAGATGATTTTGATCCAGCTCTAGACACCCTAGAAAAAGTCCTACAACGCTGCATTGTTACCAGGCTTT
The DNA here is from genome assembly GCA_034641835.2 of Pinus albicaulis. Taxonomy (NCBI): domain Eukaryota; kingdom Viridiplantae; phylum Streptophyta; class Pinopsida; order Pinales; family Pinaceae; genus Pinus; species Pinus albicaulis. Next base: position 966,812,128 of record CM076583.1, on the reverse strand, counting down.
GCTTAAGCAACGAAAAATGTTTTTTGATGATGACTGAAGGACTTATCCTAGGACACTATATCTCAGCAGCCGGCATTCAGGTAGACCCGGCCAAAATCCAAATACTTTTGCTTATTCCCACTCCTACTACTCAAACAGAGGTACGCAGTTTTCTTGGATTTTCGGGTTATTATAGACGATTTAAGAGCATTATTCGCACATTGCTGCTCCTTTATATGCACTAACTGGTAACGTTGATTTTCTTTGGACAGACAAATGTGACCGTGCTTTTGAGGATCTAAAGAAGCTTGTATCCACAGCCCCAGTCCTTCGAGGACCAAACTGGGACCTACCGTTCCAGATATCATCTGATGCCTCAGATACAGCTATTGGCACAGTCCTTGGGCAGGAAGAGGATAAAAAACCATATGCTATCTATTACATCAGCAAAAATTTATCCCCTGCTGAATTGAATTACTGCTTTATTCTTGAAAAAGAAATTCCTAGGCATAATACATCATCGATAAATTTAGACATTATATCACGAGGGCTACCATGTTGTGCGTATACGAACCATTCTGCTATAAAATATTTAGCAAATAAGCCTGTCACAAATGCCAGAGTAACTCGATGGTTAATCTTATTGCAGGAATTCGACATCACATTCAAGGACCGCCCTGGCAAAGAAAACCCTGTAGCCGATTTTCTTTCAAGAATACCAAAATCAAGCGATGCAGCAGCAGTGGAAGACCAATTCCAGGATGAGCACCTGTTTGTTGTTGCTGTTCAAACACCCTGGTATGCTGATGTTGCCAACTACCTCGCAGTAGGTAAACTACCAAAACATTTAACTCCTAATGAGCGCAAGCAGATTATTCAGAAAAGTTCTCGATTCTCGTGGATTGGGGGCTATTTCTTTCACACAGGAGCAGACATGCATATCGGGCGATGTGTTAGAGAGGATGAAATCTTTGACATCCTAAAAGCCTGTCACGATGGACCGTGCGGGGGGCACTTCGCTGAGCGTAGAACTGGACATAAAGTATTGCAGACAGGATATTACTGGCCTACGATCTTCAAAGATGAGAAGAAGTTTGTCCAAGCCTGTGACAGCTGCCAGCGAGCAGGTCAACCTGGTCAAGCTGATGAGATGCCTCTGAACCCACAGTTAGTCATCGAACCATTCGAGCGGTGGGCTCTTGATTTCGTCGGACCCATCAACCCTTCATCAAATCGAGAAAACATATATTTTGGTGGCAACGAATATGTCACCAAATGGGTTGAGGCGAGAAAATTGCCAAGAGCCACGGAGGACTCTTGTCATACGGTTCATGTTCCTTCTATTTGTTCGTTATGGCCTTCCTAGGGAAATAATTACGGATGGAGGACCACAATTTGTTGAGCATAAATTAGCTACAACACTTAAAAAGGTATCATGTCTGACATAAGATCACTACTCCATATACCCAGGGCAATGGGCGGGTAGAAAGTAGCAATAAGATAATAGAATCAATCCTAACAAAAACCATTGCGTCACATAGGCGTGATTGGGCTACCTGTTGCTGGGCCTCTGGGCATATAGAACCACATGGAGGAGCACCATAGGTTACTCACCTTATCAACTAGTGTTTGGAAAACAACCCATTTTTCCCATAGAGTTCGAAATCCAAACACTGCGAACAACACAGGAAGTCGGCCTAGATCTAAGCAAGGCACAACTCAATCGACTACAGCAGATCAATGAATTAGACGAAATTCGGCTCTCTGCACTACAAAATACAGCATTGATTCAACAGAAGCGAGCCAAATGGCATGATGCGCTCATCAAGAACAAGGTCTTCCAGGAGGGAGACTGGGCTTTGTTATACGATTCTCGGTTTCAGGACTTCCCTGGAAAACTTCAGACTCGATGGTTGGGACCATACGAAATCCAAAAGGTACATGACAACGGAACCCTTACTCTAATCACCATTGACGGTTCTGGATATGCATTCAAAGTAAATGGCCACCCAGTCCGTCTCTATCGTAAACCACTTACTCGGGAATCCTTCTGCGAGCAGCTACGCCGAGATACTGATCTGGAGACCTTAGGAGAGGAAGAGAAATCTTCCTCACCTGTAATTCATTAAGGGTCTATTTCTTTTTGCGATTTGTACATAAGTTCTTGTTTTTGAGTGATTCTTGTACATAAGTTTGATTTGAATATTTTCTTGTCATTTTTGCTGTTCCTTTTTCTTCCACAAAGTTTGATTTTTGCTCTTCTAATAGCATATGCATGTTTTTTTTATTATGATGTTGGTTTTGCTTGTTCTGCTGTTCCTTTTCTAAAGGAACAGCATTCGGATCTCTGCTGTTCCTTTTTCAAAAGAACGATATTGTTACGTTTCTCGTTGTTCCTTTTGGTTACCACTGTTCCTTTTCCTTCAAAGAAACAGCGTTCTTTTATTGCTATTTTGCCTTTTTCAACGGAATGGCATGTTGAGTGTTTTATAGTACTATTGCCGTTCCTTTTCCCAAAGGAACGGCATTTGCATTTTTGTTCCTTTTTCTATTATCCATCGTTGTTTCTTTTCCAACGGAACACCATTAGCATACTTTTGATCTCCTTTGCTGATTTAAATTGAGGATGCTTTTTGCCCGTCTTCTTTCTAGTCTTTAAAGCTTCAGCTATGTATTTGTGCAATGAAATATAAAAACACAACATGCCGAAATCTCAAATCATAAATCGCTATATCTATAAGGCTCTGCATTAATAAGAGGACAAATGGAAGGACATACTTATTTCTTACCTTTTGTTGACATGGTTTACTAATTTTGCCCTGATTGGTTATCTTTATCATGCTGATTCCCTTAAACTTTTTTATTAGCACTTGGGAATAAGAGAAAAGAGTTTATATCTTCCTATTGAGATAATAAGACTTCTTCCGCCATTCCTACTCTTAAGGAGTGTTGAACCACCCTTTGTGTATAAATAAGGAAAAGTATTCTATAAAAAAATAATAAAACATATGTGAACATGATGTGTCAAATGTCAAATGCAGGATAGGGGGTCTCATTGAGAGCCAGCCTACCATGATCATAAGGATGGAAGTGAAGTGGCATTCCCATTATGGCCACCACACCAGGGATATGGTCCAAAAGGTATATCAAGTAAATGAACCTTGGAACAGGAGGTCTCATCACGAGCCGGCCTGCCCACGTTTCGCTCCTTCCTCGTGAATGGCATTATGGTTAACTGGTCACCAAGCCAGCATAATGGTCTACATTTTGACATAGCAACATTCCTAAGTATACACAAAGGATCATGGTTCCGAGGGTGAAAAACAACTCTGCCAAGGTTATGGACACCTGTTGGTAGCAGAGTAATGTTAATGGTATCGAAGTCACCTTGCTTACACCAATAGGTAAGATACTAACACTCTTTTGTTTCTTATATCCTAGGCACTAATCATATGTTATTTCCCGATTTATACACCGCATGAATATTTATCATTACCAATCATGGCAACGGAGGTGACCATGACCGCTTAAGATTTGGCAAGTACGATACATGCCCTATCCATCAGTCTCAACTCATAACACAGCAGCCTCTTATATCATACGCGATCAATTCTCCACCTCGATTTCGGTAATCTGTTGTCCTTTTTCAACATGGCATAATTCCACATGCTGTTCCTTTCTGACTTGATTGCAGACTGGGGGCCGCTCCTTTATTTGCCGGCTGGGACAGCCTATCACACTGCGGGGGGGGGGGGAGGTTAACCTCATCATTCCCTGTATTACGTGTCAATTCACCATTCGAAACAATTAGTTTACGACGGTTTGGCATGGTTTCACGGCATGGCATATTTTTATTTTTACACAAAGTTGTTTTTGTTACACTGTTGCATACTCTGTGTTTTCTTTTTCGAAACCTTGCTCTCTGTGTTTCAAACCGGAAACGTTTTTGCTGTTTCATTTAGAATTCACAGTGAAATCATGGGAGGAAGAGCAATTCGAAGTGAGCCTCAACAGCTAATGATCTCTGCTGCTGCCCGAAAAATCCTGGAAAGGGCAGGATGGTTGAACTATTTCAATCGCTTACAGGAGGCTAATGAGACAGTAGCAATGGAATTTTTGCAGAATTTACAAGATGACCACTCCACAGTAAGAGGGAAACGGATAGCGGTCACTGATGCCATAATTGCAGAAGTTTCAGGACTACCAGCTACCGGACCGGTATGGACATTCAAAAAGGAACGATTACAGAAGGTCATGGAACTGTTTCAGGACGAAGGCCAGAATTTGACAATTAAAGGAAAGGGAGTTCTGCCAGCGACCCTAGGAGAACCCTGGACGGAGCTAGCAAGAATAGTACAGAGCTACATTACCTGCGAAGGAAGAAAAGACGTGGTAAGACCACGACACCTTAAACTTTTAGCTGTTCTAAAACAGAAATGCTCTGTGAATTTACCGGCACTCCTAAACTCATTATTGCATGATGCTGCACAAAGTATGAAAAGGGCACAGCACGTAGAGGCAATTGTTAGTCACCACGGGTTGATTCGACTTGTTGTTAGTTATGGTCTTACCCAGCAGCAGAGCAGCTGGGAAGAGCTCATTGCAATGATTGAAGGGGGATCGACAGAACCATCCCCGAAACGTAGACATTCTATAAGCCAACCAGAACAACCGGCAAAACGCAGAGAAAATGTTGCTAGTACATCACAACAACCAGAGACACACCAAGAATCGGCAAAGCGCAAGCATGCCGTTGATCCACCCGAGCAACCGGAGGAACCCAGGAAGTCGGCTCGGTTAGCTCGGATGAGAGGAAGCATAGATAAGCCCAGAAAATCAGCCCGGTTGGCTCGGATACGAGGAAGGCTGGAGAAGCTCCAGGAAAGCGCCAGCCAACCGGTGGTAATTGAGGACGAACAATCCAAAGAGGGGGCAGAGGCTGAACAGGAGGAGGAAACAGAACAGCAGGAAGATAGCCCATTACAAGACCTACTGGGAGAAGATGACTTGGCCGCCATCCTAGCCAATATGAGTAAGTATGGTCAACCTTCTAGTTCAGAGGACCCCCACGACAAACCCCAGGAAGAGAACATGCCTGTTCATGATGAAGAGGAGGAAAATACTGAACGGGAACACTCTGTTCCCAGGTCACACGAGGAAATTCTAGAGGAAGAAGGAGCAAAAACAGCATTTTCTCAGGAAGAAACAGAACCAGTTGAGGTGCATACCCCAGAACAGCCGGAGCAGAGCAGTGAGGAAGAACCCCAAGAGGAAGATTTAGCAACTGGTCATGATCCAGTCCACCATCGACAGACTGCTGTTCCTTCAAATGAAACGACGGAAATTAAGAAGTTGCGGAAGGAACGGACTAAATTGCTAAATACGATAACCCAGCTCAGACAACAAATTAGGATTCTGAAAAAGAACCAGAAGGTAAAGAGGAAAAAGAGGGCCAACAAACGACCTGCTGACCAAAACCCTGAGGATTCAACTGCCGTTCCACATGATGATGAGGATCGGGAACAAACGGATGTTCGTGTTAAAACAGAAAAGGATGATAAGCAAATTCAGACAGAGGCACCACCCTCAGGGGTAATAAGGGTTCTGAACTCCAAACAGCATAACAAGAAAGTTCAGGTAAAACTCCCGGCCTCCACTGATGTATGGAAAAAAGATCCAAAGACAAAATCCTCGCACAAGATGATGAAACAAGCACAGCAAGAAGCTGAGCAACTTAAAGAGCAAACGGTTCCCCGAGAAAAATATGAAGAGTTGCAGCAGCAACTAAGGGACGTCAGTCAATCCAAAAGCCAAGCTTTTGAAGGGTGGATGAAGGAACAAGAGGAAGTCACACAGGTAACTTGTAGACTAGATACTGCTATCAAACAGATGAATGACTTGTGTTCTTTATACAATAATGTTCTAGCATGTAGGGCCCCTGCTAAAAACTATGCTCTGTTTTTATTAGAACGGTATTTACAATTACAAATAAAAGCTGTTAAGGCAGGTACCCCTATACAAATCAACAATGTCAATGATTTTATAGACTGTTGTAAACATTATGGAGTGAAAGTCCAGAGATTGTTGTGTGAACTTTATTTGCACGACCTTGTGCTAAGTCAAGAGACTGAATTGAACCCTGGCCCCTCCATTGGCGATATCCAATTCCAAGCATTCATTTCATTCGGGGTTAATCAGATTAAGTGGCTCAAAGCCTATGATACTTTCCAGAGTCAGGAAAATGGTCTAGATTTACGAGTTAGGGCTGAGCCTAGGAACCCAGTACAGTTATGGACAGCTCCTATAAACCATATAAGGACTCCGGGTGTCATTGAAACATTAGGGCCCATGCATGAGGCACTCATTCGAGAGAGTTTAGAGTATTTCCTTTCCATCAAAGACTTGGCCATTAATGCAGCCAAATTTCGATATCGAATCTCTGATCCAAACATCCAGCTCAGAGAACCATTTAAGTATGAGAACTTTGAGTTAGCTGCTGACCGTTTGAATCTCTATGGCCAGAGTATTCTGAAAGCAGGGTCATCTTGGTTAGGGTATAGATTTCGCGCTCCAATTATTTGGCATCCTGCACCTGGATACCAGGCCCTGTATGATATGCCTGAGGGGCAAGCAGGTCAGTTCTTTGATTATTTAATCACTCAACATGGTTGTAGGCCTCCTCATGAGACTCCTTCTCCAGCATACTCTCTCACTGCATTACATGTCAACTACAATGTTTTCATGAGGACATGAAACAAGGTAAGCAGGGGGGTGTGTGGAGTACTAAAAAGGTATGACTTTGATGATTATTTCAATGACTTTTTAATAGAATTTGTGAACCTTTTGTATCATGAATTTGGAAAGTAATAAGGAACTATAACAAAACATGTGAGAATTGATGTGTATAACTTAGCCACTGATAATGGTTATTTTCTATACAGGAAAAGGAGAAAACGAAGAGTTGCCGCTCCAAAGGAAAGGACAAAGTGGAGATAACTGCTGTCTCTCTGGATGAGAACCGAACGCAAACATAGGGAAACAGATCAAAGTAAATCGGCTCGGGAAAGAAGGAGAGGACACCAGCTCAGCGCAACAGCAAAGATAGGATGAAGAGTTAACAGTTTGGCGAATCCCTTAGGATCGAAGATCCTGAGGGATCGCTGCTTTATTTATCTAGTTGCTTGGACATCTCCGCTATCGTCTTTATAAAAAGAGACAGCACTGTTAGTTTAGAGATAGATAATGGAGAGATAGGATACATTTTTATGTAATCTTCTGTAAGACATCAGCTTTGGTTATTAAGCTTTGTTGAGAACTGGTTCGATGTATTTTTGATTAAATGCATTAATGAAAGCTTGGTGATTATTCCATCTTCGCGTCTGCGTTAACTTAAAGCGGTGTATCCTTGGAGGCTAAGGGCCCGGCCCCGAAGGACACTTGCTTCTGTACCATTACGGCTTCACTTCTGTGTGGTTTGTTTATTATTGTTATTTGATAAATTGCTATGCTTTACAAGTTCATATTATATGCTCTGTTCAAGTTTGAATCATTGAGGTTTCTACAGATAGAATCGTGTGTTAACTCCGCATCAAGTTATTAATCCTTTCAAGAGTTCATTACATGTTCTTACTGTTATGTTACAGAGCTGTCATATTAACGTTCGCGTTGTGTGTAGTATTGTTCTATAATTCGTTAATCGATTGTTGCTGTTCCTTTAGTGTGATTTGTGTGAATCGCCTTTAGAGTGACAGAATGTTCTTTGATTGCAAAGAGTGTATAGATTGAGTTTGGTTATAACCCGCGGGACTTAATTATTCAATTGCTGTTCCATTTTAGAGTTGCTGTTCCATTCGAGAATTGCTGTTTAATTCTTTATTTACTTTGTTGTTCTATTTATCCGCATTTGATGTTTTGGTGTGAGAGATGATCTAAGACTGTAGTGAGCATTGGCAGTCACTGTCTAGCTCCCAGGCTCGTGATCTATGCTTTAGTTCCTTTTCCATCAGTTTCCGAAGGGATGGGTTGTCATTGCCGAACCCTTGACTGATAAGTTATTGAGTTTTCTGAGTGTGTGATTTACTTCTTTAAAGTAATTTGATTTCAGTTAAGTATCCGTTTACTCTTGTATTTCTTAAGCACTGTACTACTAGCATTACTCTGACAAATGAGCCTCGGATTGAGTCACTCTTTGTAATGAAAAAACGCTCTCGGGTTGACATATTAATGTGAGGTAATCAGAGGTGAAAGAGACCCTTTTTATAGCTCTACATATGGTAGATGACTTTGACAATGGACATGTCAAAGAATGGAGCTATGAGCTGGCAGGAGGCTTATTACAAAGGCCAACAATGTTGTCACTTGGGAGATTGGATTTATTGATGGAGTGTTCCCAGGATCACTTCACATATGATGCACTTGATGGGCAAGGAGGAGGTGAGATTTATGGAGTAGTGGATGGAGACATCTATTACTATGATATGATCTTCTTAACTTGGGTTTCCAAGCATAAGAAGGAAGATCTTCATGCAACATATGGTTCATTCCTTTTCATGGGAGTATGTCATACCACTATGGAGGGCTTATTCGTGCATCTAATCATCATCTTACTCTCAGTACATGGTAAGAATTATGTTTTTTCATTTATTTATTTTCTAACATAGTACTTGCATTCTCTTACCATGTCTATACAATGCATTGCTCCACAAAAGGGAAAGCCTCTCATTGGGCTTCATGGTCAATTTTGGGCCAACTTCTATGATGGGGAAAGCCATCTCTTATATGACCTTGTGCAAGTGTTTTATTATTTCCTATATGCTCAGTTGATATACCAAGCCATTAACTATTCACTAGTAGATGTGATGACATACACAACTAGTATTTTGTTAAGAAACAACTTGCCATGTTATTTTCTGAAACGACAGTTAGAAAAACTGCATTGTGACCACTTGGGAAACTGTTGGTACCTTCCAACACTACATGAAACCCTTATTATTCCTCTAATTTGGATGCCATATGGTGATGATTTCCTATTCATCATATATGGGATGGTTTGGGCCAGCATGACTCTTGACATTGGAGAGAAGATCTTTGGAGATCCAGTATTCTTCTTGCCACTTGAGGGAAACATTATTATAGCCCAAGATCAGCAGCTACTCTACACTTATCATAAGTGGAGAGAGGGATAGCGTGGGGTAGGATATTTTTCCTGCCATGTTCAGTTATTCAACCCACCTACATTGCAGGAGCCAAAGGTGGAGGAGAATTTTCATGAGTTTCCATTTTGGGGGGTGGCTGATTTTGTGTGGATGATAGCTTGGGGATGGGAGCTTCATATGGGAATGATGGTTCCAACTATAATTCAGATTTCCTACCTCAAAGAGACCTCTATATAGCACATTTTTTCCTCCATGGGTATTTTACTTCTACATGATGATAGCTATTTGGGATACTCACGAAAAGCTAGCTTGCATACTTGGGAGGGGCAACTTGGAGATGTAATGATGAAACAACATCTTGTTCCTTGGAGGATTTTATCATATGAAGATGTTACAGGAGGAGGAGAGGAGGCTATTCAGTTCTATCCTTGCAGTTTCTTGAGTAAAAGCAACATTTGGGAGGGGAGGATTGTAATATTCCTAAATTAGAATGCAGCTAATGGGAATATTAATTTTGTCTTTAACACCTAGTTAGATGAATAAATGGGTAAGGAGGCCCATACATATCTTAAACAGGCATAAAATCCCTCTTAATGTGGAAAGGGATCATAATAATAGCTATATCTAGCACCCTCATGTGTCAACAGGGGCAAATACATGTGGACAAGGTCAAGTTTGACCAAGTCAACAACGTTGGTATGGATGGAGTAGCTCATCATTAGAGACAGCGCAGTGATAGTGGGAGGAAGATTCCTTGAAGTTGGAAACCCTAATGAGTGGGACCCAAGGTAAGAAGGCTCACACTTGATTATAAGGATGGCAAGGCAGCCATAGTGAGGCAGGTTATTTATTATTGATTTTATGGTTTGCATGACTATTGTGCATTCTTCAGCTGTTTAGTTGAGATTGTTGTGCTGCTTAGCATCAGGTGATCCTGAGCGGGAATCCCATCTCCTTTCTTGAGAGGCCTCTTGGGGGATCATTTTACTTTAATTTTCCACACTTAGGCTTAAGGCCAAGAAGTCACCTTTAGGATCAACGCAGTCCCTTCCATAAACTGCGTTATTTCTTAAGGTATTGTAGTGGAGGGTTGAGAAACCCACTTCTGGAGCTATTTTTTCAAAGGAGGAAGCATTCCTCTCTTTAAGAGATCAGTGAGGAAGATTATGGAGAATATTTCACATCTTGGCACTTGGCCAACATATTTCTCATCACCTACAGTGCAGTATCCCTCTTTGACTGCGTTATTTTAGTGAACATATGCAGTGAGGGGTTGCAGTGTTTGATTGGAGGGTGAGATCTTCAGGGATTGGATCAGCCTTTCACCTAAAGGATCTATTGGAGGATATTCATTCATCATATGTATCATATACAACCTTATTCATCTAGTTCTTGAGTTGAATCTGATATTCAGTTCTAGAGCTGCATTCTGGCATTTTTGCACTTTTTCATATTTAAGGAAATCGTTCCCAGGTTGTCTTGAAAATGTGTTTGGGAGCTTAGATCTTTCCTCTGGGAATTGTATAAGCCATATATTTGTAGAAATATATTATTGAAAATTTTCCGTAGCAGTGTACCATCTATAACTGCATTGTACTTGTTCATGAGCACTCTTCTATGTAGCAGAAATTCACTTTTGGCATATGCATTCATGGGAGGCTTGCTTGCCTTCATTATTTGAATTGTGCCCACTTCTATTGTACCTATTTTCTACTGATTTACATAGTAAAATGGCTCCTTGGATTTCATACATTTTGGTGTAATGTTATTCACTGCTATTTCCAATTTTATGTCTTGTATTTCTACATTACCCATTTGGGAATATTACAAGACCTGCTCAATCAATCATCAAATCGAAATTGTGATAGTTCTACTCAACATGTCCCACCTGTCGACAAAATTTTCAGAAAGGTTGCTTAAGCTCTGGGACATATTGACCAATCCTGGGGCAGAAGTATGTCGAGTGTAGATTGTTTACTTGACAAATCATGCACCATAATGTGGGGGTTCCACTTGGTCCTTCCATGGTCTCAATCAGACTTGGTCTTCCGGCTTCTAGATATTCATTGTATGAAGGACACTGATATTGATGATGCCCTTCAACTTTACAACATCTACATGATACACATGTGCATACGTCCTTCCCTTTCTCTTAGCGTAGGCTTTATATCTCTAAGTGTACTGCAGCTAGTTGGTTTTGAATCTACTAAGCCCCAACCTATGCATTTGGTACACATGAGGCTTCTAACTTCATTGAAATCTCCACAACTTCAGCTTGTGTCGCAATATTCTATTGATTTAAGGAATGGCCCAAGATTTATGTCTCAAGTGTAGTGAAGCTAGTTTTTTTTTAATCTCCTGAGGCCTAGCTTGTGCAACTAGTACATGTGAGGCTTATAACTTCATTTCAATCTCCATAGCTTGAGCCTATGTCACAATATTCTGTTGATTTAAGGATTGGCAAAGCTGCGGTAGCATCACAGAAATGAACCAATATTATTTGTGTTGCGTGTCATGAATAGTAAGTCCTCCATCTCTAATGGTGCGCGTCAACCATTGATTTGCATCACATACCGATTCATTCACTTCTTGGTGGATTTCATTTAACTCAGTCACACATTGAGCATATGATTTCGACTTTCTGAATTGTTCCTTCAATGTAGCCTTCATATTATCAATTTTTGCATTAGGGTTTGTCACTTCATACCTTATGTACCAATCCATCACACGTTCTTGAAATGCAATAGCCAGCTATGCTTTACTAATATTAGCATTATTGATTTTTTGTTCTATCCATACATATTCTATAACAAACTGGAATTGGTCCACGTATTCATTCCCAATACCATGGAAATTAGGTAACTTCATGGAAGCAGCCATATCAACTTCTAGTGGTGTAGTTGGAGGTGGGGTGGATGAGTGGTTAGGAGATCAATGGAGGAGCAGAGTGGATGCGATCTGAAATATAATCAAGTTCACTTCCCCTATGCACTTGGATTCACCATAGCTACTTGTGTCAGACTCTTCGTCGCTATCAGATTTACCTTTGAGAGGATTGTAAATGAAATTGTCTTCCAGCTCTACTCTGTAAGTTTTTTCGTTAGGAATAGAACTACCAGGACAGCTGGCCATGGAGCTCAGTGGAGATATTCGGGACATTCAATCAATTTGGTTGCAAAGAGTACCCTTTTCACACAAAAATATTTTAATCCACAGTTTCAGTGAGTGCAGGAAATTACCTTTAGGGCCCTTAAAAAATATCCTTTTGGCTTCAAAATATGATAAAAACATATCAATAGTGAATTAAGTCACAAATACTCCCATAACACGATTGATTCAGTGATCTACCACGTGGGTAATATTGTTGCTAGATTTATCCAGTTGCTGCACCAACTCTCAAGCCCACTTGGTGAATGCATTGTCCTTTGCACAGGCAGGAATTCAGCAAGACGACACAATGAATCTTGCAACTTGGCTGCAAAGGTAGCAAAGAAAATTTCATGGACCTTTGTGTAGATATACCTTTTTTCCCAATCTTCGACAGACAATTTAGGGCTTTGTTTTCTTGGATCAAAAATTCACAAACCTTCTTGTTAATCCAACCTTGTAGTTCATTCTTTTTCGAGTTCCACAACAACAAATATCCCTCAAAATTATCCTGGTCCCGACAAAAAAACCATTTATTGGGTTGAGGGGTCCTGACCTAGGTTTAGAGTAATCAGGCAACCAACAAAACCCTCTAACTACTAGCCCTTTCGGCAGTGATCTACTTATGCAGACCAAATTATCACCTGAAGTAGTATGGGGGGTGTTGGAACCAAGTTTCCACACCCTAAGGGAGATTTTGATTTGGACCCAATCCTTACTAAACATATCTACTACCTACTGCCTTGTGTGCAACTTCTCAAAACTAGGTCTAATTGCATACAAATAGTAACCATTTTCGCGCACCTAGAAAGTGATCAACATGCTTATCCCTCGTGCATTCATAGATTATTGCATAATAAACCCTTACATAGACATTTTATTATACTTTATATCTAACAATTTAGTAGAATGAGTCTCGTGTATAGATGCAATTTACCAACTTGACTTATCAATTACAAAAATACATATGCATTCAATAGAATAGATCCAAATCAATAATAAGAAATAGATAATGCGTGTAAAAAATTTAAGACAATTAATGACAGGAATCATATAAAGTTAGAGTTCACCAAAGTTTCCTTTTTTTATTAATAGATCTTTAGTTCAATACAATACTTCCACCAATGCACACAATAGTAGGGTCCTTGCCCATAGCTAAGGACTTAGGTCTCTACACACACAGCCAATAGGTCTATGCACATAGCCACCAGGAGTCTTTCTAACCAGAAAAAACTCAAATCAACTATTCACTCACACAATATCTTAGACATGACCTGATAGGATATTATTTATTTCTTCACTCGACTCTTACATATTTATATCTTTCCAAATGTGCACATACCATGGTCTCAAATCATGGTTTGAGACTCATGGTTTTCCCTATTACCCATTACAATAATTAAGGGTCTTTGACCCTACCCCTTGACATCTACGTGCGCCGCTTACAAACAAAAACTTAACCAAATTTTATCCAAAATTTCTTTACCCAACAGACCTTGCTCCAACAAGGATTTTTTATTTATACCTTTGTCTTTAGGAGTATGAGTAGAGGGTTTCAGCTTTTGAATTGATTTTTATGATTCTATAGGCCCCTTACTTCTTGTTCCAATGGGTAATTCTTCATGACTTTCTTCATTATCATATGTTGGAAGAATAAAATCCCAAAATCTATGCACTTCCACGAATTATTCATCTTGAGAATCATCAACACATAATGTTGTTTCTTATTCATATTCATCTTGATCAAATTCAACATTGGATATGATGTTTGGAGGTTGAGGATTTAATGTTTGAACTTTCTGAAAATACCTAAAAGGCTTCTTGGAAGACTCAGCTACCTGTTTCTAAATTTTCACCATTTCATTTGACATGGATTTAAGGACCTTTTGTAATCCTTCAAGGTAAAATGGATATTTAGGAGTTATTAGCGCTAGAATAAGCACTTGTATTGTGAAACGTGACTGACTAGACACATCTTAAGCTCAAGGGCTATTTTATGATTTGGATTGGATTGTGGAAAGTGATTGAATCTTAGATATGCTGAAAATGTTTCAAATAGATAATCCTCTTTCACACATATTAGGGTACTATGGCTTCATGTGGTAGCAAGGGTAAATTAGTAATCTATTGGCTAGGAGAATATGCAAAAGAACAACGATTCTATGGATAGAAGTCCACTATTTGGATGGATAAATAACACAAGATATAAATTGATAGTGCATCAACGAAAGAAATCTTTTACAAGTCTTACACGAATTTCATTATACACCTAAAGATATCTGTTACAAGGAATTCTCATAGATAAATTACCACACATATATTTTCAAGAAAGCTTGCTAAGAAAGACTAACAAAATTGGATAAGCATGCATATATATATCATGAGACTAACAAAAACATGGAACAAATTTAATATCACAATCTAGAACTGAAGAATTTAGATATGAAAACACATGAGATTAGTAGAAAATACACACAACAAGCTTTCATAAGTCCTCAACGGTGCTTCTAATATATTATATATTCAAAATTTGTAACACAGTATTCTCTGTAAAATAAATTCAACGAACCCTTTTGTCTTTGTATTACACCATATTTATACAAAATAGGAGTTTTGTATAGAAGCCTCCAATAAAAGTGGAAATTTGTTTTTAGGAATTTATTACAACTCCCTACATCTAGTAGAGTTTATCTAAAATATTAAAGAGGAAAAATGAAATAGAAATAAAAATAAAGCATGGAATCATGGAGCTGAAGCTGGTTGAATAAATGTGACTGAGTGCCCTCGTAGGTTGTAAAAAATTGACTCTAAAAAAGGTGGAATCCAGCAACTGAAAGGAACACCTGTCAACACATGTATGCATATGTGCAAAAATATAGGAGTGGATAACCAACTAGAAGTTATCTGACACCTGGAAAAAACTAATCATGACAAAAATTACATTCACTTCATCAACTTTAGTGTCATCCGTGTGAGAATAAAGCCAAAAAGTAGCTTTTCTTCTCCATATACTAAATCTGAAAATAATAGGCACCTGTTCTGAAAAGGGTAGCTATATCCAAAAATATTGAAAATAAACAAAAAATGAGAACCTTCCTTGTATTTTCAAGGCTTTGCATCTTCATTATTTAGAGGTCTAATATGGAGGTAAAGGTTCTGATAGCCTCAGCTTTAGTTATTCTTTTGTTTGACCTCCTTTTCGTTGTTTAATTTATCTTTTGAGTCTTTTTTATCTTGGCTTTATTCTCTGGGCTATCATCAACATTTATGATTTCCTCCCTAAGATTAGGGTTAGCAATAAGGTGTCTTGTTAATTTGAGTTTTTTTTTAGCCCTGGTACGAGGCCTTTGAATGTAGGGGTTTGGAATATATATATTCATGTTTCCACCATGTATGAATTTTCTTGATTCACCTTCTTCAAAAATTTACTTGGTTTACTCTGTATCGTTGTTATCCTCCTCATAAGATGACTATGACTGTATTATAAAAATTTTCCTCTTCTTAGCTGAAGAACCAATAGATGAGAAGATCTGAGCTAAGGTAGGTTCTTCCATTGTGATAGTCTCTGACAATTTATTTTCCCCTTCTTGAGTGTGGAAAAGACTTGTGAAAGAGTAGGATCTTTGAACGAAATGTCATTTTTTTGTTGAGTCTCCTATGTAGCTTCTAAAATAGGGTTTGAGATCATGAATTTAGGGCTGACATCCTCTAAAGCTGGAATAGGGATGCATGTTAGGGCTTCAGTGATGACTTCCTCTGAAAGTCCCTCGGTCATGATGAGACTTCTCCTGTGTTTACCCCTTGAAAAGGAAGGTCCCTCTTCTTTGGTTTTAGACACTGTGTTTTTATGAAATATGGTATCTCTTCATTTAAACTTCTTTCGAAACTCCTCCATGAATGGCATAAAAGTCTATGGTTCCTTGGATGAACTGCTAGGGTGGACCACATTTGATGGTTTTTTTGTTGGTGTAGATGTAGTGTTTCTAGCCTTCTTGGCTAAGCTCCTAGTTTTCCTCCTAGATGACATGGAGGATGTGCCAAATTGTAAGGGAGTTGATGTATGAATAGGTTTTGACTATTTTTCTTATGTATCTTTCAATTATATGGGCCCCCCTACTCTTCTTATTTAATAAAAATTGTTAAATCCCTCATTTGTTATAAATTTCTCCTATGTAGTCCTTTTCCCTCTCAAATGATAAACAATAAATATCTTAATCAAGCCTCTATGATATAGATTATTTAGTGAGTAGCATGGGGTTTTTTTAATCTTTAGAGACCTTGATAGCAGGGATCTATGAAGGAAAAAGGGTAGGTTCATGGGTTTGGCACCAGGAATATGGAATAAAAACCTCATTTTGTATTTGTGAAGAGTTGAAAACATACCTTCACAAGTTATGTAGTGTTTTACAGTAGCAATGACATGCTGCCACTCAGGTTTAAAATATGAAATATGTATGGTGGGATTCCAACCAATGTGTTCATGCTCAGGCTTTAAATAAACATTTGCACCATCTTTAAGGAGAGTTTTATTATTCTTACGCCAAAACTCACTTGTTAAAGAATTCTAATTTTCCCTTGCAATGATGGTGTCAGTAATGTTGAAGGTCTAAGACCCAATCCTAACCTTTTCTCCATCAAAGGTCTGAGCAAGCACTTAAGGGGCGGCCACATTCTCACCAGAGAATTTCCTTAAGAACTGGTACCAACCGGCTGCCTTGAACTTGGCCTTAGCATGACTATCCACAAAGTGAGATTTAACTGGCTTAGAATGGTTCACATTACCTCGTTTTCCCATACTTCTTGTTTTTAACCTAACCTCCAACACAATTGTAAAAAGAGGACTAGCCTCCACGAAACCCTACTTGCTTGCACCTGTTAACAAATTATTTTTAAATGGAGAATAAAACTATTAACTGCAATTGTCACAGGAGCAGATGGAAATAGGTTATGCATGCCCTAAGACTCGATGAATGCGAATGACATGAACACAAAAATGATTTAAAACCACTGCCAACTCTTTTCACCAACTCCATCACATATCTTCATAATTTCTACTCGTACTCCACTTTAACACCTATACCATTTAGTGAGTAGCAATACATTTGCATAACCTTAGCATAAAAATGATCACCCTTTTAATGAATCTTCCAATCAAAAACCAACATTCTTTAGATACACAACACCTCTTACTTCAACATCTCCTCAATCTTGGAATAGAAATGAGAGAAACTGACTTTTATTGACTGTAATGAAACTAACTCTATTTAAAAACATAGACACCATTGGGGATAGAGTCTAATTGAAAAAAAAACTCTGGATATTTATAATGGAGGGACTGACTAACTCAACAGACAAAGAATTTTTTTTGATAATGACCATTGACTGGACCTCCAGCTAATTGATCATCATCTAAATGTTTAAGAATAAATGTATTATTTTCTAGAACTTGAGAAACCTTTAATGGCCCAAACCACAAATTATCAAACTTACCATGCTTCTCATGGTATTCTCTTCTTGCATCTCAATGCAATACCAAATCATATTCCTAGAATGTTTCATGTTTTTCCCTTTTATCAAAAATAAATTTTACATTAGCCTTGTATTTCTCTGTTTTTTCCATCAAGGATTCTCGATTTTGATGATCTTCTATCAATTGCAGCATCCTTCTTTGAATGGGGTTATAATTATTAGTTTCATCCAGTAAAAAATTCATGATAGGTAGGGCCAAATGTAATGGAATAACAACAGCAACACTATAAGCAAGTTGAAAGGGGGAAGCTTCAATTGATCTTTTAATACATACCCTATATGCCCAAAGAGCATGAATTAGTTGAGTATCCCAATTTCTTTTGTTTTCAATCATCATATTTTTTATAATTCTCACCAGAATATTATTTGGTGACTCAACTAGACCATTACCTTTGGGGTAATAAGGTGTAGAATTAGTCAAATCAATATTATACTTCTAACAAAAACTGTTCATCTTGGAAAATTTGAAAGCCATTGCATTATCAGTCAGAAATTTTTGAGGCAATAAAATCCGGTCATAATATTTTCCAATGGAAATTTAATTATTACCATGTCAATAGCATTCCTGGTTGGAATGGCCTCAATCCATTTGGTGAAATATTTTGTGCCTATAAGAATCCACCTGTGTTGTCCCGATGATGGTGGATGAATCTCACCATTGAAATCAAGTCGCCACTGCTGGAAAGAAGCATATGTTGAAATGGGAATTAGAGGTAGTGGAAGTAGATTTTGCTTACTAGTGAGCTTTTGACATTCAGTGCAAGCTCTGACTTGAGCAGAAACATAAAAAAAAAGAGTTCCCCAATAATAAACAGCTCTTAAAATCTTGTTTGCAGTAGCCTTATAGTACAAATTTCCACCACATACCCCTACATGTATTCGTGCTATAACTTCTTGGGAATCAATCTCATCTAGACATTTCAACAGAAATCCTACAGGGTCTTTCTAATAAATTTGATTCTCCATTATGAAATATTTGACAGCCTTCAATCTAAAAGATCTCTTATTTGACTTTTCCATTTATGGAGGATAGTTGAAATTTAACAAAAAGTAAACTATATCCTTGCACCAATTCGAATAAAACATGTCATGATAATTAGTTCTACCTTCTTTGTCTTTTTCTTCAACTATTTCCATATTCAGGTCTAGATATTTGCAATTTTATTCTGCCATCAAGCGGGCTAAACCATGTCCTTTTATCAACTTAGTAGGTCTGATTTTAATGTCAAATTCCATAATTTTGTTCAACCTTATTCCTCTCCTGCCATATGTGTTGGGCTCAAAAAATACATCCTTGAAAATAATATTTGGTACAAAAGAAACAATCTTAGAATTCAGTACATAAATTTGAAAGGACTTGAGTTCCTTCACTAGTGCATATGCTTGTTTTTCAACCAAGTTGTATTTCAATTCAACATCCCTCAATGCATGACTGAAGAAAGAAATTGGCTTCTCCAATCCTTAGGGCTTGAGTGCCTTCACTAGTGAATATGCATGTTTTTCAACCAAGCTGTATTTCAATTCAACATCCCTCAATACAGGGCTGAAAAAAAGAAATTGGTTGCTCCAAGGCTTCCTTGTTCTTTTCAAGTAAAACTGTTGCAATAGTTTCTTCAGAGGTATATGAAAATTTCAGGAAATATTTCTCAAAATTAGGGTTGATTAATACTGGGGCTTTAGTCAAAGCAGATTTTATCACAAAGAAAGAGTTTTTTTCTTCTTTTTGCCACTTAAAGTTTGCATCTTTCTTCAAGAATACATTTATATGCTTAATTAATTCTACAAATTTTTGAACAAAACGCGTCAGAAAATTAATCTTACTCATGAATTACTGTAACTCTTTCTTATTTCTAGGTAAACTAATTTTATGAATTGCTTCAACTCTCCCTGGGTCAATGCAAATACCATTTTATGTTACTATCTGCCGTAACAGTTTCCCTTCTTGGACAAAAAAGCATGATTTCTTTGGGTTTAAAGATAAACCAAATTTTCTGCACTTATCGAACACTTGCTACAAATGTTTCAAATGATCATAATCAGATTTTGAAAATACTGTTATATCATCTAAATAAATGACAACAAATATGTATTTTTCTCTTACAAAGGAAATATCCATTTCCCACTAAAATGTTGCACCTGCATTCATTAAACCGAAAGGCATATTATTGTACATGAAAGTTCCCCAAGGTGTAGTAAAATTTGTTTTCTCCCTGTACTACTTGTCAACTGAAATCTAATTGTATCTTGAAAAGCCATCTATAATTGACATTATTTTTGAAGCTACAACTGTTGGACATTGGTTCAATACTCCCGATGTGTTTCACGATATGGACTAACCGCCTCTCTGGATCCTAACTCTAGCGATTGTAGTGGAGACTAATGCTTGCGTGTTTTGGTCTAACGAAAATCGTGATTCCAACAATTGGTATCAGAGTTCTAGAGCTTGAAACTCACCTGACTCGTGTTGGGGGGGAGATTGTTGGACATTTTTTGAACGCTCCCCGTGTGTTTCGCGACATAGACTAACCGCCTCTCCTGGATCCTAACTCTGGCAATTATAGTGGAGACTAATGCCTGCGGGTTTTGGTCTAACGACAATCGTGATTCCAACAACAACTTTACGAAAAATATGATCCATTTTAGGTAAAGGATAGTTATCCTTCAGTAAACACCGGTTCAAATTTTGAACATCAACACAAATTCCTATTTCAACATTCTTCTTTTGAACTGGGGCTATATTAGCTACCCAAATGGAAAATCTTAAAGAAATAATTATGTTAGCTTCCCACATTTTCCTGATTTATTTTTCAATAATAAGGAGTGACATAAGGTTGATATGCCTTATCTTCTGTGCAAGATGTTTTTATTTTGATTTAAGAGGGATTTTATGCTCCATTATGATTCTTTCATATGTCTTCAAATCACTATAAGACCAAGAAAAAAATATCTGAATACTACTTCAAGAACTTGACATATCTAGTTCTAGTTTCTTTAGGAAGAGATTTAGAAAATTTAACATATCTAGGCTGATTTTCAGTACCAATGTTGCAATTAACTATAGTTTCTCCAATCATCTTGTTGTCATGCTTAAACATTAGGGGAATTTTGAGGTCTAAAATGGGCCTCCTAAGAAAAATGTACAAAAAAAATAAACTTTATAAGAAGCAATAGGATTCAAGATGATGACGTCAACCATGGGGGGTGATTCACCATTTTTTAAGTAAAAGGGTAAAAAGATTAAAAAATAATAGAATAATAAAACTATTTGTTCAACTCATATTTTCAACTTATCTCCAGAAATTTTTACTCAAATTTTAAGCAGGAGTACTCGTTGGATGAAAAATTTAATTCCTCATCCAAGGAGTACCCGTGTTGCATACTTTCGATGGACCCTGCTACACAAAAAATGAGAACCACATAAAAAAATAAATAAATAAATAAATAAAATAAAATAAAATAAAATAAAATAAATAAATAAATTCATGTAGCAGGACCCATCAAAAGTATGTAACATGGGTTCTCCTTGGATGGGGAATTCAATTTTGTATCCAATGAGCACTCCCACTCGAAATTTGAGTAAACGTTTTGGGAGATAAGTTGAAAAAGTAGCTTTTTCTTTTTTCCCTCTAAAATTTGATGATGTAATCAAATATTACTTTATTATTTCCACTATTATTTTCTAATTTCCTTAGGAAGCCCATTTTAGACATAAAAATTCCCCTAACGAAAGACATCATTATTATCAAACAACCTTTCTAAAGGAACCAAACCTTTAGGAATGAAGTTTTTTCCAGCTCAATAATGCCTTTTCCAGCCAGATTCTTTTTGAATGAATTGATGTTCTGACTTTCAGTTGTGTCTTGTTCATTGTCAATTTGAATATATGAAAACTCTTCCATAAATTCCAAAAATTTATAAATTTATTTATCATCTTCAAACACTTTCCATTGTTTGATATTTTCAAGAATGGAAGGTTTGTTTTTAATCTAAATATCATAAGTAGCTTTGACATGAAGAGGGAATTTAAAATTACTAGCAGCAATGGCCAAGGAATCTGCCATTTATTGAATGATGAAAAATAATGTTCAATCAAATCCTACAATTCACTTCTATAATTCTTCATTTTTTTATTTTTTACTTGATAGTTATCTCTCACCTTCTCTACTACCAACTCTCAATCACCAAAAAAATCAACTGCTCTGCTCCCAAATCTTTTGTTGCCTTCATTCTCAAAATCAGTGCTTCATATTCAGTAGTATTATTACTAGTGACAAATTTCAATTTATATGATCAAGTCAGCACCTTTTGAGTGGGATAAATAAGAACTATACCAGCCCCTGATTCTTCTCTTGATGAGGCTCCATCAAAATACAATTTCTGGATTTGTCCAACTTCTGAATTTTGTTGTTTTGAGGTGAGTAGCTATTGTTTTTTATTAATTTCAGGCTGAAAATGAATATCATCAGCAACATGATATAAAATATATTATCCTAACTACTTCTCTTCCACATATATAGGATTATTTGATGGATTTTTTTGATCACTTATGATATAATTCATCTGTGTTTCTTTATACAACATCCTAAATTCTCCTCCAAAAACTAGGATAATGGTGTATGTCATATCCATTTGAAGAGTGCCTCCTAGATTTTTGGACCAAGATCTAGAAAGGAGCATTCCAAATCTTGATGGTATATTAGCAAATAATATTTCCATCACCATACTCTTCATATGAAGCTGGGTAAGTGAAATTACAAAGTCTTTGATCACCCATAAACACTTGACCCTTCTGGAGTCAAAAGTGTAGAGGTCATGATATTTTTTAGTAATTTACAGTCCTAATTCATCCATCACATTCTTAGGCATCAGATTGTGAGATGCCCCAGAATCTAATTGGTAGTTATGCAACAATTTGTTATGAATGTTGAGTGAAAGATAAAAAGGTGAATAATTATCATCATTTTGATCTTGGACATGGATGCCTAAAAGTATAGTAAGATGTTAATATCTAAGATTGACAAGTCAGGAGAAAGGGATGGCTAAAGCATACTTTTGAATGATTCTCTGTAAGCTGGATTTTTCAGTAATTCTAGGAGTGGCAATGGAATCTTGATTTTATTCAATTCAGACTTAAAACTAAAATTGAGTGGAGTCAAATATTTATTTTCAACACTTGTTTTGATGATTGGAGCAAGCTTAGCTGATGAAGAAACATCATTAACATTTTATTTTTCTTGGCCGCAATTTTTTCAGCATCTTTATTTTTTTGAGGCTATTGGGCAATGCCTTTTGACCTCAAAGGATAATTTCTCATCTGATTTTTAGGCTAAGTTTTCTCATTCTGAGCATGAATATGAGCTTCCTGATCATCTAAAAATATATTTATCCTGGACTGATCTTCATACTCCTATAAAGTCAAACTATTTGATAGTGATGTCTCCCCAATAAGATTCATTTCTTCATCCTCCACTTCTTCTTGCTAATTTTCTTCAGCAAAATTATTCTATGGAGGCTGAACATTTTGATCATCAGGATTTCTCCTTGGGCATTGTAAAATTTATTGGGGCTAAAAAGGTCTCCTAAAAGAAGCCTGATTTCTGTTTCCTTCATTTTGAATGGGCTTAGCAGCAAACCCATTTTCTAACTCTAGTTTTTTCATTTTAGAAGCAAGATCTTTAATCAAATTACACATCTTATCTAGATTTTATTCAGCTGTGAAATTGTTAGAGGAGGAAGATGGTTTCTTCTTGTCCATTTTATTTTTATATTTTTCTCCCTTTCCTTCTTCAATTTTCAGCTTGTTTGAGGTCATTATTGTACTGCACTCCAATGGTAGCCTCGTGCATACCCACCAACGTTTGTGGATTCTCAGCTCTGAACCATAGTGAAAAATTGGAGTCTAAGCCATTATAAAAGATAATCATGGCCATGATTTCAAGGGGTTTAACCTCTGCGGGAATCTTTTGATAGAATTTATTAAACCTCTTAGTAAAATCTACCAATCACTCAGCAATCTTCTTCTTTAAAGCCCCAAACTCTGTGAGATAATACAGGTAATATTTTTGGTCACCCCATTGTTTTATAAACACTTTTTCAAAGTAATCTATTCTCGTTATTGAATTTGGTGGAAAATTTCTAAACCACTTCCTGCCTTCTCCATCTAAGCTTTAAAAAAAAAAGTCTAGACCAAATATCTTCATGTTAAATGTTTTGATTATCAGCATAAATGTAGGAGGCAACTAGGTGTTCCTTAGCAGATACTCCTTCTCCCTCTCCTGTGTATTTTGGAAAATAATTGAGATAATCCTCTTGAGGAAGAGGATGCAAAGGTTGAGGAAGGAGGAGTGACACATATCTTGTAGCAAAAAACTATTGCATACTTGTGGGATCACGATGAGCCATGACCCTCTGAGGTAAAAATGGTAAACTTGCTAATACAGAGGTTTGAATGCTAGAAATTTTAGTTTGTGGAGTTGAAAATAATGGATTTTGAAAGAGGTGAACAACATAAGGTTTAATTTCAACTTCTCCAAGAGAATCAGTTTCAGATTTTTATTTTCGAAGGATTGGGGTAGCTCCAACTCTGTTTTGCTGGGCTAAAAAGTGAGAGAGACTAAAAGTCAAATTTTCAAGAGGGTTATCTCCTTTTTTATGAGAAGAAGATAAGCCAAAAAATGCATTTTGACACAAAGGAAAATACTCCTATTGTGGACTAAAAGAATATTGATATTCAGGTTTTGTTTTAAGAAAACTAAAAATTATTTTTATTTATTCCTCAGTTAAAATAGCTCTATCTAGGAAGGGTGAAATTTCCAACACTTGTTCCAATTCCCATTCTTTCAGTACAAAGGTTTCTCAATTATGATGTTCTTCATTGATATCTATAACCTCTTATTTCATTGGAATGATATTTGTTTATGATTTAATAATTGGTGACTAAGATATAATTTTAGTTGAACCTAAGCTAACATCATCAAATTTTCCTTTAATGGAAGAAATTTCAACTTGAAATATTTCAGGAGATTTCTTTGAAACTGAAATTTCTTTATGTTGTAAAGCAGATGTTGGTACCTTTTCTTTTGGAATTTATTTTTCACATAGTTTTTTCACTTAATGTGATGCAAATTCAGTTGATTTATGTTTCCCTATATCATCCTTTATTATCTTCTATGGGTCAGAAACAAGAATCAAAGGAGGTGATCTCGGATTTCTTATTCTGGAGGCGGTCTGGAAACCATGGAAAATTTTAGGGGCTAATATTCGCAGGTGGGATAATTTTCCATGTTTTCTCCAAAAAAAAGATTCACCAATTTCCATTTTTTATAAACATGATTCACCCAAATTTTACAATATAAAATTATTTTGCGTTAAAAATTGCCAACATTATATAGACAGTATATATAAAATCATTATAAATTTGAATTTTTTTACAAATACATCAATAAACATTTTGTAGTTTGCATATTAGGGACTAGTGAGATTCACCAATTTTTGAAACTTCAAGATAATTTTCCTTCCTTAAAATTTTCCCTGCTTGAAATGCCTAGTCCTCTTTGTGGAGTCACCAGGTGAACTAATTATAGTGACTAGTTTTAATTCACCTTTAAAAACCAGTACTAGGCATTCATGCAACAATTTTAGGAGAATACAAAATTCAGAATCTTTGACTCCCCGTAGACGCACCAAAAGATGTTAGCGTTGGAATCAGCACTTGGAGTGTGACAAGTGCCTGACCAAACACATCTTAAGCTCAAGGGATATTTTATGATTTGGATTGGATGTGGAAAGTGATTGAATCTTACATCTGTTGAAAATGTTTGAAATAGATAATCCTCTTTCACACATATGAGGGTACTTAGGCTTAATGTGGTAGCATGGGTAAATTGGTGATTTGTTGGATAGGAGAATATGCAAAAGGAAAACAGGTCTATAGGATAGAATTAAATTGTTTGGATTGAAAAAGAACACAAGATACAGATTGATAGTGCATCAATGAAAGAAATCTTTTACAAGTCTTACAAGAATTTCATTATACACCTAAAGATATCTATTACAAGGAATCCTCATATATAAAATCCCACACATATCTTATCAATAAATATTTCTAATAAAGACTAAAAAATTGGATAATCATGCATATATATATCATGAGACTAAGAAAAACATGGAACAAAGTTAATATCACAATCTGGAACTGAATAATTTAGAAATGAAAACACATGAGATAAGTAGAAAATACAGACAACAAACTTTCATAAGTCCTCAACAATGCCTATGATATACTATGTATTCAAAATGTGTAACACAATATTATCTATAAAATACAATCAAAAAACCCTTATGTCTTTGTATTACACCATATTTATCCAAAATAGGAGTTTTGTATAGAAGCCTCCAATAAAAATGGAAATCTGTTTTTAGGAATTTATTACAACTCTCTACGTATAGTGGAGTTTATCTAAAACATTAAAGAGAAAAACTGAAATAGAAATAAAAATAAAGCATCTGATCATGGAGTTGAAGTTCATTGAATAAATGTGCCTCACTGTCCTCGTAGCTTGTCAAAAATTGTCTCCAAAAAAAGTGGAATGCAGCAACTTAAAAGAAGACCTGTGAACACCTGTATGCATATCCACTAAAATATATGAGTGGCTCACCAACTAGAAGTTATCTGAAACCTAAAAAAAAACTGATCGTGACATAAATCACATTCAGTTCATCAACTCTAGTGTCATCCCTATGAGAATAAAACCAAAATGTACCTTTTCTTCTCCATATAGTAAATCCGAAAATAATAGCTACCTCTTCTGAAAAGGGTAGCTATATTCGAAAATACAGAAAAGAAACCAAAAATGAAAAGCTTCCTTGCATTTTCAAGGCTCTGCATCTTCATTCTTCAGAGGTATAACATGGGGACAGAGATTCTTATAGCCTCAGCTTTATTTACTCTTTTGTTTGACCTCCTTTTCTGTGTTTGATTTATCTACTGAGTATTTTTCTCCTTGGCGTTATTCTCTGGGCTATCATCAACATTTATGATTTCATCCCTAAGAGGAGGGTTAGCAATGATCTTGCTTGTTAATCTGAGCTTGTTTTTATGCCTGGTGAGAGGCTTTTGAGTATAGGGCTTTGTAATATATATATATATATATATATATATATATATATATATATGCATTTTTCCACCATTTATGAATTTTCTTGATTATCCTTCTTCAAACTCTAACTTAGTGCACTCTTTATCATTTCTATCCTCCTTATAAAATGAATATGAAAGTATTATAGTCTTGTTTCTCTTCTTGGCTAAAGAACCAATAGATGAGAAGAGCTGAGCTAAGGTAGGTTCTTCCATTGTGATGGTCTCTGACACTTTTATTTTCCCCTACTTTAGTGAGGAAAATACCTGTGAAAGCGTAGGCTTTTTGAATGAAATTTCATTATTTTATTCAGTCTCCTATGTAGCTTCTAAAATAGGGTTTGATCTCATTGCTTGAGGGCTGATTGCCTCTAGAGGTAGAAAAAGGATGGATGTTAGGGCTCTAGGGCTGACTTCCTATAAAATTCCCTCTGTCATGATGAGCCTTCTCTTGTGTTTACCCCTTAAAGAGGAAGGCACCTCCTCTTTTCTTTTAGACACTATTTTTTTACGAAACATGTTACCTCTTCATTTAAACTTCTTTCTACAATCCTCCATGAATGACCTTAAAGTATGTGGTTCCTTGGATGAACTACTAGTGTGGACCTCATTTGTTGGTTGTGTTGTTGGTGTAGATGTAGTGTTTCTAGCCTTCTTGGCTAAGTTACTAGTCTACCTCCAAGATGACTTGGAGCATGGGCAAGCTTGTCAGGGAGTTGATGTATGAATAGGGTTTGGCTATTGTTCTTCTATATCTTTCAATTTCCCGGGCCTTCCTACTCTTCTTCTTGAATAAAAACTATTAAATCCCTCATATGTTATACATTTCTCCCATGTAGTCATTTTCCTTCTCAAATGATAAACTATCAATATCTTAATCAAGCCTCTATGATAATTATGTAGTGAGTAGCCTGGGGTCTTCTGTACCTTTCGACACATTGATAGCAATGATCTATGGAGGAAAAAGGGTAGGTTCATGGGTTTGGCACCATAAATATAGACTAAAAACCTCATTTCGTATTTGTGAACAGTTGAAAACCTACCTTTACAAGTTATGTAGCATTGTACAGTAGCAATGACATGCTGTTAGTCAGGTTTAAATTATGAAATATATATGGTAGGAGTCCAACCAATGTGTCCATGCTCAGGCTTAAAATAAACATTTGCATCTTCTTTAAGGAGAGTTTTATTATTCTTACGCCAAGACTCACCTGTTGCAGAAGTTTATTTTCCCTTGCAATGATGGTTTCACTAATGTTGAAGGTCTGAGACCCAATCCTAACCATTTCTCCATCAAAGGTCTCAACAATGCTTGAGCAACGACAACATTTTCACTAAATAATTTCCTTAAGAACTAGTACCAACTGGCTGCCTTGAACTCGGCCTTAGTACGACTATCCAAAAATTTAGTGTTAGCGGGCTCAAAATGGTTCACATTACGTCCTTTTCCAATACTGCTTGATGTTAACCTAACCTCCAACACTATCGTAAAACTAGGACTAGCCTCCATGAAACCCTACTTGTTGCCATCTATTAAGAAATGATTTTAAAATGGAGAATAAAACTATTAAGTGCAGTTGTCACAGGATTGAATGGAAACAGGTTAGGCATGCCCTAAGACTCAGTAAATAGGAATGACATGAACACATAAATTATTTCAAACCATTTCCAACTCGTTTCACCAACTCCATTACACATCTTCATAATTTCTACGCATACTCCACTTTGACACCTATACACTTTAGTGAGTAGCAATACATTTGCATAACCTTAGCATAAAATGATCACCCTTTTAATGCATCTTCCAAAGACAAACCAACATTATTTAGATACACAACACCTCTTACTTCAACATATCCTTAATCTTCGAATAGAAATATTGGTTTCCTTATAAGAATATTTCCTTTGCTCCCTTATACTAATTTGCAGGTAATTATTACCTTTCTGAAAAAGATATTTTTTCCTGTAAAAATCATATCTTTTGAAAAAATATAGTTGCCTCTCATGGAAAGAACAAATAATTCTTGTGTTATTATTAACATAAATCATGATTCTAACATTATGTCTTTGACCTTAGATAGGAAATGGTGGTGAAAGAATAAGACCCTTTTTCAAATGGAAACTTATGACTTTAACCACTGAAAGTAGTTAAAAGACCTATTTAAAAGAGACTTTACCCTATCGACCTTGTAATAGAAATATAATATTGGACTCAGAATTCCTTTTGAATTTTATTAAAAAGTGACAAAGACTGATAGAATTTAATCCTCTAGGGATCTTCATCATAATTTAGGAGACAAGAGAGGATCAAAGACATGACTTACAATGACAACCAGACTTCAATTTTTTTTTTCAAAAATTGGTCCTCTCACCATAAGTTAGGAGACGGGAGAGGATCAGAGACATGACTTACAATGACGACCAAAATTTGATTTTTTTTGGAAAAATTACAGTGCTAACAGGGGTTTCCTTCTTTGGTTCATCCTTAAATGTGACCTTCTTTGTCTTTCTTTCTTCTTGAGAATTTTTATTTTCTAATGCAAGTATATTTTTCTCAATAAAGGGGGCTTATTTCATGTTTTCAATTAATGTGGATTTATTATCTCTAGCTACAAAAATTTCGATATTGGAAGGAAGAGAGGAAATGTACAATTCTATTTGCACGTCAACACTAGGCGTTGAGGTAGTTGGGATTTTGTTTAGAATTTTTTTGAATCTGGAATTAAAATATTTGGTATTTTAAACTATATTTTATTTTAGATTGGAAATATCATTCATAAGAGTGACAGTTGTGCAATCATCACCAAAATTAATTAATAATTTCTCTTAAAAATATACCAACTAGTAATAGTACCTGCTAGTAACGAAAAATACCATGAACTTTATTATCCTTCGATGGTATAAGGAAATAACCTAACTACACAATATTCTTCAATCACTCCATTTAGGTTGATGGAAATCATGAAATTATGAATATTTTCCTCGGCAGGGAGTCCATCATTGGGATTATACTTAGGCATCCATATTTTAGGGTGCTTACATAAATCATGAATAGGTCCTGCCATTTGAACATCTCCTCAATTTTTCCATGGTCTAGATACCATTATAGGAGTTGTGGGAATAGAATATGTTGTAGGAGTTCTAGAGGTTTATGCAATAGTATAAGAAATAAGAAGTGAAATAGAACTACTTGTGACAATACTAGTTGATTTATTTTGAGGAATATGAATAGATGAAGTGATTGGTTGGGAGGAAGTAAATGAAGGAGGAATGAACAATCGAGTTTGTGGAGGTGAAGAAGAAGTAATATCACAAGGGGATGATTGAGCTTCTAATGGAGGGATTTTCCTTCGGTGAGAATGAAGAGGAAACTCAAAAGGAGATATTCCAAGTTTTTTTCTTTGAGACTGAGTTAATACACCAGAAATTTATAAAGATGAAGCTATACTTCCTTCTGAGCATTCAGATTGAACATGATTTTATTTTGAAATAGAATTTTCTTCTAATTTATTAATCAAAGTATGGACTTTGGGTGACTATGGAGTATAATATTGATGGATTTCCTCAGGAAGTCTACTAGGAGATTTAGGAGGTGATTGAACAACTGCATAGCTAGTGGTTCAAGACTTTGAGTGAGATCTTGAAGTTGTAGGAGATTTGGAGGCAGATTGACTCTTTTATTGGACTTTGGATTTAGGATTAGACCTCAATGCCATTTATAGTATTCAGGCCCTCCTTCTAGCACCAAAAATGTTTAAGGCTCAAAAATCGATGCCTCAACATCGGGGATAACCACCCGGTCAAGGACTTGAAAACCACTCCTTTTCTGTTTGGAATAGTGGTTCTGATTGGCGATAATGGGACCAATATCCCTTTGAAATATAATTGAGTGGGTGTGAGGTACAAAATAGTTAAATTGGAGTGATATATGAAAGTAACAACAAAATTAAGTATGCATATGTCTATTTATTTATATCTTAGGACCTAATTGTACCATTTATATGTGATTTCAAATATTTTCTTAAGTGCCAGATAATATAGATCACCAAACACTTCAATAATTGAATGTAAGTAAGATGATTAATTTCATTAATTAGTTAATCAAATTAATTTTTAAACTTACATCGCATGAAATATCTAATTGTTTCATACATATATTTAAGGATGGAAATATCACATGTTCAGTAGTGAATTAGTGCTCAATTGTATTTCAAGAACATACATAATGAAACAATTTAAAGAGAAATATGACTATCAATCACATATGAGCACATCAATCATATAAAGATCAAAGTACCCGATATATCGTAGCTCTTCTCATGAAACAAATAGCATTGGCCCAACCTTTCTATAAAGATGATTTAAAAAGTACAATAATGTGACTTTCTAAAGCCTCCTTATCAAAAATTCAGAACCATTTTCTTAAAGATATGAAATGATTCTTATTAATACTTGAATTCTAAAAATAATAAATACATAAAGTGTTGAGGAGGTTTGAAAAACCATCCTTAAAATAAGAGTAAAAGAAACAAAAATATCATATGTTTGAACAATAACTTCAAAAATGGGAAGGTGGTTTATTTCCCAATCGTTACTTTAGTTCATAGATACCAATCATGGGCTTCAATTTGAGAGGCTGAGTTGGCATTATGTGGATGTGTGCTATATAGACTCTATCTAATAGCGCAGGAAGCATGTGTGAAGTGGTCTCAGCAAGGAATCACAACATTAGCCATTGGATATGTGGATTTAATAGATATTGCCAATATTTCTCAAGATTGAACTTTGATATTTTTTTAATATTATCCTCCTTCATCTTGTACCATTCCTTCCATGATCTCATTAATATTTTAATATTAGGCAAGGGACCAGCGAGAAATTCTCGAATTATATTAGTGCTAAATAGGTTGTCTCTTATGGTTTCCGTAATACGGCTTGTAATAGAGGCTTTCTCTGAAGGTGGCTCTTTCTGCTTGTTCTAATTTTATATCCGAGTCTATAAAGATGATTTATTTGTGTGAATCCTCCATAAGTGGAAGGCTTGTTTCTCTTCCTTTTGCATTGTCTTTCCATGTGATATATTCATAAATCATTTCATCAATGTCATCGAAATTCGTCCTCAAATCAAACAATTGATTCATGAGTGAATCACTTGCACTACATAGATCATTGATTACTCCCACATTTTGGAAAAACACCAATCGATGCTAGGTTACGAGGGTGTTAAGTTCCACTAATTATTTCCTAAAATCCTCAATTTCAGGATTATCCTTCAATTGCTCGATTATGACTTGTAATTCTTGAGATGAGCATCTTTAACCTTGATGTTAGTTTAATGTTAG
This sequence comes from Pinus albicaulis, assembly GCA_034641835.2. NCBI lineage: Eukaryota > Viridiplantae > Streptophyta > Pinopsida > Pinales > Pinaceae > Pinus > Pinus albicaulis. Next base: position 966,779,840 of record CM076583.1, on the reverse strand, counting down.
AGTTTCATTTCATCAAAGCTCTGTTGCAATTTTGATAGATATACCTGCCATTGATGATCAATTTTATGTTTTTATTTTAACAATTCTTGTTCCAAATGTTGAATCCTATCATATTTATCTTTGATTAACTGTTGCACTTCTGAAGCCTTGTCAATGGTAGTTTTTGCATAGGCCCCTGAAAAATTGCGATAGTCTGGTTAAGTCATAAGATGGATTTGTTTGTGGATCCTTCCACACAAAATTCAATAATACATATCTAGGAAGTAGTTCCTGGGATTACTCAATTATCCTTCTCTTCCTTCTCCCACTAATCATGACACCATGCTTAGGACTGTAATATATATCTAGAGGAGGAATCTCTTCTATTTTAAGAACAACTTCTGAAGTGGGGTATGCCAGGATGAACTATACATCATTTGTATTTCTAGAATTATCAGAAGCCCCAACAGTAAGCGAGATCTTCATGTTGGTTTCAGGAGTGTTGATTGTTTCTTTTGAATTTGAGGCCTTTACGTCTTGTGATCCTGATTTAACAATTTGTTGATCAAATTGATCAAATAATTTATCCAAGTCATTACTATACAAAATTTATTCATTTTTTTTTGGTGTTGATGTAGTTTCCGTTGTTTCTTGTGTCATATCATTATCTTTTGAAGACTACACTAAATCCTGCTCTATTTACAAAACTGGTTGAGAAACCCTCAATGTGTCAAGAGGGACATTTTCCAACATTTTATTTCTATATTCTTTAAACTCATTAAGATGCTATGGACTAATATGGTCTTCTGCAAATTTTTCTACCTGTATGTATGTTTGGGTAGACTCAAATAGATCATCAAAGTCAATGGGGTCATGTATGAACTGTCTCACTTTAACCCAAGTTGTGAAATTTTGAGCCACTTTGTTTAGGTCATACTACCTGTCGGGAATGGTGGGAAATTTTAGACATTGTATCTGGAAAATTCAAGCCCAGGAAAATTTCTTGGATTCTTTCAGGGCTTTGGTTAATCCATTTCCCACAGTTTCATAGGAAACTTCTCAGGCCAATAGTTTTTCAAGGACATAGAGTGGGAGAACATCATATCTGGTTAGACTATCAAAAAACCTAGCATACATAAATAAATCTTCTCCGAACCACTTTCTTATAGCTATGAAATCATCTCTGGCTTCCTCGAATAGTCTTGGGGATTTTTCAACAAAGGCATCTTGGTGTAAACGTAACATGACTCCATGACATATTTTATAAAAATGGGGTTGGAATTATACTCCCAGAGGAGTTTTTGATGGATGTGGATAGGAGTAGGGTCTTCTAGAGTCCATTTCCATCCCATGGATGGGAAATCAAAGGTAAATAAAAGAACATCCATGATATATGTGCTCATATAAAAAGGGGGCACTATCTTGGTAGAGACATTTCGATCTCTTCTGTATGATAGGATTTGGGAGGCTATATTATTTGATAGGATAGTAACCGAATCCATTATATAGGAATATTCTGCAGCATAAATTAGGGGAACCTATTCAATTGGAAACTTTGTTGTATTGGTGTATGCAAACAACCTACACATCATTCCAGCAGTATAGCAATGAGGATTGGCGAGAGAATATATGGAATACATGCCCTTTTCATCGTTCTTATGCTTGTTTAGATCCTATCTCCATCATCTTATGAGATATGACTCAATTTTTTTTAAATATGTAAACTTTAGAAGGAAATCTTTATCATATATCTTTTTTGGGTTCGGTAGATGATACATTTTCTTCAATATTTTAGCTCTAAAAGACCCAATTATTGTATTTCTTAAGGTTAGGAAGGTCCTTTATGAAATACTTAGATTTTCAATAACCCACTTAACCATATCTCTATAGGGTATAATCTCAGGTCGAGCAACAATTCCATGAAGAAAGGAATTGGCGACATCAGCTTATGTAGTTTTAGAAGAAGAGGAGGAATCTTCAGTTGTGGCTACCATTTGGATCAATTTGGGTTCTTCGTCTTCAACTATTTTTTATATGACTTCTCATGAAGAGCTACTTGAATCTCTAATGCATTTTTTATTAGATAATAATGGGGGCATCTCATTTATCTTTGGATTCGGTGGAGCCGCCTGTGGTGGAACCATGGGCTTCTTGTTCTTCATAGTGTTTTTTGACATTTCGTTCAAGTATTTCTTGTTAGGACTATCCTGGAGCAGAGAGAGAGCAAAAAATGAAGAAGAGACACTTGGGATGTGAGATAATTATGAAAAAAAAATAAAGTGATGTCGAATATATTGTTTAATGCAAAAATCTTAAAACATTAAGTGAAGGTGATCAAATAATTTAGATTCTCAAGGACATAAATATTGTTACACTTCAATAAATAATGAAGACATTCTTTCACATGGTCTAATATAAAGCTCAATGCCTTGTTAGATATCTCGCATCACAGATTTCCTTAACAACACAACTTAGAAATATCGATATTCTACCTTTTTCTATATGCAATTGAGTTATATTGTAGCTAGAAGCTAAGATGAAATAGTAAGCATGCATCAGGCTCTTTATTGCAATGGAAGATTATGAGACCAAGCGTGTTTGAATTATCATGATGCGAAAAATGTATCGCGGTCAAAAATATTGAAGAATATGCATATGCGATGAGGAATTTCGATATGGCGATTGAGATATATCGAATCAGGCGATTGGAGTGAGCATTGAAAGTGAAATTCCGATATCAGTTTTGCGATGGCATGGATGTAGTAAGTGATATGGAAGATTGGTGGGACCTACTATGCACTTTATTATAGTAGGAAGCGTTATGGCTTTGTTAATTATTTTAACATATTTTCTTTATGAGTCGGGAAATTTGCATCACACTTTTTAGTGGTAGGGTGCTTTAGTTTGTTGTTGGAAACTTGTAATATGTGATATGCGATAAGGCATAAATAAGCCTTGCTTAAATTACATCGATTAATTAAAACAAAGGCTTAAGTTTTTATAGGAAAAAAATTATCCTTTTAACTAAATGACTTGTTTTATTAATCTAGAAAAATTAAAAGGGCCCCCATTATTTAATAAGCCAACTATCTAATTATAATGGGGGGGTTTTTTAGGATAAAAATAGGGAATTATTCTACAAATTGTCCGCACAAGAATACCAACAAGAAGACCTCAGGAGGAGAAGCAAGTGAAGCACTTACTTCATAGTTCGAGTTGGATTTCACTCTCATCGCATGCATGGTGTCATCAGTGATGGGTTATTTTTGGTACTAAGATAGTGGAGCTTCATTGCATATGACTAGAAATAAAGAATTCTTCAATAGTTCGGAAAAAAAGGATATCCAGATGAAAATTGAGATTTGTGATGACGAGAGGTACAATTATCTTTAAGAAGGAGTCACGTACTTCACTAACATTAAAATAAGTCATGTGTGTTCCTGGTTTAAAGAAGAATTTTGTTCTGTTGCTATATTGTAAGACCATGGATATGATGTGATATTCAGTGAAGGAAAGGTGTTCCTTCATCACAAAGCCACCAGACAAGTGAACAATATTGGGGTTTGAGTAAAGAAAATCTACAAACTGGATGTATAAAATTATGTCTCATTGAGCACACATGCAGAGAAGATTGAGAGTCAAGACATTGATGAGTTATGGAAGAAGATAGTGTGCTATCTACACCATGGTGCTTTGAATATCATGGAACGGATTTCTACAAGATTCCCGAAGGGTACACTTGTGCAGATAGATACATGAAAAGGGTGTACATTAGGGAAGTATACCAAAGCGACCTTTCACGATAAGGAAATTCAAGCTAATGCGATCCTTGAGAGATTTCACTCAGATGTGTGGGGACCATTCTTGACAGCTTCCACAGAAAAATAAAGGGATTATGTGATGTTGGTTGACGATTTTTCAAGAAAGTATTGAAATTTCTTCATGCAGAAGAAAGATCAAACGTTCTCCAAGTTTTGTGAGTTCAAGGAACTTTTCAAGAAAGATATACGGGGAATAAGGTGAGGCATCTTAGGAGCGAAAATGGTGGAGAATACATCCCTATTGAATTCAAGAAATTTTGTGCCTCAGAAGGAATTCAAATAGAATTGAGAGCACCTAATAACCGACAACAGAATGGGGTTGTAGAAAGAAAGAACAAAACGATTGTGGGAGCATCACGAGCTATGTTTCATGATCATGGTGCTAGGTCCCTATATCACTAGTGTATCCCTTATTGTTATTTTTGTGCCCATGTAGTACCCATATTCTTATTATTGTGCCCCATAGAATGCCACTATTGTCATTGTTATGCCCTTACATTTTTATTGTTATGTCGACTAGGATTATATTGTGACCCCTTTGAATCCTAAATATATAAAGGAGGTTTTTTCATTTGTATCATCGAAGAATTTTTCATTCATATAATTTGAAGGAGGTTTCTGTTTCAATATCGAGCTCCTCAAAAGAAAAAAAAGGGTGTGTATTTGTTTTTAAAAATGCATAGTTTTGTTTGAAAAATCAATTTGAAGTGATTCCAAGGGAATATTGAAGCATAGAGATCAATATTGGGCTCTAAAATGCCTCTCAAAAATACTTTCAGACCCATTAATCCCTTATAAGGCTCTACTATGACTCATGAAGAGGAAGACGTGCAACATGATATATCAAAATTCCTAGACCAAGTGCAATAAAATTTGCTTTCACAAAGAGTAACAAAAAATGAAATGGAAGCTAAGATTGCTGGTTTGAAGAAAGACATAGATGGATTCAAGAAAGGCGTGGAAACTAATATGGATGTTTTGAAGAATGGCATGGAATCTAAGGTCGATGATATAAAAAAAAATTGAAAGGAAACATGGAACACATGAAGAATGACTTGGAAATTTTGAGGGAATCTTTGACAAAGATGCTACAAGAAGTGATTCCTAATGGTGAAACTGTAGTAGATGACACTCATGATGAGAAAAAAAGAAATGTTAATTTTTTAGTCAATTTAATTTTCTTAAATTGCAATCATAAATTATTGACCGAAGTCAATAAACTGATGAAGTGCAAGTGAACTATATGTGCTAGAAGTCTTTGTCGCTAAGGTGAGAGTTGAATTTAGAGTTTTGTCAATTTTTCAACTTATGGATCATTGTTAAATTCCTGTGGATCGGTGATATTTCTAAAGAAAATTATCATAGATATTATATTTTATTTATATGGTTACTTTCAATTGAATTGATTTTAAAAATAGTTTGTGAGATGACTCCTTTCAAAATAAATGATTAATTGTGTTTTTATCAAGTTGATTTTGGAATTTTTATGTTGCAGCAAACAATGAGATAATTCTAATTTATGAAAGAATGAGATATGATACATTTTTTGTTTTATGAAAACATGAAAATCAAAATCATATGAAGACAAAGTTTTCTATCTATTGCAAATTCTTGTATGAAATGTAAATGAAAAATAAATCAAATAAAATATATAAAATATGGAAGAGTGAATTCAACAAATTAATATATGAAATAAACATAATCAAAGCACTAAACTATTGAAATTGATCTTTAAAAATAAAGCATGAATCAAAAGCATCTACCAAATTCAAACTACGAAATAGTAATTCCTTTGAGACACATTAAAAGCTGAAAGAAAATTAACCTGGTCTACTTGCAGGGGCCCAACACAACATAGTAGGTTCTTAACACTATCAACACAGCAAATTGCACCAAAGAGGAACTTTAAATTAACATAAAAATCTTCAAACAAAATGTTAAGGAAATAAAAAATGGCGCACCCTGAATACATGTAGTTTCAATGATTTGATAGAGTGCATTCAACAATACACAAACTCTAATCCCATAGATCTCTATTACAATCTTTATACAATTAAAAATCATAATTGAAATATCGCATATGTTAGGTCGCTATATTACTAGTATAGTCCATTATTGTTGTTAGTGTAACCCCCTTATTGTTATTGTTGTACTCCTGTAACCCCAATATTGCTATTATTGTGCCCTTACATTATTATTGTTAGGTCGACTAGGATTATATTGTGACCCCATGGACTCCTATATATAGAAGGAGGTTTTTTCATTTATATCATCCAATAATTTTTCATTTATATAATGTATTGGAGGTTTCCCCCATGAAGTGTCTGATTTATAAGGTGTTGATTTCTCTTTTCTCTTATTTTTGGAGTTGGTTTCATAGCATTTGGAATCAGAGCTTTGGATTCTAAGGTTTTGCTGCTCCAAACAGGTCATCGTGGAGTTTTTATTGTAATTATTTTTATACGAATGTCCAAAAGCTAAAAGTTTTATAGAGAGAAGCGGAAATCCTGAGGAACATCCTGTAAAACGTTGAGATCTTGGTTCACAATATTTTTGAAGATAAGTTATGTGGAATTTAGGGTTTTTTAGGCCCCCAAATTTCACATAAAAAAAGTCATCATAGAATTGTCACTATAACATATTTTATACAAAGTTTCAGAAGTAGAAATTTTTATAGAGTGAATCTGAAATCCTGAGGAACTTCCTGTAAAAATTTCAGATCTTAGTTCCCAATATTTTCAGAGATATGATCTATGGTAGTTAGGGTTTTTTTAGGCTCCTGAATTTCATCTCAAAGAGGTGACTGTGGGAAAATTGTCATACCTCTCTCTCTGAGGGTCGGATTGGAATTTTGTAAAAAGTGGTTGCAAGTACATGGACTATAGTTTCTTGTGTATCAAGTTCAGAGCCAAAGGATGAAACAATGACACGTCGCATGTCATACAAGTTTTCTCTTCTAAACCAGTCCATAATTAGGTCATTGTGGGAGATTGGGCATAACTTTGACTTGAAGAATCCAAATCAGGTCAGAATTGTGACACTCTAAAGAATATTTATAGGGCTACTACACGGTCAAATTTCATATATTTAAGATCTGAATCACACTGATAACTCAATTTCAATATCGAGCTCCTTAGAAGCAAGAAAAGGGTGTGTATATTCTTTCAAATTGCATAAGTCTTGTGTAAAAAGTAGTTTCAAGTGATTCCAAGGGCATATTGAAGCATATATATCAGTATTGGGTTCTAAAATGCCACCTAAAAATACTTCAACATTGATTAAGCCTTCAGAAGGCTCTTCTGTGACTAATGAAGATGAAGAAGCACAACATTACATATCAAAATTACAAGAGAAAGTGCACCAAATTTCTCTCTCACAAAGAGAAACAAAAAATGAAATGGAAGTTTTGAAGAAAGGCATGGAAGCTAAGATGGATTATTTTAAGAAAGGCATGGAAGCTAAGATGGATGGTTTGAAGAATGGCATGGAAGCTAAGATGGATGGAATGGAAGCTGGCATGGAAGCTAAGATGGATGACATGGAAGCTAAGATCGATGAGAAAATGAAAGACAACATGGAAGACATGAAGAATGGTCTAAAAGCAGACATGTAAGGTTTGATGTCAAGATCAATACAAGAAATTGCTCCTAATGGTAGAAAGAGAGTAGAGGAAACTCATGATGAGAAAAAAATAAATTTTAGTCGTGATTTCATAAACTCTAATGTTGGAGTAAAGAACCACCATATTCCAAAGATGGACATGAGGAATTTTGATGGCATGGATCCCGTAACATGGATACTATAGATGGAACAATATTTTGATCTCAATAATGTGCAAAACACACAAAACGTGTGCATTGAAAATTTAAATTTAGAAAAAAATACATTTGTAAGGTATCGATGGCTTTGCTCTCATAAAAAAATTGTCACTTGCTCAATTTTTATGGAGGAAATCATAGCACATTATGAGGATACAAAGAGAAGCACCTTCTTTAGCCAACTGATAAATTTCAAACAAAAGGGTTTAGTGGTGGAGCACATTGAGGACTTCGAAAAATTGAATATAAGGGTAACCGATATTCCAATGGAACACAGGATTGATGTCTTCATAGGGAAATTAAACGATAACATCTAACATGAAGTTCAGGTTTGGGAACCTGATTCATTGGAGAAGGCATTCAGGTTGGCAAGAAAAAATGAATGTAAAATTATGGTGACAAGGAAGCCTACCACTCACATCTATGAAGATGGAAGTGTTGTTACTCCTAGACTTCCACAACCTAAAATGTTGACACCACAATAATTAGAAGAAAAAATATCAAAAGGAATTTGCTACACTTGTGATAGAAAATACACTAAAGGTCATAAGTGTGCTGAGAAGAATTTTTTATACATAGATTGTGAAGAGGAGGAATAAAATGAACTAGAAACTTCAAAATAAGAGGATTTACACCAATAACCAACGCTAGAAGAAAAATAAATGAGTCCGACCATATCGTGTAATGCATTGGCAGGAATTACCACTCCTCAAAATCTCAATATAGAAGGACATATCAAGAAGAAAAAAGTAATAGTGTTGATTGATTTAGGTAGTACCCATAATTTTGTTCATTGTAAGGTAGCCAAGGAATTGAATTGTTTACCATACCTAGCACCATAATTTCAAGTGATGGTCGCAAATGGATGAACTATAAATTGCTCTAGAAAATGCCATAATATCAAGCTAACCATGTGGAATATGTTTTGAATGGTCCAATGCTTTCAATTCCAATGGGAGGTGTTGATTTTTTACTAGGATTACAATGATTACAATATTTGGGGATGATAGATTTTAATTTTCAAGAACTTTTCCTGAATTTTTTTCGAAAGGAAAGGAAATCCAATTACAGGTTATCACAGGGAAGCCAGGAAAGATAAGAAGCTCTAATGTCATGAAAAATATTATGAAGAAAGAACAACAAGGCGTAAGTGCACTATTATGCTCACTAGAAGTTCCAACATCAAAATCATCCATTTCTCTAGATCTCCAAAAAGTCTTGGACATTCATTTCAAGGTGTTTGAAACTCCCAAAGGACTCCCACCTATTTGTAACGACGATCATGCTAGTCATTTGATTCCAGGAATTGTTCCTCCAAACATCAGGCCTTATAGATATCCTTATGTCCAAAAGATATAAATTCAACATATGATTGAATAAATGTTATAGGCTCGTATAATTCAACCTAGTCAAATTTCTTTCTCTACTCCAGTAGTATTGGTGCATAAGAACGATCAACCATGGCACATGTGTTCGGATTATCGGGAGCTCAATAAGCTCACTATTAAAGATAAATTTACCATTGTTGTGATTGATGAATTTTTGGATTAATTACATGGAGCAATTTATTTTACCAAGTTTGATATTTGTTCAATATATCATCAAATTAGAGTGAAGATTGAAGATATTCCAAAAACAACATTTCGAACTCATGAGGGTCATTATGAATTTTCGGTCATGCCTTTTGGCCTTACCAATGCACCTTCTACATTTCAATGGTTGATGAATTCCATTTTCAAACCCTTCCTTAGAAATTTTGTGCTAGTCTTTTTTGATGACATACTAATCTACAACAGGTCTTGGAAGAATCAAGGTCAACGTGTTGACAGGGTGCTCAATCTATTGGAGGAGAAACAATTGTATGCAAAAAAATCAAAATGTTTCTTTGGAGTAGAAGAGGTGGAATATCGGGGTCATATTGTATCTCATGAGGGTGTTAAGGTAGACCCTAACAAAATTAAATCCATCAAGGAATGCAAAGTCCCCACAACCATAAAGCAATTGTGAGGATTTCTCGGGTTAACAGGGTAATATCACAAGTTTGTTTATAATTATGGGAGAATAACAGTACATTTAACAACATTATTGAAGAAATATGCATATTCATGGACTCCTAAAGCAACTAAGGCCTTTGAACATCTTAAAGAGGCAATGTACCTAGCACCAGTCTTAGCTACGCGAGACTTCAAAAAAAACTTTATTGTGGAATGTGATGCCTCAGGAAATGGAATTAGTGCTATTTTAATGCAAGAAGGAATACCAATTTCTTTTGAAAGTCGTCCAATCAAAGGAAAGTATTTATAGAAACCTATTTATGAGAAGGAAATGTTGGCAATACTACATGCACTAAAGAAATGGCGACCTTACCTAATGGGAAGAAACTTCAAGGTAAAAACTGATCATGATAGTCTTAAACACTTTTTGGAAGAAAGAATATCTTCAGAAGAGAAGAAAAAATGGGTCACAAAGATGTTGGGTTATGAATTTGAAATCATCTACCAAAAAGGGAATCTAAATGTTGTTGCAGATGCACTCTCAAGAAAGGATGAAGAGGTGGAAGTATTGCTTTGTTCCATTTCTATTATCTAACCAAATTTCATAACCGAAGAAAGGGATGAATGGAAGAAGGAAGAAGAAGTGTGGAAACTCATTCAAAAGTTGCGGCAAGATCCTAGTACATTTGATACATTTGGTTGGAAAAATGATTCCTTATGGTACAAAGATCGCATTTATATTTTCAAAAATTCCCAACTAAAACAAAAGATTCTTTTGGAATTGCACGCTTCTCCTTTAGGAGGACACTCATGATTTTTAAAAACTTACCATAGGGTGAAGAAAGGGTCTTTTTGGGATGGCCTTAAATCTGATATTCGAAATTTTGTGGCGAAATGTTTGGTTTTCCAGCAAAATAAAGTTGAGACAATTAAGACCCTGGGTCTTTTACAACCTTTATCCATTCCAAGTCAACGTTGGTAGGAGATTTCAATGGATTTTATCACATGTTTACCTAAGTCTAAAGGAAAGAGTGTCATTAGGGTGGTAGTTGATATAGTTACCAAGTATGCACGCTCTTTTGCATTATCTCATCCATTTAAAGCAAGTATAGTTGATACTACATTTATGGAAACAATTCAAAAGCTACATGGAAACCCAAAGATTATTGTAAGTGACAAAGATCCCATTTTTACTGGAAATTTTTGGAGCTACTCAAGCGTTGAGGAAAATAATTTTTTGAAGGAGAGGGGAATTTTAGCTCCCTATATTACTAGTTATAGTCCCTTATTTTTGTTACTGTAACCCCCTTATTGTTGTTTTTGTACCCCTCTAACCCCAATATTGTTATTACTATGCGCTTACATTATTATTGTTAGGTCGGCTAGGATTATATTGTGACCCCATGAACTACTATATGTGGAAGGAGGGTCTGTAATTTGTATCATCCAAGAATTTTTCATTTATATAATGTATTGGCGGTTTCCACCTCGAAGTGGTTGATTTCTAAGGTGTTGATTTCTCTTTTATTCTATTTTTTGAGCTAGTTTCATAACAACTTATATCATTAAGGGAATTTTGAGGTCTAAAATGGGCCTCCTAAGGAAAAAATAAAATAATAGTGGAAATAATAAAATAAAATTTGATTACATCATCAAATTTTAGAGGGAAAAAAGAAAAAAAACAACTTTTTCAACTCGTATTTTGAAATTATCTCCCAAAGGTTTTACTCAAATTTCGAGCAAGAATACTCATTGGATGAAAAATTGAAGGTAGTTGTGGATATGTGGAATAGTTGCGAAATTTTATTAATTCGGTAGTTGAATGTAATATTTAACAAAAAAATAGGGTATATTAACACGTATGAGTTATAGGACACAAAAATAATTTAAATTTTCAAAATAATGTGTTTGTTGCCTTATTAGGTTGATAGTGATAGGAAAAGAAGGAAAATATGGATGCAAAAAGGGTGTCAAAACAAAAAAATTCTTCGAATCTAAATCCCCCCATACTGACGGTTTTGGATGTCCTCATACAACCATAAAGTTTTGTCATTTTTTTCAGTCACTGCATATCCTTAGATTCTTCTTCCAGCACATCCAATTTTATCCTTTTCACCCATTTTCCTATTACTACCATCCTTGGTTTTTTCATGAGGATTTTGTACTTCATGTTAATAATTTTTCTCTTCATGGCTCTGTTTTCTTCCTTCAATTTCTTTTTCTTTTTATACCATAGACTCAAAATTAGAGGGATTTTGTCACTCTTGGCTATTTCAACTTCATTATGAGCTTTAAAATATTGGTTTTCAGTTTTAATATACGTTTTTAATGTCTCTAGTTCAAAGATTTCATTTCTGAGGATGTCGAGAACTAGAGGTTTTTGTGGTTCATTAAACTTGTCTTTCTCTTCACTTAGATTTGGAACTGATCTATTGGCTGCTTCTCTTTTCTCCAGTGATTCTATGTAATCATAAATATCCTGCTGTATTGGATCAATACCAATTCTTTGTCGTGGACTCCAAGGAGGTGAAATGTAGGTAGGTGGTGATGCTCTCGGAGAATTTGCCATATTTTCATCTGCCTCCAAAACAATGTGTTCTACAGGCTTTGAGGGTACTCACTTCATTCTACTTAGCTTGGTACTTATTCTTAGTCCCCGTGATAGGGGTATTTGGGGTTTTAGGCCTGTTTTTTTGAGATGAAATCTATGTTTTGTTGTTGGCTTTCTTTCTTCTAACATCCTTTGTATTTATTTTCCTTAAAATTTTTGCAATTGGCATGTTACCCTCTGACAAATATTTTTGCTGTTGTGACACTTGTTCTAGTGTTGTCTCAATATTCCTTTTCTTTTGAGTTATACTACTACTTAGTTGTTCATTTTTTTCCTCTTCAAAATGACTCCTAACTAGAAATTCTTCCTATGTATCCCCTATACTTTGAAGATGGAATTCAACAAGTATTTTAACCATCCCATGGTGATACATTATATTTTATATTAACTGAATTCTCTTTTGAACATTCCCTGACACATTTTTAAGACTATTCAACAAGAAATATGGAAGGTTTATTTCATGTTCGTCAAGAAAATTCATCAACAGTCTTATATGGTAGAAAAACAGGCATCCAAATCGACCTTCACAAGTATCAAATTTTTTGATGGTTTAGAGAAAATTCCTCCACTTACCTTTTAATGCTGATTTAGGGATGCCTTTCCTAAAGACAGTAATGCCCATGCTTGGTTTCTTCAATAAAATCCTCCAGTCATCTCCTCTGATTCCTTTGTTCTTGAACCATTTCCTCTTAGACGAGACAATTTGGTAGATTCTGCAGTTAGAGACTCTGTCATCATGAATTTGATGTATCCTATTTCCACTTTTATGCCATCAAAAACCCTTGAAATATTTTTGGTGACTTCCTTGTGAAAACCATCGAATTTTTCCATAAATTTAATCCATTGTGCTTTCTGTAATAATTCTCTTGTGTGCGGATATCCTTCAAAAAATTTCTTACATATTGGCTATGTTCAAACAATCACACCCATGATTGGAAGATGTTTTTCCTCCAAAAATTGTTTTTTTCTAACAGGGTAATGAACTTGGTAGGGTTTTCTTCGGGGTAGAATGGCGGATGGCGATGGGAAAATGATAGGGCATACAAGTATGGGATGAAGGCATAAGTGACTGAATTAGCCGTTAGCCATTCATAATTATGATTTAGGAGGAAATAAAATCAATGAATCACGACTTTGAATCGTGTTATGATGATGAAATAGGTATGGTGAATTATGAGGGATTTGTCATAACACTATCACCTTTCATAATGATTTTGATTTGTTCGGTAATGTCATGTCCATATAATTCATATATTAATATATTTACCCCTATTGTTAAATTAAATTATTACATACCTTTGATTTGTTTGCTTGCTATCATCTTGCAGGCATTATATTTCATGAGGAATCAATCACTTCTCCCTTTATTTGATCATCAAATGTTCCCATCAATTAGGTGCAAAAATTGTCAAAGCTGCAGAAATCTCTCAAAGCCGCAGAACATCATCAGTTATGTAGCTTACTTATTTTTTTAAGAAAGGGATGCTTAGAAGAATAGAATTTTTTATAGGAAAAATATGGGAAAAGAAAATTTAAGGTGCCAAAGAAATTTGGTTTTCACCTTGAATTTCCTGTATAAAACATGCCAACAATTTGTCGGTTTTCATGTTTATATAAAATTTATTGATTCTTTTATTTTTTAATTCTTTTTTTTTTTTTTTTTTTGTTTATTTTTATTTTTTTTTTTTATTTTTTTTTTTTCTATAAGAAAAAAATATCTTTTTAAGGTTTGGAAGAAGAATTCTTCTCAACGAACTTCAAAGCGGGGTTTTTTCAAAAATATTGACAAATTTCTCTCTTATCATTGCCTTTTGATAGATCTTGAGTCGGTGTACATTTACTAATAGAGGAATTTTCTCTTCATCAATAGTCTTCATTCTTACTACTCTATTGTCAAAAACTTCTTCAATCTCATAAGGCCCAAGCCAATGAGTTTGGAACTTCCCTTGGAAATTCTTGAATTTTGAGTTGAAAAGTAATGCCCAGTATCCTGGATGAAATTTATTTTCCTTGATGTACTTATCATGCCATCTAGCTCTTTGTTGCTTAACCAAGCTAGTCTTCTCGATAGCATCTTGTATTGTCTCATCAAGCTCATTGATTTGTCCCATCATTTTCTTTTGTGCTTATGTCAAGTCAATTCCCAACTTGACTGATGTTTTATATGTCTGGATTTGGAACTCTATTGGAAATAAGACTTGCTTTCCATGAACAAGTTCATAGGGAGTATGTCTTGTAGTGCTTCTCCATGTAATTTTGGAGGCCCATAAAGTTTCTAGAATCTTTCCTGCCTAGTCCCTTCTATGCAAGTGTATACTCTTAGTGAGAATGACTTCGATCACTTTTTTTGTAGACTTACTTGCCCATTTTCTTGGGGATGGTATAGAGTGGACTTCTGGTGCTTCATTTTATATTCTTCCACCAACTTCTACACTACTTTGGATGTAAATTGTGTTCCCTAATCTATAACAATTTCCCTTGGGACACAAAAAAGAGTGAAGATATCCTCAAATACAAATAAAACTACAACATTTTCAATAGCAAAAGAAAGTGCTTTAGCTTCTACGCATTTAGTAACATAATCAATACATACCAGAATATACCTCTTTTGTTTAGAAGGTGGATTAATTGGACCAACAAAATCCAAAGCCCGTTTCTCAAAGGGTTCAATGAGTACCTAAGGTTGCGGTGGAATTTCACTTGAAAGAATAGGTTTTCCCATCCTTTGGCAACTGTCACATCTCTTAACATATTCTTTGGCATCCTTAAAAATGGAAGGCCAATAATATCCTAAGAGAAGGATTTTATAAGAAGTTCTTTTGTCAAGAAAATGGCCTCCACATGGTTCATCATGAAAATATTTGAGTATCTCTAGTATCTCATCTTCTTGTACACATCCTCTGATGATGAGATCTGGTCCAGTTTTGTATAGTTCTTGATTGTGACATGAGTAGAAAGCACTTATTTGGATTATTTTTCTCTTTTATATGGGAAACAAATGAGATGGTAATTTTCTTATAGCCAAATAATTAGCAATATATGCATACAAGGTGATTTAGTAGATACTAAAGATATTCATCTGGAAATTTATCCTCTAAAGGAATATCATTATTATCATTCTGAATCCTGGATAAAAAGTCAGCAATTGTATTTTTTTTTCCAGGTCAGTCTAGAAATTTCATGCTAAACTCTTGCTATATTAATAGCCATCTGGTTATCCTACCATTAGTGATTGGTTTTTTCATTAAATATCTGATGGAATAATGGTTTGTGTGAACGAAAGTTTCATAGCTAGTGATGTAAGGTCTGAACTTATTAATGGCATGCGCTACAACTAAAAACTCTTTTTTAGTTACAGTATAATCCAACTTTGTTGGAGTTAAATTTTTACTGGTATAGTAAATGGGATAAGGAGTAAGATCTTTATGTCCCAACAAAACCCCTAATAATTGATGCAGGGATTCTGGGTTAAATCAGATCCTCGCATGTAAACAATAGACACTTCCTTCTTTTCTTAAATACATAAGAAAACTCATCAAAACTCCATTTGCTGCAACTTCAAATATACATAACCAAAAGAGAGATTATACAAAAAAATACAGATATATAATAACATGAGGAATCCTCAGCCAAATATTACGATGGAGAGCCTCTCCCGGCTCTTGGCCTTTTACAAAAGCTCTCAAATCATTTCTCACTCTCTCTGAATTCCACACTTCTCACTCCCTGTCTCACTATTTTCACCCTCATACAACCCTCTTATTTATACAAAAATAGGAATTTATTCCATTCCATAAAATCCTCCACATAAATCTGAACTAAATTTAAATTAGATTTATTCTAGTTTTGGACTCAAAAAAATCCCGTATATAGAATTCCTACTCCCTATATTATCTACCTAATCCCATTCCACTCATATCCTTTAATTATTAAATAATATATCTACAATAATCCTCACCTTTACATTTTACTCCTAATTTATTAAAATAAACAATTTAATCAATAAAATAATTAAAATATTTCACCCCCCTTATTACATAATTAAATAATGAAAATTTGGCTTGGATGCTCCTGCATTAGACTCCCAAGGTTGAAATTAACCATGATCACCTGATCATGTGTTTCAGATCTTTGTCTTCCTGGATCCCATATATTGTGTTGCAATTCTCCATTTGTTGCTGCTTTTGTTTGTTGTTTTTCTCCAGGTCTCCGCACTTTATGTTGCATTTCCCCACTGGCTATGCTTTCACAGTCTTTTTCTACCTTCCTCTTGCTGCTTCTTCTTTGTTTTACTACCGTTGTATGCTTCTAGGATACTTTCATCATTATCCTCCTTATCAGTTCAATTTCTATGTTCAATAGATCTTCTCCAGCATATGAAATAAAACCTGTACTCACAAAGCAATTATTAAAATAAAAAACATAAGGCTTCAGTGCCTTTTTCTCCTCTGGCAACATTTCAGTATGTTGCTCTGAAATTTCTTCTTCCATCAGCACATCAGTATGATGATTTAAATCCTCCATGACACTGTCAGCTAGTACCTCCTCCATATCATCTGTTTCAAGAATGTCTCCCTATTTTGGTTCACAATAATGAACTTCTTTGATTTGTTGAGTCATCCCTACATCCTTATCCTTTGTTTACTGATTATTATTTAGTAAAATTTCTTTGTCTTTCTCTTTCAGCAACTTACCCTGAGTATAGATCCTCTGCTTTTCTAGCTCTCTTCTCTGAAGATCTAACTTTATATATAGCTTAACAATCTCAATTGGAATAGAACTTGGAAATTTTACACAAATTTCCATACCTTCACTTGCTGTTGACCAATCATTAGATGGCCCTTCTTCCTCTGCTCTAATATTCTACTAAATATTTCCATGAGACCCCTCTGTCGTCATTTCTTTCTGAGATTTGGCTATGTCAGCATCATTTTGAACAGATTTAAGATTCAAATTCTTTTCCTTAACAAACGTCAAATTTTGTTCAACATCCTATGATGTACCTGCAATCACACACAAATCATTAGTTTTAAAAATAATAGACCTTGTGGTCCCGCTTGATGCTTCAGTCAACATCTCTCTTTGTTTCTCTGAATCCTTCATTTGGTTCAGTTCCTCTGTAGATTTTTCTTCTGTCACATCATTACTTTTAGAAAGTAATGGACCATATTCTGGCTCACATATCAAATCTTCCTTTAAAATGAGTAACTCTTCCTCCAATTGAACATTCACTCTATGTTCCCACTTCACTTGCAATCTATGCCATGTGAATTTCCTCTTCATACTCCATCCACATCTCTGGTCTACTTTACTTCTCCGTAACATTTCCATCAACAATTCAAGGGGGAAATTTATCTTAGCTCTCTCTCTGTCAATCTTCTCTTGACTCATTCTCACGCCATTTGACTTGGCATCTTATTTCTCATTTCTTCTGCCATGTTCTTCTTCAGAACCTTTGCAATGACCTTCAGTAGTCATATTTATATCTATCTTCATGAGTTCATCACTCACTCACCATGAGTTGTACTAAAGCCTCTGCAATAGCAATTCCTCCCTGCTGCCACTTACCTCACCAATCCTCTCTCTGGACATGGTCTTTTGGCAAGCACTGGTTCTCTATTCTCTAGAACCTTTTGAGCATCCTCTCTACTCTTCCTAGGCTTCAACTCATCTGCCCTTTTTAAGAACACAACTGTCCTTTTATCCAATCTCCGTTGGAATTGTTCAGGGTTCTGCTCCACACTTTGCTTTCCTTTAGAAATTATTACTAGTCTCTTTCATCACTACTTTTAAAACTATGACCTTATTTTGCTGAGATCTTCAAATGTCTGCAATCTGAATTCTGCAAATATCATCTTTGAACTAGATTTAAAATAAAACATATCAGCTCACCTTCAAGATCTTCGTGTGATCTTGTTCCATCTCTCACCTACACTGTATCTCTATGTGCTATCATATTTCAGACTCAAAGTCTGATCTCCTTTTAATTTCCTCATAAAACATGCATTCTCTTCAATTCTCTTTTAATTAAAAAAAAAACTGAATCTTCAAAAAGAGCTATTGCCAACTACAAGCCTCAATTCAAATTGACAAAGCCAAGACTGCTAAGAATCCACACTAGGCATAATAAACCCTCTCACATAAAAATGCATGTTCTCCTCTATATCACCCAGGATTAGCACATTCTCCCTTTCCATTCATTTAAGAGAAACTTGAATTTCTTTAAAAATACTGTGGTGATAAAACCTTATACCTCCACATTTGCAGGATGTTGAAATAAATCATCTCCGCAAAATACTTATTTATAATTTCAATTAAGAAAACCCCAAAATGTCAACACATAACATGCTCAATCATACCTTTTCCCTTGACTCATAATTCAGCTGCGCCACTCCGATTCATATTTTTTTTGCTCTTCATACAAATCATTGATCTAGAAAAAAATGTTGTATTGTTTTTGAAGCTGCTGCAAATGATGTAGAAATACAATAATTTCTACTTCCTAAAAGAATTTATTAACTTGTTAATCTATCATTGCATTTTCAATACAAATATTCTCTTATCCACGTTATTCGATTAATATGGTTGTTAGATCTGCATGGAATAATTTCAACTATGCATCACCACGAGCATTGCATTTAAACTACATCCTCACTTGGCAAATTTAAATTTTCAATTTATATATGGCAATCAATTATTATTATATCACCATTATCATTGCATTAAAATACCACCTCCTCATTGGCTACTGCGAATAAGACCATTAGGGACATACTGATGCTGCAGGGAAACCGAAACTTAAAATTTCCTCTCCCGTTTCAACATGGATGGATTCTGAATGTGATAAGCTCATATCGCAGGCCATCAACAACAACTATGTTGAAACAAATCAGTATCCGAATGCCATAGAATTGCAGAATCGATGTGTGAACATTACTGGCAATCTGTTTAACGCCCCTTTTGGTGATGGAGAGGAAGCGGTAGGCATTGGCACTTGTATGATATAGTGGTATGATACAACGCATTCACTGTAATGGATTCCACGATATGGTTGACCCTCATCTGAACGTAGACCCTTATAAACTCACCAAAACGACACCGTTGACATTCGTTACCCACGAAAACACTTCAACAATTGCTGCATTATCATTTTGCAATTGGTTTCAATACTATGCGTTTCACATACATTCAATCCTCACAGAGACGTGGCTTCACCAACACCTACAATCCTCGACTATCTACGAAGTGTATATTATCTAGATGATAAATATTCAATATTATATTATTCCTGAAAAGTTTTAATATTGTAATAATATGAGGAGGGTTCATTATTTTCTATTGAATTCAAAATTTGGTCGTCCTCACTTGTTTTTGCAATAGTAAAAATGGGTTGTATATCGTTGTCATCATGTATCCTTTCTTCACTTTCTATATCTATTGTTGTTTTTTAAGGTGGATATAATGTAAATTTCATTGTTGAATTTCCATCTGAGATAAACATGTCTCCTGATCTACAACTGATGAAAACATCAATTGTGGCTAACTAAGATCTTCCTAAAATTAATGGATTTCCTCCTAAATTATTCTTGGGTGTTAAGACCATGAAATCGACAGGATATTCCCAAGAATCTAAGGATAGAAAAATATCTTCTAACACAAAATTGGGTTTAATTACTGACATGTATGCTAATTGTGATAATTTTGGTGTGTATTGAAGATAAGGAAGTTTTATTTGATCCAAAATTTGTTTACTCATTATGTTTATGGTTGCTCCCAAATAAATCACTGTGTTTGGTATTTCAATTCTATTTATGTGAATTTTCACAATGGGGCTCCGTGGATCTAAGTATTTCTGTATCGTTGCCTTCCCCATCGTGATGTCTGGGATTCTCCCAAATAATTGCACTATTTTTATGTTTTTTATTTTTCTTTGAGTAATTAATTCCTTAATTTTTTTTTGCAAAAAATGGTATTTCTTTTATAACTTGTAATAAAGGAATTTTTATATAGATATTTTTCAATTCATCCATCATACCATAATCATGTAATGTGATTTTATTTTCTACTCCTTTATCAAATTTCAACCTTTTAGGAAACAATGGTCTTGTAATAGATACTGAAGGTTGTTCTATAATAGGAGTATCATCATAAATTATGGGAATATTTTCTGTTTGATCACTTTCTTTCTTAGGAAGAGAAGTTGCTTCTTCTTCTTCAGTTTTACTGCTATTTTTACAAGAATTTTTCTTTGTTTCCTGAATAACAATAGAGGGTTTCTTATTTTCTAATACTCTACCAGATCATGATTGAACATTATTTAGATCTAGTGGAGTTATTATATAATTTTGAGAATTATGCCCTTTGATGTTGTAAACAGGTTTATTATTTGGATTTGGAAGTGGTTGAAAGGGTAATTGGTTTGGCTTTTGTGCAAATGGTAGAGATAGTTATGGATTTATAGTTTGAACTTGAGCTTGAGGTAATTTATTATTCTGAGCAAAGAATTTTGGTGGGAAATTTTGATAGGATGGTGAGTGTTGTTGATATTGGGCATATATTCCATAAGGATTTTTCCACCCTTGATTCCAAGGTTGTGATTGAGCCCAAGGATACCATGACATAGGTGAATTCCAATTACCTTGTGAAGATTGTGCAAATTGTTGAGAATTAAAATTTTTATTTTTATTTTGAAGCTTTTTCCATGGTCTTCTAGTAATAGAGCAAATATGATCTCCCTGATTTGGCATTCCTTCTTTACTATATGCAACCCTAGGACCCGGTATAGCAGGGAATCCTTTAGTGTGACGATTTTGTGTACACATTAAATAGGTTTATATGGTTTTTAAGTCTAAATGGAATTCTCTGAGAACATGTTTCTTTCTACACCTAGGACTGAAGCTACATAATGCAAAATTCTCATATTTTTTCTTGTTCTGGATTTTGTGGGCATCAATTTTCTCAATAAGACTCCCTAAAATATCTGTGTTAAAATTATCAATAAAATTACCTAATTCTACCCTACTAACTATCCCAGCTACAGATTTATTTATTCTTGAGAATGGGGGATCCCTTGGACTTTTCTTGGTTCATGATTTACCCCTTGAAATATGTATACATAATTCAAAATTTTCTATAAATAGTAAATACGAAATGTCTCCCTTCCCCATTACACTGAGGAGATCAGTCCACTCATCCCTGATGGATTTGAGTAAGAGATCTTTCAAATTTGCCTCATCCAGATTATCCATTTTTTCCTTCTTAATGTTATAAACAAATATTTCGACAAGATCTTCAATATTTTCATCTTCCTTTTCTGACATATTAAAAACTTCAACTTTCATGCTATGAAGCATACATTAATCCTTATATTTCTCTAAAAATGTGTCTTTCATTTCTTCCCATGTACCCATAGAATTCGTCACTAAACTCATAAACCAATTTAATGATCAATCCTTTAAGGTAGCAGGGAAAAGTTTTAAGTTTTTTAGTGTCATGTCGATAATCATATGATATACATAATACTTCAAATTCAAAGAGAAATGTTTTTGGATCTTCACTTCTTATTCCATGAAATTTACGGAGGATAGTAGGTGGAATATTTTTCATTGTATATGTTGTATCCTCATCATGGATAGGGAATCCAAAAGGTTCTGGATATCCTTTTCCTACACCTATACCTCTTCCACCTCCTCTTCCACCTCCTCTATTTCCTCCTATTCCTCCTCCAATCCTAGGTTGTTCACCATTAAGATTATGTACTCATTCTCATTCTTCAACCACGATGGATTCCTCAGAACTAATGTAAGTATCTAGTTCTACAATAGGAATTTATAATTCTTCTAGTTCTTTTATCAATGGATAATTTGAATGAGTTTCTTATTCTTCTTCTTCACTCATGAATTCTAATTCATGTCCTAGAAGTTGTTCTCCTATTGAAGATAAGAAAATTACTCATGTAGTTGGAGATGGGGTATTTTGTTCTTCAATTAAAGCTTTAGCAGATGAAGTAGGTGAAGTAGGTTGGATTTCAAATCCTAGGATTTCAAGAAGTCTATGTGGACCACCTACATATGGAATTCGAGTTGGAGTGGGTGGTGTAGAACTTCGAGGTTGGGGTGGAGTGAGTGATTATATAGGAATAAAACTTCTCCATTGTACTATAAACCTACCTTTAGAATCTCTCTCTCTCTATGCATATCATGTTTTATTTCTAAGACTTCTATTTACACTTCCCCGGAAACAACACCAAAATGTTTAGTCAATTTTATTTTCTTAAATTGCAAGCATAAATTATCAACTAGAGTTAGTAAACTGATGAAATGCAAGTTCACTATATGTGCTAGAAGTATTTGTCGTTAAAGTGAGAGTTGAATTTAGAGTTTTGTTAATTTTTTAACTTATGGATCAGTGTTAAATTCATATGGATTAGTGATGTTTTTAAAGCAATTTATAATCTATGTTAGATGTTATTTATATGGTTACTTTCAATTGAATTGAGTTTAAAAATAGTTTTTGAGATGAATCCTTTCAAAATAAATGATTAATTTATCAAGTTTATTTTTGAATTTTTATGCTGCAAAAAATAATGAACTAATTATAAGTTATGAAAGCATGAGATATGATATAGTTCTGGTTTTATGAAAACATGAAAATTGAAATGCTATGAAGGCAGAGTTTTCTATCTACTACAAACTCTTGTCTGAAATGTAAATGAAAAAAAATCAACTAAACTATATAAAATATGGCAAAATGAATTGAAGAAATTAACCTATGAAATAAAAATAATCAAAGCACTGATCTATTGAAACTGATGTTTAGAAATAAAGCATGAATCAAAATCCTTTAGCAAATTCAAATTACAAAATAGTAATGCATTTGAGATTCATTAAAAATTGAAATAAAATTGACCTGGTCTCCTTGCAGGGGCCCTCTGCAACGCATTAGGTTCTTAACACTATTAACACATCAAATTAAATGAAAGAGGAACTTTAAATTAACATAAAAATATTCAAATAAAATCTTCAGGAAATAGAAAATGGCGCGCCCTGAATACACAGAGTTTCTATGATTTTATAGAGTGTGTTCAAAAATGCAAAAAATCTAAGCCTATATATCTCTATTATAATCCTTATACAATTTAAAATCATAAAATAAATATCAATTATCTTTCGATTTTCAATTAGGAAAGAAATTGACACAGTCGTGCCATTTTCAGACTCTATTCTTAGACGTTGGGACGTGTTGACTACTATCTTTGACCGTGTAAATGCTTGATCTTCATGGTGAATAGGCTC
The DNA here is from genome assembly GCA_034641835.2 of Pinus albicaulis. Lineage (NCBI taxonomy): Eukaryota > Viridiplantae > Streptophyta > Pinopsida > Pinales > Pinaceae > Pinus > Pinus albicaulis. Next base: position 966,756,323 of record CM076583.1, on the reverse strand, counting down.
AGATAACCAGGAGTAAATCCATGAGGGGATCATCCTCTCTTTACCCATATACTCCTTTGCTGTGTTGATGCAGCGACACCTTGTTAACAATGAAGGTAGTTGTAGATCTATGGAACAGTTGGGGAATTATATTAATTCTATGGATAAATGTAATATTTAGCGAAAAAGTAGGGTATATTCAAAAGTATGAAGAATAGGACACAGAAATACATTACCTTGTCAAGATCATGTGTTTGATGCCTTATTCGGCTAATAGTGATCGGAAAATAAGAAAAATATGGATGCAAAAAGGGTGTGAAAACAAAACAATTTTGGGACTCTACATCAATCATGATTTCATAGACTATAATGTTGGATTTAAGACTCACCATTTTCTAAATATTGGTATGAGGAAGTTCGATGGCAAGGATATGGTAACATGGATACTATAGATGGAGAAATATTTTAATCTCCATAATGTGAAAAACACACAAAAGGTACGCATTGCAACTGTATATTTAGAAAAAAATACATTTGTATGGTATCGGTGGCTTTTCTCTCGTAAAAAAATTGTCACTTGGTCAATTTTTACGGAGTAATTGGTAGCACATTATGAGGATACAAAGAGAAACACCTTCTTTAACCAACTGATAAATCTCAAAGAAAAGGGTTCGATGGTCGAGCACATTGAGGACTTCCAAAAATATAATATAAGGGTAACTGATATTTCAAAGGAACACATGATTGATTTCCTCATAGGGACATTAAAGGATAACATCCAACATGATATTCACCTTTGGGAGCCTGATTCATTGGAGAAGGAATTTAGGTTGGAAATAAAATTTGAAAGAAAAATTATGGCGACAAGGAAGTCTACCACTCACAACTATAAGGATGGAAGTGTTGCTACTCCTAGACTTCCACAACCTACAAGGTTCAAACCACAAAAATTGGAATTAAAAAGAGAAAAGGGCTTTGCTATATTTGGGATAGAAAATACACTAAAGGTCATAAGTGTGCTGAAAATAAATTATTTTACATATGTTGTGAAGAGGAGGAAAAAAAAGGAACAAGAAGCTTTAAAAGAAGAGGATATACACCAGGAACCAACCTTATTGGAAGAAGAAATGAATCTGGCCATATACTATAATGCATTGACAAGAATTACCACTCCTCAGACCTTTAATATAGAAGGACTTATAAAGAAGAAAAATGTAATAGTTCTAATTGATTCAGGTAATACCCGTAATCTTATTCATTGTAAGGAAGCCAAGGGATTGAATTGCTTCATATAGGCAACACTAGAGTGTCAAGTGATGGTTGGAAATGGAGGAACTATAAATGTCTCTAGAGAGTGCCATAATATCAAACTAACCATGGGCGAATATGTATTGAATAGTTCAATGCTCCCCATCCCAATGGGTGGTGTTGATGTTGTACTAGGAGTACAATGGTTACAATCTTTGGGGACGGTAGCTTTTAATTTTCAAGAATGTATTTTGAAAAAAAAAATGGAAGGAAAGGAAGTTGAATTATAGGGTATCGAAGGGAAGCTAGGAAAGATAATTATCTCTAATTTCATGAAAAAACTTCTGAAGAAAGAACAATGAGGCGTAATGTTATGAAACCAGCTCCAAAAATAGAATAAAAGAGAGATCAACGCCTTAGAAATAGGCCACTTCGAGGGGTAAACCTCCTTTACATTACATAAATGAACAATCCTTAGATGATACAAATGAAAAAAAATCCTTCTATATATAGGATTCCATGGGGTCCCAATATAATCCTAGCCAACCTAACAATAATAATGTAAGGGCACAATAATAACAATATTGGGGTTAGAGGGGTAGAACAATAACAATAAGGGGGTTACAGTAACAACAATAAGGGACTATACTAGTAATATAGGGAGATAACATGCCCCTCTCCTTCAAAACATTATTGTCATCAACGCTTGAGTAGCTCCAGATGCTTTTGTATAAAATTATCATCCTGTAATAGTTTGAGAACCTAATCAACATGTTGAACCTAATCCTTCCAAGACCTGCTGCAAATTAGTATGTCATCAAAAAATACTAGCACAAATTTTATAAGGGTTTGAAAATGGAATTCATCAACCCTTGAAATGTAGAAGTTGCATTGGTAAGGCAAAAAGGCATGACCAAAAATTTATAATGGCCCTCATGAGTTCGAAATTTTGTTTTTGGAATATCTTCAGTATTCATTCTAATTTGATGATATCGTTAATGAAGATCCAACTTGGTAAAATAAATTTCTCCATGTAATCTATCCAATAATTCATCAACCATAGGAATGGGAAATTTTTCTTTAATAGTGAGCTTATTGAGCTCCCTATAATCTGGACACATACACCATGATCCATCCTTCTTCTGCACCAAACCTACTGGAGCAAATAAATAACTTTGACTACGTTAAATTATACCAATCTCTAACGTTTCTACAATCATGCGTTCAATTTATCTCTTTTGGACATAAGGATATCTATAAGGCCTAATGTTTGGAGGAACAATTTTTGGAATCAAATTAATAGCATGATCATGATCATGAATAGGTGGGAGTCCTTTGGGAGTTTCAAACGCCATGGAATGATTGTCCAAGAATTTTTGGAGATATGGAGAAATAGATTATTTTGATGTTGGAGCTTCTAGTGAGCAATAAATGTGACATTACACCTCGTTGTTCTTTCTTCAGAAGCTTTGTCATGACATTAGAGCTTATTATCTTTCCCGACTTCCCTGTGATACCGCTTAATTCGATTTCCTTTCCTTTCGAAAAAAATTCAAGAAAATTTCTTGAAAATTAAAAGCTATTGTCCCCAAAGATTGTAACCATTGTACTCCTAGTACAACATCAACACCTCCAATTGAAATGGAAATAATTGGACTATTCAATACATATCCCCCGATAGTTAGCTTGATATTATGAAATTTTCCAGAGAAATTTATAGCTCCCCCATTTTCAGCCATCACTTGAAATTCTGGTGCTGGGTATAGGAAACAATTCAATTCCTCGGCTACCTTACAATGAATAAAATTATGGGTACTACCCAAATCAATCAACACTATTACCTTTTTCTTCTTGATATTTACTTCTATCTTGAGAGTTTGAGGAGTGGTAATTCCTGCCAATGCATTACATGATATGGCTAGACTCATTTCTTCTTCTTCTAGGGTTGATTCCTAGTGTATATCCTCTTCTTTTGAAGTATCTTGTTCATTTTCTTCCTCCTCTTCACAATCTATGTAAAATAATTTCTTCTCAGCACACTGATGACCTTTAGTGTATTTTCTGTCACAATTGTAGCAAATCCCTTTTGCTCTTTTTTCTTCCAATTGTTGTGGTGTCAACCTTATAGGTTGTGGAAGTCAAGAAGTAGCAACATAGATGTGAGAGTTATTCTTCCTTGTCGCCAAAATTTTGCATTCAATTTTTCTTGCCAACGTGAATGCCTTCTCCAATGAATTAGGTTCCCAAATGTGAACTTCATGTTGGATGTTATCCTTTAAAGTCCCTATGAAGACATCAATCCTATGTTCCTCTGGAATATAAGTTACCCTTATATTCAATTTTTAGAAGTCGTTAATATGCTCCCTCATTGAACCCTTTTGTTTGATATTTATCAATTGGCTAAAGGAGGTGTTGCTCCTTGTATCCTCATAATGTGCTATCATTTCCTTCGTAAAAATTGACCAAGTGACAATTTTTTTATGGGAGAAAAGCCATCAATACCATACAAATGTATTTTGTTCTAAATGTAAAGTTGCAATGCGTATATTTTTTGTGTTTTTCAAATTATTGACGTCAAAATATTACTCCATCTATAGTATCCATGTTACAGGATCCTTTCCATCAAAATTCCACATATCCATCTTTGGAATATGGTGGTTCTTCCATCCAACATTAGAGTTTATGAAATCACAATTAAAATTTATTTTGTTCTCATCGTGCTTTTCCTCTAATATCTTTTCGCCATTAGGAAACATTTCTTGTATCAAATTTTTAAAACCTTCCATGTCTTCTTTTAGATCATTCTTCATGTTTTCCATGTTGTCTTTCATTTTTTCTTCCATGTCATCCATATTAGCTTCCATGCCAGCTTCCATGTCATCCATATTAGCTTCCATTACTTTCTTCAAACCATTCATATTAGCTTCCATGCCCTTCTTCAAACAATCCATCTTAGCTTCCACGCCTTTCTTCAAAACATCCATTTCATTTTTTGTTACTCTTTGCGAGAGAAATATTTGGTGCACATGCAACATGCTCTTGTATTTTTGATATATCATGTTGTACTTATTCATCTTCATCAGTCATAGTAGAGTATTCTGAGGCCTTAATGGGTGTTGAATTCTTTTTAGGGGGCATTTTATAATCCAATACTGATATCTATGCTTCAATATGATCTTGTAATCAATTAAAACTGATTTTTCAAACAAGAATTATGCAATTTGAAAACAAATACACACCTTTTTGTTACTTTTGAGGAGCTCGATATTGAAATTGAATTATCTCTATGGTTTCGGATCTTAAATATCTAAAATTTAGTTATGTAGTAGACCTCTAAATATTATTTCTAATGCAATGGGTGTAACATGATTTGGATTCTTCAAGACAAAGTTATGCCCAATCTCCCACAATGACCTAATTTTGTACTAGTTGAGTAGAGCGAACTTGTACGACGTGCCACGTGTTATTGTTTCCTCCTTAGGCTCTGAAATTTATACACAGGAAACTATAGTCTGTGTACTTGTGGCCACATTTTATAGAATTAAAATCTGATGCTCAGAGAAAGAGAGTTATGATGCTTTTCCCAGGGTCACCTATTTAATATGAAATCCGGGAGCCTAAAAAACCCTAACTTCCATAGATCATATCTCCACAAATATTACGAACCAAGATATTAAATGTTTACACGACATTCCTCAAGAGTTGGGCTTCACTCTGTAAAAATTTTAGCTTCTGAACCTTTGTAGAAAAAATGTTATAGTGAAAATGCCACGATGACTTGTTTAGGTGAAATTCGGTAGCCTGAAAAAACCCTAACTTCCACATCATATATTTGAAAATATTGTGAACCAAGATTTCAATTTTTTACATAATGTCCCTTGGGATTTCAAATTCGCTCTATAAATATTTCATTTTCTGAAGCTTCGTAGAACAAAATTATAGCAAAAATTCCAGGATGACCTGTTTGGAGCAACGCAACCCTAGAATTGAAAGCTCTGATACCAAATGTTATGAAACCAGCTCCAAAAATAGAAGAAGAGAAATATCAACTCCTTATAAATAAGCCACTTTGAGGGGAAACCTCCTTTACATTATGTTATCACTCCAAAATTTCCCAAGTTTTTTTATGTGTTGTTAAAGAAATATTAGAGGTAACTATCAACCACTTTTAGAGATTAGGATCTAGCCTTCCTAATGCTCAGAGAGGGCTCTCTCTTAATGATGTAACTTTGTTGTTTTAATTGATTTTAGGCTAGTTATGTATTCTTGATTGGGTTTGTTTCAATTGATTGATTGGTTTTGGTAGATAGGTGGAATTAGTGATTCAGATGGATAAATGCCTTTCCATTTTCGGTTGGGCTATGGAGTAAATATGTTTTTAAAATAGAATAGGATCAAATTATAAAAGAAGAGTTACAGGTAAGGATAGCTAGGAAAAATCAGATCTCAAGGTTGAATGGTGAAATAGTTTTCAACCGGGATCAAGGAGCAGTTAAGGATTCCTTAAAATTGATAATGAAGGAAGGTGAAGGAGCTCAATCGAGATAAGAGAGCAATTAAAGATTCTCTAAACTAGATATCACAAGAAAACATAAAAATGTTTAACAGTTTAAAACAAAGTTTATTTAAACAAATTCTATAATAAAATTCCTGTTATAACGTTAAAAATTAGAAAACATGCAATTTTATGGAATACTTAAGAAAATAACATGAACAATTGAAATATACTTCACTAAAGTAGCTCAACACATTAATCCTGTAAAGAAATTCCTGTATTACTTGTCCTGCCTGTCAATTGGAAATGGTACAATAACCCTCAGGTAAAATAGATCAAATAGCTATAGAAAATTTCATAAATCCACACTAATCGACCCTTGATACGTCAAATGGAGAAGTATTTATACAACATTTTACAAAATATCCTAACAACTGATTTAGGATTTATTCAAGGAAAAATAAATATCTTCATGCAAGAACATAGAGACACCTATTAACTAACTGCAAGCAGTCCATGTTTATTTGGTTTTTTTTTTTGTTATTTGTCTCTCTCACGTTTTCTTGTACATATGTCTTTCCTCTGTTTACTCTTTAACCTGTCTTTCATCTGCTTTTGTCTTTAACATGTGTTTTCTTTCACTTGACTGCTCTTTAACCTGTGTGTTCTTTTCCTTGTATTTACTTTCACCGGTCACAGTAAATCACACAATTTTTCCCATGCCTCTTCATCTAGATTTTTTATCTTCACCATCCTTCGGTAAATTTCAACTTCCTCTGTGTATTTGGAAAATGTGGGCTTATTCAGAAAAAGGTGATTTACCTCATGCTGGTGGTAAAAGTAATTTTCAAATTCGGAAGGAATACTTTTTTTGTGAGAACACCTTTCATTAATGAATTGTTGGAAGTGTCTTTGGCTACTTCCCTCATCTTCTTATCATAATCTTCATGTCTCATAAGTTTATCATTAATTACCAAAGGATTAGGCAGACCTTTCTGCCTCAAAACATCAAACTTATTCATAAAGTTGTTTACTGCAAGCTCCATTGTTTGAATTTTATCTTCAAGCTGTACCATCAGATTTCTCTTTGAAATTATCTTCTTCACCTCTAAAATATTCTTGTTTATGTCCGTTATCTCAAGTTATTCTAATTCCTACTTGTTTTTAGAGTTTAAGAATTTTATTATCTCAGTGGCTTCCTGTGGTTTCTTTCCAAGCTCTTCCTTGACCTTTTGAATTGCATCACTAGCTTCTTTTATCAAATCTTTCTATTCAAATATAACCTATATGGAAGGCCAGATATCATTAACTGAGTTAATGGTATTGGCCGAAAATTTTTGTTTTTCTTGGGCTACTGGCTCTTTTAGTGATAATTCCTTTTCTAACTTATGAATTATTTCAGTTAATCTATTTGATTTATGTGCTTCTCCTTGATACATTACCTCTACCAATTTCTTTGTATGTTCCAAAAATTTTTCTTGTTCTTTGAGCTTGTTAATTTCATAAGTTTGAATTGACATATCCTACATTGCCTTAACCAATTTACTAGCCTCATTAGTGGGACGGGTTTTTTGTACTGCTGATGACGTTGCTAGTGTTTTTTTTGGAGCTGTTGTTGATACTAGAACTGTTGTAGAAAATGGGGCTGATGTAGAAGCTATAGGAATAACAGTAATGGCAATTTCTTCCATGATATCTTTTTTTTCCTGCATTAGTTTGTCCATTGTTGTTTCCATTTCTTTTAGTTCAGCTATCAGTTGAATGATGAGATTCATTTAATCCTTTTGATTTTCATTTTCCAAAACCTCTTTGGTTTGTGGATGTTCAGTAGTTGGTAACTTCAGTTGTTTCTTCAATGCAGCTATGTCTGCATTCTTTTTCATGATTAGTTCTTATGCTACTTTAATGTCTTTTGGATTATATCCAACTTCCATTACCAAATATTCATGTGACTTTATCCTGTTATCCTTCGCTTGTGAAGAATATTTCTCTACCTTTAACTGTGTCCTTTTATTTTCTAGAGAATTTTGTAACTTCTGTACACTTAAAGCTTTGTGTGTCATAGCGGAATAGAAAATTTATCCTTCTTGTTTGTGAAACTCAATCTGATCTATTGGATGTACATTTTTGGCAAGAACTTCAAAGGTTGTCTTCTTATAATCTTCTAATGATTTTGGGGCATGCACCGTTGGTTGTAAAAATGTCATTTGCGTCTTTATTTCTTTTTTAGTCAAATGTTGATAGCAAACTGTTCTAGTCACTAGGAGTGTTCTTCCAGTACTGGGCATAAGTTACAATTTTCAATGCTTCATTTTTTATTTTTATTTCTTTGTATTTCTCCATTATATCTTTCTCTTTATCCACTGATTTGCTAGATGATGAAATTTTTGTATTGTGTTGCTTCTGAATTATTTGTGCACTAGAGTTAGATGGTTGATATGTTTCTTCTGAAATAGTTGGAGGTGCATCATCTCTGACAACAAAAATTGTTTCAATGGTGTCCATTATATCAATAATCTCAACTGTCTCTATCACTGGATTCAATTTGGCTTTCTTCCTATACATAATCTTGAACTTAGTATCAGAAGTGGTTTCTGCAGAATAAGAGCCTTATTCTCTTGCCCTCTTTGAATTTCTTTCCAGTGGGGCTGGAGTAAGAATGATGGAACTACTATCAACCTACTTCTCCATCTCTTGCAAAGTATTTTCCAACCACACTGACTAGTTGAAATACTTTTCAAGCTCAACCTTTGACTCATGAATAAATGGGATCAATTTGAATTTGACTCTTAACTTTCTTATGACACCCAAGGGGTCATATTTCCATTTGAAATTTCTACTGAACTTGAAATCTTGTAAATATTTTTCTGCTTAGTGACCAACATTCATATTATTACAAATAAAATTCCCTAACTGGTTCTTGATCTTGAATTGAGTCTTTGTCTTAGCTAAAATGAAATTGAATTCATCTGAATTTAAGATTTGACTGATGCATTCTAATGCAAATATCCTCATTGGGAGGTATTTGGGAAGCTTGCATGGAGTTAGCTGGCTTCCATATACTATGGTTTGTGTATGATTCGAGTATAAATACCAGTCTCATGTTTTACTTTGATATGAGAACTGCAACACCTTATTTATCTCTTCACTGACTCTAGGTTGAATTCTACTGCTTAGCATATTAACTAATGGATAAACAAAGGAATCAATGAAATCTTTATAGATGAATTCAATGGAATCCTTTCTGATCAAGGATGTCGAAAAGACAACAGATTGGGGATTACCCTATGTGTCCAGTTTTTGGAGGTTAAGTGCAAACCTTTCTCATTGTAAATATAAAAACATATGGAACAAAACTGAGGAGTATTTAAATACTCCTTGTTCTAGAAATTTAACCAGCTGATCATGAAGTGCATCTGATAGGTATTGGGAAAAATTGAAGGTTGAAGCTGGAGGGTGACCTGGGTAAAATATGGATAGGAAATGTAATATTCCCTCTTTTTTTGTGTCACCTAGTACTGAGTCAAGTTGGACTTCCAGAGTTAGGAGTAGACAGATCACATGTACAGATTGGTGCTACTAGTGGGCTCAGGGGCTCTTTGGAGGAGTTTTGAGGATTTTTCATGGTTTCCGAAGGCATTCACTTGATATAATCCATCATCTGAGTAGTTTGGCTTTCGTTCTGGTGCATTCCGATAACCTTCAGAAATTTGAGTTATTTCTGGGCTTAACTCAGCTGATTACACTCAAGGTGGCATTCTGGGAGGAATACAAGATGGAACACCTTAGTGTAATAGCTCATTGGAACCGGGATGAGGATACCTACATGGTGGGATAGTTAGACACGAATTTCAGTGACCGGAGGAGGCATGGCAGCCGATTTTCCCTTTTCTGCATTAAAAAGGAATATTTTAATAAAAGGGAAAAGTGCTCCATGAATAAAATAATAATAAAATAATGCTCTAGAAGGCTCCAAGAGATCTATAAAAGGAAGGGAGGAGGCCATTGGGATATATTTTTTAATGATGTTATTTTATTGTATGAGATGTGTGAGACATGGTTCTCTACTTCTGCCATAGCCCCATGACGGAAACCCTCGGGTGATTTGTGAGTGTTGGACAAAAACCCAACTCTCTTGAGGAGACTTCATTCAAAAGTTTCGTAGAGCTTCAGGGATAGGTGTGAGGATCATCCGGATCTTCAACTTGTGCTTCAATGGGTTCAGTGACAGTTTTTCCATAGCCGATTTGCAGTAGTCTTCTTGCTGAGCTGTCTACATGATTGCAACAGTAATTCATCAGTTGGGCCATAGATCTTTCTGGGTTTTGCTCTGCTTGCTTGGCAAGCTCAGGTTCTGTTGTTCCTTTATGTTGATGTACTTTCTACCATAGATTAATAAAATGTCTCAGTGATTTTATTGGCATCCATTGTGTAATATTGGTGGCTGTGTGTTTATTTATGTTTATTTTGCTGCTCAAGTCTATTTCTACATTTTTAGCTGAAATATCCCATTTGGGATATTATAGTGGTATCAGAGTGTCCAACATGGCTCAACCTAAGGGTTTACTTACCAAATTGCTGCACTAGAATTATTGCAGGAAGGAGTGTTTTACTGAAGACAAACCCTAGTCAGAAAGATAAATCACCGAGCACACAAATTTTCTCCTCTATATTAAGTATTCAACAATATTCTTATCAAATTGTCCAATGAATAATAATTATTCGACAATATGAGATTATCGAAGATTTCTCAAAAGGAACCGTCGCATCAAGTGGACAAAAGGGTTCGATTATTTTATGAAGCAAAATTTCTAGCAGCAAATATTAAATAAACCAAAAAAAAATAAAATGAAAAGGCTGAGGCAATTTCCGTTGAACTTTGCTAACAAATTTAAGTGGCCAAGTTTCTGTTGATAAGGATCTCGAGACAATTCAGGCACTATTGATCAGAAAAGATAATGGGAGTATCCAAAATTTTGAGTGGGAACGTGGGATCGTTAAACACTTGAAGAAGCTGCCATAAAAATCGTGTTTGCTATGGTTTGAAATTCAAAATCGGAGAACTGAGGGTGACTAGCTATAACACGATTTGAGCCGAGAACATATAGCATCTCTATCACTGTATGATCAAATTTTTCGAGTCGGGGATCGACGTGGATGGGATGTGGTTACAATGATAGCGCATCTACCCTGGTCCATTAAGTGTCGCAATTGTGGTTATTACATTATTTTTGAGTGGGGCACATTGCAGAAATCAACCGGCAGGGATAAGCAGGGGGGTCGAACAGTCATTGAAGGAGCCACTGCTGCCTGAGTGGAGCCTACCTATAGCAGGAAACTAGAATTGGGCACGTGCATAAAGGGGTATTACTATGCGGCTATAACAATTTTTACGTAGGAAAACTCGAATAAACATATCGTACACGAAGCATTGTCACAATCGAGCGACATCAAGTTGGACTTCCAGAGTTAGGAGCAGACAGGTCACATGTACAGATTGGTGCTACCAATGGGCTCAGGAGCTCTTTGGAGGAGTTTTGAGGAGTTTTCATGGTTTCCGAAACCATTCTCTTGATATACTCCATCATCTGAGCGGTTTGGCTTTCATTCTGGTGCAGTCCGATAACTTTCGGAAATTTGAGTTATTTCTTGGCTTAACTCAGCTGATTACACTCAAGGTGGCATTTTGGGAGGAATACATGATGGAAAACCTTAGTGTAATAGCTCATTGGAACAGGGACGAGGATACCTACATGGTGGGATAGTTAGACATGGCTTTCAATGACCGGAGGAGGCGTGGTAGCCAATTTACCCTTTTCTGCATTAAAAAGGAATATTTTAATAAAAGAAAAAAGTGCTACATGAATAAAATAATAATAAAATAATGCTCTAGAAGGCTCCAAGAGATTTATAAAAGGAAGGGAGGAGGCCATCGGGATATATCGATTGATCATGTTATTTTATTGTATGAGAGATGTGAGACGTGGTTCTCTACTTCAGTCGTAGCCCTAGGACAGAAACCCTGGGGTGATTTGTGAGTTTTGGATGAAAACCCAACTCTCTTTAGGAGACTTCATTCAGAAGTTTCGCAGAGCTCTAGGGATTTGTGTGAGGATCATTCGGATCTTAAACTTGTGCTTCAGTGGGTTCAATGACAGTTTTTCAGTAGCCAATTTGCAGCAATCTTCTTGCCGAGATGTCTACATCATTGCCAAAATCATTCATCAGTTGGGCCAGAGATCTTTCTGGGTTTTTCTCCGCTTGCTTGGCAAGCTCAGGTTCTGTTGTTCCTTTATTTTGATGTAATTTCTACCATAGATTAATAAAATGGCACAGTAATTTTATCAGCATCCACTGTGTTATATTGGTGGTTGTGTGTTTATCTCTATTTATTTTGCTGCTCAAGTCTATTTCTGCATTTTTAGCTAAAATATCCCATTTGGGATATTACAGGAAACCAAGGACAGGTGCATCTACATGTTCATTAGTGAAATACCCTATAATACATGACAACATTATAACAATATGTCTGGTTATCTCTGAAAACATGAAGCTGGATATGGACGATTACGTTTTGGGGTTTCTACTGATGGAGGAAGGAAATTATGGAATATCTGGAATATTTTAGGAAAGTTCAGCTTCAAGTCGAGTTCAGCAAGGCTTTCAATGGATAATGATACTTCATCAGGTTTTTTTTGAAGCTACAAAATCTCATTAATGGATTGAGCAGTGATTCTGAATAAGATCTCTTGGCTTGGGGTAACTAGAGATATTTCATTGGGAAAATAGTTGATCTAAAAGAGTATGATGAGTTCAGGAAATTGAAAGGTGTGTGGGAACATGTATTTAGGTGGGTTTGAATCCCACAGATGGATATCATCTGCCTGGTCAATGAATTTTTCATGGCTCTAGTAGTGGAGCTCTAAAAGGTTGAAATAAGTCACTGTATCACTGATTTTTAATTCCTTATCAACCAGAGGGGTGTGGTCAACATCTAATACATGTGGTTGCAGAGGATTTATGGATATAATGCTCTAGGAGGCCATTAATTTGTTTGATTTATTAATTTCTATGTTTTAATTTCATAAAATAGGCACTCGGGATTACCTAGAATGGTGGAATTTGGTTGTGAAAAATTTCAGGCGGTTGCAAGGTTCAATTCCAGTTGACAAAGGATTCTTTGGCTTCTCTTTCATAAACAACAGAAATAGTGGGAAAATGGTTTCAGGCGAGTTTTATTACTTTTAACCGGAGGCAGTTAATCACATGGTGCGGGGATTTGATTTCAAACGTTAGATGGTTTCATCGCACTGCGCGAGAGCGGTTTAGTAGTTTATCGCATTGTGAATATTTGTTTGGCAGTTTTGGTCTAGGGGGTGCGATAAGTTATGGGAGTAGTGGTGGCAAATGAGCGGGCGTGCGAAACCACCCATTTCACACCCCTTCCCCATTTTTTTTAAATATCGGACATGCGGGGGTGCGAAATTCTTTATTAGTCATTGGATATAATAAAAAATGATCAGGTGACTGGTAGAAGTGATGGGATTTCAAAGAGGTGGGGTCGGGAGATTAGATAGGCAGGGGGTTATCAAATGTATTATGTGGAAGGGTTTTAAACTATATCAGAAAGGGTTTATAAATTAAGGATATAATAAAATAAGGGGGTCAGGGAAATATATCAAGCGGGTTTGTAAAATAAAATGGGGTCGGGATATATATATATATATATATATATATATATATATATATATATATATATATATATGTGGGATCTTAGAAATACACTAGGAATAAGTTTTGAAGTGATATCGAGGAGAGGTTTTTGAATTGGGGCCTAATATATTTAAAACTTTTGATAAGTGGGTTTATTTTATTTTTATTGGAAAGGTGGAGTTAGTAAAGGGGAAAAGGGAATTTTAAATGGGAAATGGGTTTTTAACTAGGGAAATGTGTTTTAGGAAGGGAGAAGGGTTAGCATAAGGGGAAAGGGATTTTTTTTTTTACAAGGGGAAATGACTTCCAAGAGTGGAAATATGGATTTTAGCAAGGGGAATGACTTGTAAAAAGTCTTCTACTTACCAATTGATGCTTTCCATGACTTGGAAAAAGTCTTCTACCTACCCTTTATTTACCCTAACATTTTTTATTTCCTTTATTGGATGAATTTGAGCTTGCTGACCCTTTTATTTTCTTTCGATAAGAAAACTAACCTATTTCTAATCTTATAACTTCCAATGGCTCAGATTAAACTGATGAGATCATTTTGTATTCTCTACGTAACTACTGATCAGCCAACATTAAATGGTTTGGTTAGATATTTATTCACCAACTATCATGACATGAAATTTTAAAGCATGAATGGATCAAGATTAAACTGTACGATCATCATGAATTGTGGCATTTTGAACAAGATGCACACAATTTTATTTGCAAAATTAAATTAAGAGTACTGGCATTTGAATGTGCAACACTTTCAGGATTTATTTTTGTTTCTTTTTGTGGGGTTCATAATTTATATTCTTTTTTTATCTTTATTTCTTTTGGCACTTTGATTTTTCTTTTAGGACATACCCTCTTTTCATTTTTTAATATGAGAAAACATTTGCAGAAAGCAAAGGTATGTACAATAGTACAAGAATTAACATAGTCAATTAAAAATTATGACCCCTATTATTATAGGACCCTAACAGTGTCCTCACTTGGGGATGGCATCTCCTAGTGAGATGTTAAGAAATTTCTAATCAGTGGCCTTTGAATTTGGACTTTACTTGCCTTGGAATTACTTTTTGTGATCTTCTTTATTCAAACATATGATGTTATACATTTTAAATCTTAGGGCCTTCTCTTCAGGCTTCAACTTTAGAAGACAATAATCTAATCCAATATAAAATTTTACTATGGTATCTATAATGAGAAAATTAAACAAATTAAATGAACTACTAGTTAATCTGGTGAAAAATAGTGCCTCAACATTCTACCATTGACTGGTCCACCTGGTAGATCTGTTCCATATAACTCTTTCAAGAAAAATGCATTTTTACCTCTGTAACCATAAATGATGTATGGGCCCTTCCAAAGAAAATCAAATTTCCTATTTTTCCCTTTGTATTCTCTTTTGGAATCCCATTTGAGTACTTTATCACCTATGAAAAAGTCATCTTCTTTAGTTTTATTATCAAAAATATTTTTTATTTTTTCTTGGATTACTTGAGATTTGATATAAACTTCTTCCCTAGTTTCCTACAAATGAATTGTTTGATTTATGCTCCTTTGGATGTCATTTGGTTCTACTTGCAGCTCTTGAATCATTTTCATCACTAGCACTCCTAAAGAGGATGGAAAAACAACATCCATACCATATACTAATTTATAGGGAGAGGTACCAACATATTTCTTTGTAGTTAGTCTATCTGCCCATAAAGCATTGACCAACCTTTTATTCCATGTTTTATTGTTATCATATAACAGTTTCTTGATGATGTTGACTAGGCTTTTATTTGAGGATTCTGCTAGTCCATTACCTTGAGGGTAATAGGTAGTGGAACGGCCAAGGGTGATAAGGTATTTGTTGCAAAAATCAATCATTTTATTGGATTTTAAGGTAGCAGCATTATTAGTAATGAGCTTTTGTGGGCATCAAAATCTAGAAAGGATGTTGTTCTCAAGGAATGAAATAATGACAGAGTCTATGGCTTGTCTAGAAGGGATGGCTTCTATCCACTTGGTAAAGTAATAAATGGGTGTCAAAATCCATTTATGATGGACAGAGGAGGGTGGGTGAATTTAACCAATGAAGTCTAAACCCCATTGGTGAAATGGAATTTCTATTGAGATAGGTTTGAGGGGTAACAGTACGAGTTTCTTCTTCCCTTCAAATATCTAGAATTTTTGACAGGAGGTCACATACTTTCTAACATCTGCAAAAAGAGTAGGCGAGTAAAAACCTTCCATCAAAATTTTATAATCGGTTGTTTTCCAGTAAAGGTGTCCTCCACAATCTCCTACATGAAATTCCTGCATAACTTTTCCAGCTTCATCTTTCAATAAGCAGTTTAATAGAATGCCACCATGATCCTTACAAAATAAAACTTTATCTAAAATACAATATTTCATTGCTTTCAATTTTAAGAATATGCTTTTGGTTCTAGATAAACTAGGAGGAGCTTGTAAGTTGAGTAAAACAAATATAATGTTTGCATACGAGGGTGATAATACATAAGTTTCCTCAGACATGTAATTTTAATGATAATGGAAAATAAATCACATAAAAAATTGCAAGAGTTTACAAACGTAAACTTCCACTAATTTGCAATTAGGAGACTAACCTATTTATAAGCTATATGTCCTAACTTAATTTAGGTATGGACCACTTGAAAAAACAAGTAGTGTCCATTTACAATAACTGATCTTCTATCCAACCTACTAACTTTGTTCCTATTTTAGAGCCTAATATACGACTCTATTATAGATTCCTATCTTTTCTAACAATATTCTATTTCTAAGTGTCTCTAATATTTATTAAATATTCTAATTTAATAAATATTTTTATCCTAAATTTACATTATTATATTTGGATCATCTAAATATAATAATGTAAATTTAGGACTATATTCTGTTGAAGAAGTGGTCATTGTATCTTGCTTCTTGCAACTCCAAGATACTATAGCTGACCCTATGTTCATTAAATAACTTGAGGTTGATGCCCTATCATCAATACTACCAACAAAGTTGGCATCTGAAAATCCACCAAGTACAAAGTTTTTAGTCCTTTTGTAAATAAGACCAAAATCTTTTGTTCCTTACACATAATGAAGAATTCTTTTGGCTACGTTACAATGGTTGTCTCATGGTTCCTGCATAAAGCGGGAAATAATACTAACGGCACAAGAAAGATCTGGTCGAGTAGTTGTTAGATAAATCAGGCTACCAGTCAACTATCGATAAGTAGCGCTATCCACCATTTCCCCCCCTTCAAATTTTGAAAGTTTCAAGTTTTTTTCCATAGGGGTAAGAACAGGCTTGCAATCCTACATTCCAAATCATTGAAGAATTTATGATGCATACTTACTCTGAGAAATGAAGATATGATGTGGATGTTGGAATACTTCAACTCCAAGATAGTAGTGAAGTAGTCCCAAATCTGTCATCTTAAAACCTGCATGTAACTCCTTTTTCACCTCTGCAATGTGATCATCATTGTTTCTAGTGATAATCAAATCATCTACATACATAACCAGAATCACCATATTTTTACCTTATTGGCATACATACAAGGTATCATCAGATTCAATTTGTTTAAAACCAACTTTCCGAAGGTATCCATCCATTTTGGCATACCAAGCCCGGGGAGCTTGTTTTAACCCATATAAAGCCTTTATCAGTTTGTAGAATTTATGTCTTGTCCTTCAATTTCAAAACTTGGTGGTTGTGTCATATACACTTCTTCCTGTAAATCACCGTTGAGGAAAGCACTTTTTACATCCATCTGATGAACTTTCCATCCTTGTTGAGCTGCTAAGGCAAGTGTGAGTCGGATGGTGTTCCATTTAGCTATAGGAGCAAATGTTTCCTCATAATCTATCCCTTCCTACTGTGCAAAAACCTTAGAAACAAGTCTTTATTTATACTTCTCAATTTCACCATTTTGTTTGTACTTAATTCGGTAAAACCGTTTGCATCTTATGGGTTTAACATTTTGAGGACAATAAACAAGTTTCCAAGTGTTATTGTCTTGAACTGCCTGATATTCATCAACCATAGCCTCTTGTGATTATTTATGTTTTACTGCCTCTCGATAAGTAGAAGTTTTAGTAAATCATTTTCTATCAAGGAAAAATTTCCTTCGTTTCTTTGTGATCCCCTTGTTCCTATTTTATTCTGCTCATTAGGCCTTACATATTTCAAAATTTGAACTGCTCTTTTTGGAAATTGATGTTCACTGGTTTGAGATTGTGAAAAATCACCATCATTGAAAAGAGGGTTCATGTAAACTGGTGTTTTTTGATCAACCACAGGTTTCGGGGCCGGAGAGTAATTTTCAGAAGAACTGTTGCTGCTAGGAGAGTTGGATGAACTGTTAGAAGACCCAGATGGCACTGGTGAAGAAGACAGATTGGATGAATCATTTTTATATGAAGGAAACTCAATTTCATACAAATTTTGTGAATTTTGTTGACTTTCTAGAGTTCCATTTCTTTTATCACTTTTTGTTTCTAACTTTTGAAGAATACTTTCAACTTCTTCAGCACTCTTACTCTCATTTTCATCAAGAATCACATCTCTGCTTACAATAAATTTCCCATTCGAAAAAATTCGGTACCATTTCTTCTGATCAGAATACCCAATCATTGTGCACTTCAAGCTTTATGAGTCAAGCTTAGTTCATTTTTCCTTCGGAAATAAGGCATAACATACGGATCCAAAAACTCTGTGATGTTTAACCCAAGGTTTGAAGCCAAACCATGCTTCATAAGCTGTGATTCCATATAAAGAAGCAGTGGGAGAACTGTTCCTTAACTAGATAGTGGTATGAATTTCTTTGGCCCAATATAAAGGACTTAACTTTTTGAAAGTTAACATAGATTGTGCCATTCCTAACAAGGCACGATTCATTCTTTCACTACTCCATTTTGTTGCGGAGTGTAGACATTAGTAAGATGTCGTTTTATGCCATTGTCCATGGAATACGTTTTAAATTCATTTGAAGTGAATTCTCCACCATTTTTAGCTCTAAGAGTGTCAATCTTCTCCTTTAGTTCATTTTCAATAAGGTGACGAAAATTTTTGAACTTTTCAAATGCTTTTGATTTTTGCTTCAAAAAATATACCCAAGTCATCCTGCTAAAATCATCAAAAAAGAGTAAGAAATATCTGCATCCTCTGAGCGAAGTTGGTAAGGGTCCACAAATATCACTGTGAACCAACTGCAAATGCTTTTTTGCGCACCATGAACTTGAAGGAAAAGTCTCTCGATCTTGTTTTCCAAAAATGCAAGATTCATATTTTTCATTTTCACTTTTGAAGGTTGGAAGTCCCTTAACCATTCCTTGTTTTTATAACTGAGAGAGAATTTCAAATTTGAGATGGCTATATATTGCATGCCACAATATAATCGGTGAAATTTCTGTACTTGATGTTGTTGCAAAGTCAGAATTTCTTGGAATAATTTTTCCTTTCATCCTTAACGATTTTCCATATTCATAACCTGTCATTATTGTTTTCATGTTTTGTTTGACTGAGTTAATTTTAACTAAGCCATCTTCCATAATCACCATGTTTCCTACTTGTCGAATCATGACTAAAGATAACAATTTTTTCTTAAATGTTGGGACATACCATACATTTGAAATCATTCTTTCTCCAATGCCATGTGAAAAAACTTTAACTACACCTTTCCTTGAAGGAGTATGTTTTTTTTTATCAGCAAGATAGATTGAATTTAGATGGCATTGTTGGAGGCTCCAAAAGAAATCCCGTCGAAAATTCATGTGTTGAGTTACACCTATATCCATAATCCATGCATCTTCACAATCACTCTTAAGAAATCTTGAAACCTGTAAAGTTGTTGATTCTGTGTTGGTGAAGACATATTCGGAACCATCAGGATCATCTTCATCATTTGAAAACTATGCAGAGTTTGGATGAAACTTGGGAATTTTCTCAATACAAGTTCTACAATCTTCTGCATAATGGCAAACTTTCTTATGTCTCCTGCAAACAGTTTGACTGAAATCTCTGCCTCTGCCTTAAGACTGTCCTCTGCCTTGATACTGTCTTCTGCCTTGATACTATCCTCTACCTCTGCTTTGGCCTCTATTCTGAGTTTTTCCTCTACCTTGATTATATCCTCTACTTTGATTGTTGCCTCTTCCTTGAAAATTTCTCCTGCCTGAATTGTAGCCCTTGCTGAAATTCTTTCCTTTGCTTTGACTGCGACCATGACCTTGGGTTGCTTGAATTTGATTGAGATTTCCTCTTCCTTGATTTCTTGGACTATAAGCTGAGGAGTTACTTGAGCTGGCTTCGGTGAAGAAGACATATACTCCAATATGTTTCTTCTTCCCAAAATTTTTATCATGTTGGGCTAACATGTCACTCAATTCATCAAAATTTATCTTCTCTAACTTTCTAGTGACTTGCAAATTTTCCAAAAAATGTGTATAGGATGATAGAAATCTAGCAATTAAAATCGTAGTCAAGAAAATTTCATCGGCAACTTGAAAACCAACATTTATTATTTCTTGCTTGATGTTTTTAAGCCGTGAAATATACTCAAGGACATCACCACCTTCAGTTAATTTATATTGAAGCAATTTTAATTGAAGATCAACCTTCTTTGATTCATGTTGTGTATCAAAGAGATATTTGAATGTACGTAAAGCAGTCCATGCATATGAGGAATTTTCAATATGTATGTACATTTCATTATTAACTGAAGCCTCTATAAGAGCTAATGCCTTGGAATTTTTTACTTCCCATTTTGCAAGTGAAGTTGCATCTGTTGGTTTATTAGGCTTGATGTTTCCATCGAATATTTCATGCCACAATTCATTATATATGAGAGGATTTTCAATTAAACGTTTCCATGTATTATAATATTTCACCCCTTCTAGCTTATCAGATTCAGAGAATAGATTAATTAACTTCGACATTGTAGTATTGAAGCAGTGCACCAAAAGAATCAAGCACAAAATATAAGCAACTGGTAAGATGAAACATGCCATGCAAAAAAAACACACGCCATGCAAAGAGAAAACGATCTATTAGGGCTTGGCCTTGACCCTCGTACAGTCGTTGAAAAAAAGGAGAAAAATGACTGAGCTTTGCACTTGGCTCTAGTAAATTTCTCGTTGAGTGTTTACAATGAAATATTTGCAAAATTCGACCTCTTGACAATGCTTGTACAAATTTCTTTTAAAATATATATATATATATATATATATATATATATATATATATATATATATATATATCCCCCTCAAAGTAAAAGGTAATTTGAGTTACAAATAATAACCCTTATTTCTCCAAAATAAAAATAAAAATTATACTTATTCCTCCAAAAACAAAGTTCTACTTCACCTTATTGCTCCAAAAAAATACAATTGTCTCCCTTATAACTCCAAATTTTATAAAATATTACAAATCCCCCGAAAAAAATGATCCCACTTATATTACAAATATCTTTTTTTTGAAATGGACGAAGTTGTTGTCTCAATCATGTACTAAATGATCCAATGATCCTTGTTGCGCGCTTCCTTTTGATCTACATTCTTCTATATTTGTCTCTACAATGGGAGGTACAGAATCAGCTCCAGCACTCTTCATATTTGTTGATTCTAGATTTGAGGATTTTGCTGTGGATGCAAGCACCAACAACTATAATATAGTAAATTTGATTTTTCACCTCTAAACTTTGATTTCTCTATCAGAAGCAACACACGGATAGTGCGTTCTCATAAAATTGTAATGTCAATAGTCGGAGAAATGTTAAGATGGCCTAGCAGCATTAACATATGAAGCATTAAGATGCCCTGTGTTGGGAAAAAACTTATTTTCACATTTGTGGGATTAACACAATCATAAGATTTTAAATGCATTGAACCAAAATAAGCTTGCTCAAGATAGTCATTCCAGGATGATTATGAAGTGGAAGGATAGCTGATGGTGGCATACAAAAAATACTTATCGAAAATATATCACATTGATAAACATGGACATATGTGATGGGTGATCCAAATCCAATTCCAGCTCTTTTACTGCTCGAGCATTGGCCCTTTTGCATATTTGCTCGTCCAACAAGGTCATTTCCAGAATCTGGTATGACACAACTTCCTTAAGTCCCACATCTACAGGTTTGATCATATATAAGAAAGACTGCAGATTCTCAATGGCCTCTGGTGAAGCCACCGTACACGACATTTGCAATGTCACAAGATTTTCATCATAAACAAGAATTTGTGCTGTCACTGTAGAGCAGTTTGTGGCAGGGCTTTTTTCCACGGTTTAAGCTCCAAGAAAACGCTTTCTACATCCGCTAGTTTGGCAGACAGAGAAATAATGGAGCAATAATTTGAGGAGTTCAAGCAGTAGCTGGAATATTCTGGAAACATGAGGGAGCGCCTTCACATTATTGTTGTTGATCTTGACTCTGTCAACCCCGTGATGCAGGCTTCGTCCGCAAGCAACTGAAGACCATATAGCTAGGTTGTTGACAACATAAAATCCTTGGAGAATTGCGTTTATGCATTGAAGTCTCGTGTATCTAGGACGGGAAAAAAGGGAACAGAAATAGTAAAAATCTCTTGATTTCAAAGAAATAGTGGCGAATTCTAAAGGAATTCAAGATGCTCACATAAAATAACAGGTTAAAAAATCTATGGATAAATACTCATAAAAAAAATCAAATTTATTTTCCTTAATAAACGCTTAAAAGATTGCATACCAATTAACTTGTTTGGTAGAATTTTCCAAAAGCATGCATACTAGCTGAAATCTCCACGTTCACATCAACTGCATTACTGGTGGTCTTGATACCACATTAATACAAAATTTTCCTCAGACACATAATTTTATTGATAATGGAAAATAAATTACATAAAAAATTGCAAGAGTTTACAAACATAAACTTCCACTAATTTTCAATTAGGAGACTAACCTATTTATAAGCTATATGTGCTAACTTAATTTAGTTATGGACCACTTGAAAAAAAAACAATGTCCATTTACAATAAATGATCTTCTATCCAATCTACTAACTTTATTCCTATTATAGAGCCTAAGATATGACTCTATTCTAGAGTCCTATATTTTCTAACAATATTATATTTTTAAGTGTCTCTAATATTTATTAAATATTATAATTTAAAAAATATTTTTATCCTAACTTTACATTATTATATTTGGATCATCTAACAAGTGAATCTATAAAATCTTCATTGATTTGTGGAGTTTCCATCTCTTCCTGATCATCTAGTTGAGCAATGAAATTTATGTCTAAGGCCTAACAGTTCGATTCAGCCATGAGTTTGTCTAAACCTCGGTCATTGATCAATTTTGTAGGCTTGATTTCAATGTGATATTCTAGTATAGTGGCAATCCATTTTTCTCTTTTTCAATCAGGCCCATTCTAAGTTAGAATGTCCTTTACAACTAAGTTTGGAACATATGGAATTATGTGAAAGTATAGAATGTAAACTCTGAAATCTTGTATGGCTTTCACTAAAGAAAGTTCTTGTTTTTCCATGATATTATACTTTAGTGTTGCATCTCTCAACGGTTTAATAAAAAAAATAATGGGTTGTTCATAATCCTCATCATTCTTTTACAGCAAGATTGCTGCAATGCTGTGTTCTGAAGCAAATGAAAAAAATATGAAGTCTTTTTTGAAATTAGGACTTATGAGGACAGGTGTTTTAGAAAGGGCTTCTTTGATTGCTTCAAAAGATTTTTTAGCCTCTATTTTCCACTTAAGTATTGAATATTTTTTTAACATGCTATTCAAATTTCTAAGTAATTCTACTAAGTTAGAGATCAATCTTCTAAAAAAGTTTATTTTCCTTAGAAATGCCTGTAAATATTCAATGTTCCTAGGATGATCAATATTAAGGATTTCTTCTATTCTAGTTGGATCAATTATAATACCCTCTTCTAAAATAATGTGTCCTAGGATTTTTCCTTCTTATAATCAAAAAAATTCTTTTTAGGATTGAAGGATATGCCAAAATTTCTGCATTTTATGAATATTCTTCTCAAATGATCTATATGTTCATTATATGTTTTAGAAAATACTATGATATCATATAGATAAATGACTAGGAAGTCATGGATTTCCCTAGCAAAGGCTATGGCCATAGCTCTTTGGAATGTGGCTCCAACATTCATTAGTCCAAAGGGCATTTTTAAGTACATGAAAGTTCCCCAGGGAGTGGTAAATGCAATCTTTGCTTGATCTTCAGTTTGGACTAGGATTTGGTTGTATCCAGAAAATCCATCACGTAATGAAATTCTGGATGACCCTACTACTCTTTGTAGAATGTGCTCCATTTTAGGGAGAGGATAGTTATCTTTGAGTGATACTTTGTTTAAGTTTCTGAAATCAACATAGAGTCTGATTTCTCCTATTTTCTTTCTAGTGGGGACTAAATTAGAGACCCAATTAGAATATCTAATGGATGTTATGATTTGAGCCTCATACATCCTTTTAACTTATTTTTCTATCAATGGATTAAGAACATGGTTAATTCTCCTAAGATTTTGTTTAAAGGGCTTCTGATTTTCTTTGATTTGCATCTTATTCTGGATAGTGCTAGTGTCATAAGACTTAAGGTCTTCATAACTCCAGGAAAAGAAATCTTGGAATTATTTAAACAAGCTCATGTACTTCAACTTTTCATCTGGAGGTAAGGTCATGGATATATTGATAAGCTTGGTATTTTATTTTGTTCCTATGTTACATTCCTCTATATCTGATCTTAGGGCTCCATTTTGGGTTTTCTAGCTACATCATTAGAGTCAAAAAGATCTTCTTGTGGGGCTAATCCCTTAGGAAAAATGTTATCTTTGAGTTTTAAAACTTCTGATTCATTATTGGTTAATTCCTCAATTTATACTGTTTCTAATTTATCTATTTCTACTTTAGTAAATCTAGTTTCCTCTATTTTATTTACATCATTTACATCCAACTTGTTATTCATGGTATAGTCTATTGTACAGTCAGTGTCTATATTACATTTCTAAAATTCTCCTTCACAATTCATACAATCATAAATTTGTGAGTCTTTTGAGAAAATATGCCAATACTTCAAATTATCAGGTATGGTTTTCCTATGTATTACCTTAACAGTGTACTGATGATTTGGTTGAAAAGGTAGCTTGCATGTGCTAGCAAAGGTGGCCAAACTATGTGCCTACATTTCCTGCTTTCTAGGAATAACAACAAAGTCAGTTTCAAGCAAAAAATTTGTCAAGTCTAGAATGGTTTCTCTGTATTGGCTAAATCTAGGATTATTAACAAGATACTCTCCCATGACAAAAACTCTTTTGGCTCCAAGTTTTCTTACAATTTTCAGTCCTAACACTAAATATTCATACTCTGCCATGTTATTAGTGCTTTCAAATTTAACCTGAAGCCATGTCCTTCTGAATGATCATTCTCTAAATTATAGATGCATACTCTGGATCCTGTTCCTAATATATTTGCAGATCCATCAAAATATTAATTCCAAATAGACTCATAAGTTATATTGTCACTATCAATTTATTTTTGTTTCTCTTCTATAGTTGTGATTTTGTCTTTGCAATGTCTAAATTACATAAAATGAATGAGCCCATGTCAGAATGTATAGAATAGATAGGATAATTCTATGGTTTTTCTGCACTATTGAACATGTACTTCATTAAAGTTTCTCTGTAGAGCTTTCTTTCCTAACCAAATACAAAAATGGTAGCACATGACATATCTAATTGCATATATCCCTGTAATGTTTCTCCCCATGGGAGAGATAATAACATACCATATATGGGAGGGATATCAAAAACTACTATGTCCATGACAATACTCTTTACTGGGCACTCGACTAGAGTTACACATAGGTCTTTTATTCATCCAAGGCATTTGACATGAATAGAATCAAAGGAGAAAAGGTATTTGTATGGTCTGGTGATATCTAAGTTCAATTTTTTGATGACTGCTTTAGACATTAAGTTATGAGATGCTCCTGAATCTAACATAGCATTGTGTAAGATTTTATCATGAATGTTTAATCTAATGTAGAATGGAGGGACACCACCTTGTTGATGTTTTCCATTAACTTCAGGATCAAACAGTAACTCAGGTTGATCATCATTTAGGTTAATAGCATCTTCGCCTTCCCCTATTTTAAGTGCATCTTCACCTTCTCCTATGTTTAGTGTTTCAATGATTTGGGCTTTCTATGAGTCATTTTTCACTAGTTGTATTAAAGGAACCAGTATTTTCAATTCGGCTATCTCAATTTGGATATTAAATGGGATTTGAGTTTTTCCTGATTGAATGATTTCATCTTTACCAATTGTGTTTTGAGTGTTTTTTTCTTTTTTTATCAACAATTGGTATTTCCGTTTGTGTTTCCACTGTTTTATCTTCAATTTTCTTATCAGGAATTGTTTGAGTAGTGATTGAAGTTTTAGCAGCAGTTGATGTTTGAGTAGTTGTAGATGTGATGTCTACAATATTTAGACTAGAATTATTCTGTGTTTCTCTAGGGATAATTTGTATAGTTTTAGTTACATGATATTTTACTATTTTCTTAGTTTGGGTTTGGACTATTTTATTAGTAGGGGCTTCTGTGTTCTTTTCGCTTCTAAGGTTATACTGTTTATGAAATTCGTTAATAGCATATTCATAACCTTTTTTTTAGTCAAAGGACTCTAGATTCTAACTGTAATTGTTGTAACATGTATAATTCTTGTTCTTCTTGGGTAAGAAAAATAGTATTTTCATTGCTTATTCCCATCAAGTTTATCTGGGTGTTTTGGTCTTCTTCACTTTTTTCTGAACTTTCAACATAGTTTTCTTGGAAAGTTGGTCTAATCAGTTGATCAGGTGCAAATTCTCTAGATTTACCAGTATTAGGATTTTTCATAAAGTGGGGGTTTCTAATTTGGGGACCTTGTTGATTTTCTCACTGGGGCTTTCTTTCCATGTTTTCTAATCTATCCATTAGTATTTCCATACTTTTAGCAAAATTATCTATCTTAATATCTGATGTGGATGGTTCTTCCTTAATGGCCACTCTCCTTTCATTCCTCATTCTATCTCTTTTAGCTAATAAGCTAGCTTCTACAGTAACTGCATTAATCTGCATCTTTTCTAAAGTTTTAGGGTTTCTTTGTCTTACTTGGTAGGACATATCAGTGTCAAAACCATCTGGAAATTTGATCAGGGCTAAGTTTGGTGGAGGTTTGATATTTGATGGAATTTCATTGTAAATGATGCTAAACCTAGTACACTAATCATGAACATATTCATTAGGAGCTCTTTTAATGTTCTTATATTTAGATAATATCTGTAAAGGGTTTTTCTTTCTTTCCCATCTATTAATAAAAAATTGGTGGAAAACAGTTAACTCAGCTATATGGTTAGTAGGTAAATATTTAAAGCATTTATTAACATCTCCATCTAATGTTTGTGCAAATAATCTCATGTGTACTTCAACTTCATCAATTTCATGTAATTCAAAGTAATCAGTCATTTTATTTACATGTTATTGAGCAGTATATTGACCAATACCATCAAACTGAAAAAATTTACTCTGCTGATCCTATGGCATGGAATGTAAAGGGACCTGTAAGACCAAAAGGGAATATCTGGCTGTCATGGCTAAGATTTTAGCTTGATTGTGAGGTAAATTAGTAGTGCTTGAAGATGGATCTGAACTTGAAGATGCACCTGAAATTGAAGTGCTTGGAGATGAAATTGAAGTGTTTGCAGATGAACTTGGAATGCTAGAAGATGAGCTTGAAAATTTAGGTTGGAGAGGAAGTTTAGGTATGAATGGTTCTGTGGAATGAACAGTGGTGGATACTATATATGAGGTGGTTCTAGATAAAGTTGTATTTACGGTTTCTAAAGGTTTTGTAGAATGCTTAGGGGTTGCAGCAGTTAGGGCAGGTAATTCAACTGACTGTTGAAAATAGGCTTCCTCTATATCCTTAATCAAATTTTAGGTCAAAATGTCAATTTTATCAAAAATTTCTAGAACCTACTGATCTAAGTCAATTTGTATAGTTTCCTGCTTTGATTCAACAAATTGAATAAAATTAGGGTCTATTACACTGTCATAGATGGATTTTTCAAATTTGGTTCTAAATGAGGAATGCTGAAATGATAAATCAAATTGAATATCCTATATGCTTGATAATTCCTTAGGAAGTGAATTTTCTTTGATTAATTGACCACTACTTCCTAGAATTTCTACTTTTTTAGATTTTCTTAAAATTATGTCAGGATCATAAAAAATTATAGCAGGTTGTGGATCAGGATGAGCCCTGGTATAGTATGTTCTTTTAGAAGCCATAATTTTAACTTTCAATGACAATTTTTTAACAACCCTAGATAAAACTTAAGGTGAAATGATCAGGAAAAGTGTTTCCTTTAAGATTTATTTAACTGAGGACTAAATCCCCAATGGAGTCACCAATATGTTATCACTCAAAAATTTCCCAAGGGTTGTTATGTGTGTTTAAAGAAATTTTAGAGGTAACTATGAACCACTTTTAGATATTAGGATCTAGCCTTCCTAATGCTCAGACAGAGCTCTCTCTTAATGATTTAACTTTGTTTTTTTAATTGATTTTAGGGTAGTTATGTATGCTTGATTGAGTTTGTTTTGATTGGTTGATTGGTTTTGGTAGATATGTAGAATTAATGATTCAAATGGATAAATGTCCTCCCATTTTCCATTGGGCTATGGAGTCAATATTCTTTTAAAACATAACAGGATCAAATTATAAAATAAGATTTACAGGGCAGGATAGCTGGGCAAAATCAGATATGAAGGCTGAATGGTGAAATTGTTTTCAATCAAGATCAAGGAGCAGTCAAGGATTCCTTAAGTCAGATAATGAAGGAAGGTGAAGGAGATCAATTGGGATCAAAGAGAAATTAAGGATTCTCTAAACAAGATATCAGAAGAAAACATAAAAATGTTTAACAGTTCAAAACAGAGTGTATTTAAATAAATTCTGAAATAAAATTCCTGTTATAACATTGAAATTTAGAAAACATGCAAGTTTATGGAATACTTTTGAAAACAACATGAACAATTGAACTATAATTCACTGACTTAGCTCCACACATGAATCCTATAAAGCAATGCCTTTATTACTTGTCTTGTCTATCAACTAGAAATGGTACAATAACTCTCAGGTAAAATAGATCAAATAGCTATAGAAATGTTCAGAAATCCACACTAATCAGCCCTTGATACTTTGAATGGAGAAGTATTTTTACCAAATTTTATAAAACATCCTAACAACTGATTTAGGATTTATTCAAGGAAAATGAAATATCTTCATGCAAGAATATAGAGACACCTAATAACTAACTGCAAGCTCTCCCTATTTATTTCATTTATAGTTTTTTCGTTTGTCTCTCTCATGCTATCTCGCACATCTATCTTTCCTCTGTTTACTCTTTAAACTATCTTTCATCTACTTTTCCCTTTAACCTATGTGTTATTTCACTTGAATGCTCTTTAAGCTGTGTGTTCTTTCCCCTATATTTAATTTCACTGGTCACAGTAAATCACACCATTTTTCCCATGCCTCTTCATTTAGAATTTTATCTTCACCATCCTTCGGTAAATTTCATCTGCCTCTATGTATTTGGAAAATGTGGGCTTATTCACAAAAAGGTGATCTACCTCATGCTGGAGGTAAAAGTATTTTTCTAAATTCTGAAGGAGTACTTTTCCTGTGGGAACACCATTCATTGATGAAATTTTAGAAGTCTCTTTGGTTACTTCCCTCCGCTTCTTGTCATAATCTTCCTGTCTCATAAGTTTATCATTAATTACCAAAGGATTAGGTAGACCTTTCTGCCTCAAAACATCAAAATTATTCATAAACATGTTTACTACAAGCTCCATTCTTTGACATTTATCTTCAAGTCGTATGATCATATTTCTCTTTGAAATTACCTTCTCTTCACCTTTAAAATATTTTGTGTTCTATCTGTTATCCAAATTTCTTCTAATTCCTGCTTGTTTTTATAGTTTAGGAATTTTATTATCTCGGTGGCTTCCTCTGGTTTCTTTCCAAGCTCTTCCTTGACCTTTTGAATTGCATCACTAGCTTCTTTTATCAAATATTTCTATTCAAATATAACCTGTATGCAAGGCCAAATATCGTTAACTGAGTTAATGATATTGGCCCACAAATGTTGTTTTTCTCGGGCTAGAGGC
The DNA here is from genome assembly GCA_034641835.2 of Pinus albicaulis. Taxonomy (NCBI): domain Eukaryota; kingdom Viridiplantae; phylum Streptophyta; class Pinopsida; order Pinales; family Pinaceae; genus Pinus; species Pinus albicaulis. The sequence continues at coordinate 966,726,659 of CM076583.1, read as the reverse complement.
TATCTTAGTGATAATTCATTTTCTAAATTATGAATTATTTTAGTTAATATGTTTTCTTTATGTGCTTCTACTTGATACATTACTTGTGCAAATTTCGTTGTATTTTCCAAAATTTTTACTTATTCTTTGAGCTTGTTAATTTCAGTAGTTTGAATTGACATATCCTTCATTGCCTTAACCAATTTACTGTCCTAATTAGTGGGATGGGATGTTTGTATTGCTGACACTATTGTTGGTGTAGTTTCTGGAGCTGTTGTTGATACTGGAACTGCTATAGGCAATGGGGCTGATGTAGAAGCTATAGGAATAGAAGTAATGTGAACTTCTTCCATGCTAGTTTGCTTTTCCTGAACTAGTTTGTCCATTGTTGTTTCCATTTCTTTAAGTTGAGATGTCAACTAAATGATGAGATTCATCATTTCATCCTTTTGGTTTTCATTTTCCAAAACTTCTTTGGTTTATGGATGTTTATTAGTTGGTAACTTGAGCCATTTCTTCAATGCAGCTATGTCTACATTTTTTTTCTTGATTAGTTCTTCTATTGCTTTAATGTCTTTTGGATTATATGCCCCTTCCATTACCAAACCTTCAAGTGACTTTATCCTATTATCCTTTGCTTGTGAAGAATATTTCTCTAGCTTTAACTGTGTCCTTATATTTTCTAGAGAATTATGTAACTTTTGTACACTTAAAGCTTTGTGTGTCATAGTGGAATAGATCATTTCTCCTGCATGTTTGTGAAACTCAATCAGATATATTGCATGTACATCTTTGGAAAGAACTTCAACGGTTGTCTTCTTAAAATATTCTGATGATTTTGGGGCCTATATTGTTGGTTGTAAAAATTTCATTTGCATATTTCTTATTTTACTGTCAAATGCTGATAGCAATCTATTCTGGTCACTAGGAGCCTGCTTCGAGTACTGGGCATAAGTTACAGCTTTCAATGCTTCATTTGTGATTTTTATTTCTTCGTATTTCTCCCATGTCTTTCTCTTTCTCCACTGGTTTGCTAGATGATGAAACTTTTGTACTATGTTTCTTCTGAATGATTTGTGCACTGGAGGTAGATGGCTTATATGTTTCTTTTGAAATAGTTAGAGGTGCATCATCTCTGACAACAATATATGTTTCAATGGTCTCCACTGTATCAATTATCTCAACTGTATCTATCATTGGATTCAGTTTGGATTTCTTCCTATACATAAGATTGAACTTAGTATTAGAAGTGGTTTCTGCAGAATCAAAGCCCTCTTCTCTTGCCCTATTTGAATTTATGTCTTGTGGGGAAGGAGTAAGTAGGATGGAACTAGTATCAACTTGCTTCTCCATCTCTTGCAAATTATTTTCCAACCACTATGACTGGTTGGAATACTTTTCAACCTCAGTCTTTGACTCATGAGTCAATGGGGTCAATTTGAAATTGAATCTTAACTTACTTATGACACCCAAGGGGTCATATTGAAATTTGACACTACTACTGAACTTGAAATATTGTAAATATTTTTCATCTTGCTGACCAGAATTCCTATTATTACAAATAAAAGGCCCTAACTAGTTCTTGATATTGAATTGAGTCTTTTTCTTAGCTGAAAGGAAATTGAACTCATCTGAATTTAAGATTTGTGTGATGTATTATAATGCAAATATCCTCATTGGGAGGTATTTGGGAAGCTTGTATGTAGTTATATGGCTTCCATATAATTTTATTTTTGTATGATTCTGGTATCAATACCAGTCTCCTGTTTTACTTTGATCTGACAACTACAACACCTTCTTTATCTCTTCACCAAATCTAGGTGAATTCTACTGCTTAGCATATTAACTACTGGATAAACAAGGGAATCAATGAAATATTTATAGCTGAATTCAGTGGAATCCTTTTTGATTAAGGATGTCCAAAAGACAATAGATTGGGGATTACCCTCTGTGTCCATTTTTTCGAGGTTAAGTGCAAACCTTTCTGATTAGAAATATACAAATATATGGAACAAAACTTAGGAGTATTAAATACTCCTTCTTCTGGCAGTTTAACCTCCTGATCATGAATTTCATCTCATAGGTACTGGGAAAAAATGAAGGTTGACACTGGAGGCTGACCTGGGAAAAATATGGATAGGAAACAAGGGACATATGCTTCTACATGTTCATCAATTAAATACCCAGACAACATTGTAACAATCTATCTGGTTCTCTCTGAAAATATGGAAGCTGAATATGGAGGATTACTTTTTGGGGTTTCTACTAATGGAGGAATGAAAGTTTTGAGTATTTGGAATGTTTTGCGGAAGTCCAGCTTCACATAGAGTTCAGTAAGGGTTTCAATGGATAATGGTACTTTATAAAGTTTTGGTTGAAGCTACAACATCTGGTTGATGGATTGAGTAGTGATTGTGAATCGGATCTCTTAGCGTGGGGTAACAAAAGCTATTTCATTGTGAAAATCGTTGATCTAGCAAATTCTGATGAGTTCGGGAAATTGAAAGGTCTCTGGGAATATGTATTTAGGTAGGTTTGAATCTCATTGATGGATACCATCTACTTCGTGAATGAATTTGTCATGGCTCCAGCAGTGGAGCTTTAAAAGGTTGAAATCAGCCACTGTCTCACTAATTTTGAATTCCTTATCAACCAGAGGGGTGTGGTCAATACAGGTGGTTGCAGAGGATTTATGGATATAATGCTTTGGGAGGCCATTAATTTATTTGATTTATTAATTGATGTGTTTTAATTTGATAAAATAGGCACTCCAGATTACATGTAATGGTGTAATTTGGTTGTGCAAAAGTCTAGGCAGTAGCAGGGTTCAATTCTGGTCGACAAAGACTTCTTTGGCTTCTCTTTTGTAAATAACGGAAATAGTGGGAAAATGGTTTCGAGTGGGTTTTATTACTTTTAACCGGAGAAAATTAATCACATGGTGCGAGGGTTTGATTTCAAATAGTATTTGGTCTCATCACACTATGCGGGAGAGATATCGAAGTTTATCGCGTCGTGAGAAATTGTTTGGAAGTTTTGTACTGGGGGGTGTGGTAAGTTGTGGGAGTGCTGCGTGGAAAAGGAGCGGGGTGTGAAACCACCCATTTTGCAAACCCCCCACCCCTGCCCCCCTCCCCCCATTGGTTTTAAATACTGGACATAAGGAGGTGTGAAATGCTTTATTGGTCGTTGGATCTAATCGGCAATGATCGGTGGACTAGTATAAGTGATGGGATTTCAAAGAGGTGGGGTCGGGGGATTAGATAGGAAGGGGATTACGAAATGTATTATGTGGAAGGGTTTTTAACTATAGAGGAAAGGGTTTCTAAAATATATAAACTATAGGCTATAATAAAATAAGGGGGTTGGGGAAATATATTAAGCGGGTTTGTAAAATAAATTGGGGTCAGGATATATATGTGTGTGTGTGGGGGGGGGGGGGGGGATGTTAGGAATACACTAGGAATAGGTTTTAAAATGATATCGAGGAGGGGTTTTTGAAGTGGGGCTCGATATATTTAAATCTTTTGATAAGTGGGTTTATGGTATTTTTATTGGAAAGGTAGAGTTAGTAAAGGGGAAAAGCAAATTTTAAATGGGAAATGGGTTTTTAAATAGGGAAAGGGGTTTTAGGAAGGGAGAAGGATTAGAATAAGGGGAAAGGGATTCTTTTTTTTACAAGGGGAAATGACTTCCAAGAGTGGAAATAGGGATTTTATGAGGGGGAATGTTTAGAAAGATATTAGTGATATGAGATGAATCGATTGATGCTTTCCATGACTTGTAAAAATTCTTCTACCTACCCTTTATTTACCCTAACGTTTTTTATTTCCTGTATTGGGTGCATTTGAGCTTTTTGGCCCTTTTATTTTCTTTTGATAAGAAAACTAACCTATTTCTAACCTTATAAGTTCCAATGGCTCATATTAAACTGATGAGCTCATTTTTTATTCTCTACCTAACTACTCATCTTCCAAGATTAAATGCTTTGCTAAGATCTTTATTCACTAACTGTCATGACATGAAATTTAAAAGCATGAATGAATCAAGATTGAATTTTATGATCATCATGAATTGTGGTATTTTGAACAAGCTGCACACAATTTTATTTGCAAAAGTAAATTAAGAGTAGTGACATTTGAATGTGAAACACTTTCAGGATTTATTTTTGTTTCTTTTTGTGGGGTTCATACTTTATATTCTTTTTTGATCTTTCTTTCTTTTGTTCCATTGATTTTTCTTTTAGGACATACCCCCTTTTCATTTTTTAATATGGGAAAACATTTGCAGAAAGCAAAGGTATGTACAATATTACAAGACTTCACATATTCAATTCAAAATTATGATCCCTATTATTATAGGACCCTAACAAATTACATAAATGAACAATTCTTGGATGATACAAATGACAAAACCTCCTTCTATATATAGGAGTCCATGGGGTCCCAATATAATCCTAGCTGACCTAACAATAATAATGTAAGGGCATAATAATAATAATATTGGCATTACAGGGGTGCAACAATAACAATAAGGGGGTTACACTAACAAAAATAAGGGACTATACTAGTAATATAACGACCCAACATGTAATTTAAGAATTATGCTCACTAGAGATTCAAACATCAAAATCATATATTTCTCCAGATCTCCAAAAAGCCTTGGACAACCATTCCAAGGTATTTGAGACTCCCAAAGGAATCCCACCTATTGGTGATCATGACCATGCTATTAATTTGATTCTAGGAAGTGTTCCTCCAAACATCAAGTATTACAGATATCCTTAAGCTCAGAAGAGTGAGATTAAACGTATGGTTCCAGAAATGCTAGAGGCTGGTATAATTCAACAAAGTCAAAATTCTTTCTCTGCTCCAATAGTATTGGTGCACAAGAAGGATGGATCATGGCATATGTGTCTGGATTATATGGAGCTGAAAAAACTTACTATTAAAGATAAATTTCCCATCCCCATCATTGATGAATTATTGGATGAATTACATGGATAAATTTACTTCACAGAGATGGACCTTCATTTTGGATATCATCAGATTAGAATGAAGACTGAAGACATTCTAAAAACAACATTCAGAACTCATGATGGTCATTATGAATTTTTGGGTCATTCATTTTGGCCTTACTAATGCGCCTTACACATTTCAAGTTTTGATGAATTCCATTTTGAAACCCTTCCTTAGAAAATTTGTGTTAGTACTTTTTTATGATATACTAATCTACAACAAGTCCTGGAAGGATCATGTTCAACATGTTGACATGGTGCTCAAACTATCAGAGGAGAAACAATTATATGAAAAAACCTCCAAATATTTCTTTGGAGTACAGGATGTGGAATATTTGGGTCATATTGTATCTCATGAGGGTGTTACGGTAGACCCTAAAAAAAATTAATCCATTAAGGAATGGAAAATCCCTACAACCATATAGCATCTTCGAGGATTTCAAGGGTTAAGAGGGTATTATCACAAGTTGGTTAAGAATTATGATAGAATATCGACACCTTTACATTAATTACTAAAGAAATATGCATTTTCATGGACTCCAAAATCAACTAAGGCCTTTCAATATCTTAAAGATGAAATGTGCCAATCACCGGTCTTAGCTATGCCAGACTTCACAAAAACCTTTATTGTGGAATGTGATGCCTTAGCAAATGGAAATGGTGCAATTTTAAAGCAATAAGGAAGGCCCGTTTCTTTTGAAATTCATCCAATCAAAGGAAATTATTTATTGAAACCTATTTATGGGAAGGAAATGTTGGCAATACTACATGAACTAAGGCAATCGAGACATTACCTAATTCGAAGAAACTTGAAGTAAAAACAGATCATGATAGTCTTAAAAACTTTTTGGAACAAATATTATCTTTAGAAGAGCAACAAAAATGGGTAACCAAGATGTTGGGTTATGACTTTGAAATCATATACAAAAAAGGGAAGTAGAATGTTGTTGCAGATTCACTCTCAAGAAAGGATGAGGATGTGGAAGCATTATTTGTGCCATTTATATTATCCAACCTGAGTGGATAACCAAATCAAGGTATGAATGGCAGAATGATGAAGAGGTGTGGAGAGTCATTCAAAAGTTGCAGCAAGATCCATGTACATCCGAAACATTTAGTTGAAAAATGATTCATTATGGTACAAAGATCGCTTATATTTTTGTCAGAATTCCCAACTCAAATAAAATATTATTTTGGAATTGCATACCTCTCCCTTAGGAGGGCACTCGGGATTTTTAGAAACTTACCACATGGTCAAGAATGATTTTTTTTTGGGATGGCCTTAAATCTGATATTCAAAAGTTTGCGGTAAAATTATTGGTTTTGCAACAAAATAATGTTGATACAATTAAGAGTCGAGGCTCATTACAAGCTTCATCCATTCCAAATCAACGTTGGGAGGATGTTTCAATGGATTTTGTCATAGGTTTACCCAAGTCCAAAGGAAAGACTGTCATGATGGTGGTAGTTGATAGACTTACCAAGTATGCAAATTTTTGTGCATTATCTCATCCTTTTAAAGCCATTACTATTTCTACTACATTTATGGAAACAATTCAAAACCTACATGGAAACCCAAAGATTATTGTAAGTTACAGAGATCCCATTTTTACAGGAATTTTTTGGATGGAATTATTTTGTTGTTTGGGTACTCAATTAGCTCATATATCATCATATCATCCTCAATATGATGGGAAAACTGAGATAGTGAACAAATGTTTGGAAATACTTTTGATCTAAATATGGGAAAACTTGTTATTTCTATGCAATCTCCCTCAACAATATTAAAAATGTGATTAGGATCGTTTCATGTTAACCACTTGTGAAGGGAGTTTATGTGTGTACTTTCATGTCTTTTTAAGGATCAAATTACAAGCTAATTAAAAATTAAAAACTCATTTAAATCAAATTAAATACTGAAATATAATTCACTACAATCACATAACATAATGGATGATGATAGAGTTCACCCCTCCTGGGCTACATCTCCATGGACCTGCTTTAACTAGCTAGGACCTCTTGGGATTATGAGTAAAATGTCCGATTAAAAGAAAAAGTATTGATTTAATGGATTTTATGATTGTTCTGTTTCCTTTCGAACATTTAAATACCCTAAAAATGACTACCCAATCTCTAAATTTGGTTCACATCTCCTGTAGGCTTGTCCCCCAACACCGATGGCAATGGGCTTGTTTAATCTAAAAAGTGACAAAATCACCTTCATATGTGCTCCAACACCTCTATAAACTATACCATTGTGTTTAGAGCATCAAAGACATAAAAATTGACTATTCAGTCAATGGAATTGGCGTTCAAGTGATATGGGCATGGCCTTCCCTCCTGGTGGCCCTAGGCTTCGAAATTCTTCAAGTGACCAAGCACACTTGTATATGAGATCCTTTTCCCCTGCAACCTATTCCAATGGATTCAAAGCATGTCAATCGGCTAATAATGACTATCCTTTAGCAAAAATTGGTCAAAAATTGACCAAGATATGCCTCATTAAAGTTTTCCCTCGATTCTGCCTCTAAATCTGGAAAACTGCTAGTTAGCTCCACCAAATATGGAAGTTCCACTAAATTTGGGGAATCTACTAAAAATATGCCAACTGCTAACTATAGATTAATTTAATGGATAAGCATAATTAGGTGGATAAGCATGAATTAAACGCGCTTAGTGGGAGGTGTTGGAACGTGGTCACATATCTTTGGTCATGTGGAGGAGGGTTGGCCCCCTCTTTCCACCGTCGAAACAGTAAACACATTTAAATGTAATTTATGCACTTAAGTTTTCAAGGAATATGGTTTTTTCTTATTGGTAAGCCATTGGAGTGATTGTGGGGAGGTCATGGGGTCGAACCCTAACTCCCATACAATGTTTTTGCACTTTAAATAAACCAACGGATCCACACGAAATTTACATTCATACACCATATCATATACGCTTCTGAAATAATTAATGCCTCTGAAAATTAATATAACATGCCATAGCATATTCACATGCCCAAACTTTAATACTCATCGATGATGTTCCATCGTAATGTGTCCACCCAAAATTTAACGTATGCCCCCGCGTTTAATGATATCATATGTATAAAAAAATATGAAACCATGATATTATACATATGTAGAGTTTAGAAATATAGGTTTTAAAACAAATATGCATATTAATAATAATATTTATTAAAATTCTAATATTAATATATATATATATATATATATATATATTAATTAGAATGTTAATAAATATTATTATTAATATATATGTGGATTAATAATAATATTTATTAACATTCTAATTAATATATATATATATATATATGATAGTTTAGCGATAAATTATATTATAAATATATATAATAATATATATATCATTTCAATCTTAATAATAATAAGAAATAATTTCCACCACATGGAATCATAAACCCAAATTCAACCTTAGGGGGTGATTGAACAAATTTAACCTTCACAAACCAAATTGGTGAATCTCGCAGTGACACTTGTCACAGTCCCATTAGACTAAAAAATTAAGAAGATTCTCTCCATGATGATTTGATTTCCATGTCATCGGCTATACTTATTCTTCAATATTTTTCTTTTTAAATTGTGTTCTAAATGGCGATAAACATACCATAACTCCTTCATCTGAACTCAGTTTGCAACAAAACGATTTGTGTTGGATTCCTTGCAGAGGTTCAGTCACTTTGAATCTGGTTTGGTACAGTTCTGGGCACTTTCATTTTTGAACTAATTTTTTCCCGTGATTTAGATTTTGATCACTCCTTCCTATTGACATGATTTTGGAACCACACAACTTGGCTATTTCATGAGTGTTGAACACTCTTATGTTTCCCAAGTTATATCATCTTGATTTTACTTGGAGAAATCGCTATGAAAACCTCTTATCCACCGGCATGCCTTGCATTACCTTGCAAATGGTTTGGCTCTTCAACCACTGTTCTCCTTTTGTTACTGACCCAATCCAAAAATTGTTGGATGCTTGCTGATATAACACTTTTGATGTACCAAATTGATTCCTTGATGCCTTCCCATTGAGAATCTTGTTCCTCCTTTGCATAATGAGTGAACTACAACAAATAGCTTCCAAAATCAATAAAAATAAGAAAATAAATGACCATTCTTTTACTTCCATGGTTCCAAATTCTACATATGGAAGAATGCATTTGCCATCTCATTCTCTTCTTGGCGTCAACACATAACATGGTCTACGATGATTGCAAACTTTCTTGACATCTTGTCACAACATGCATCATGTAAGAAACAACTTGACGACATCTCCTCTTGCTCCTTCAAAGAAACTAATTTAACATCATGTGAACATTTCCATGTACTCTCACATCTTGGTGTACAAAATATTGACCAAACACAAGTCGACAAAAACATGCCTCTCCAAACAAATGACTCTCATGTCAAGCATAAGCATGTGTAACAACTTGACGATTATTTTACCAAAGAAAAAAAATTCACATCATGGAACACTTTGTCAACATCTCCTTTCCATATTTGGAGACAAAATCAACTCTTCCAAGTCGATAAGACATGCATGCAACACATAATCAACAAAAACAAGCTGACACTCATGCATGTTAAAGCACAATGAAACCATCCAAATTCCACTGTTCATACACACAATATCATGCATGTATACAATTCTTCGACTCTCTCACAAGTACAATCATAAGTACAAGAACTCCATTCATATGTACATGTACTTAAAGCTGAAATGAACAAATTTTTTTGCAATGAAGTGAGTCAACATACTCTACTTTCAATCACGTTCTTGGCATAAACATGTAACATGCATTCCATTGCCAAGGAAATGCATCAACATCAAAAGGAATTCAAAACCTTAATTGGATAAGAAATCTAACCATCTCTTACCAAACCATTTCAATGGCGCTTCCTTCAACTTCTCATCATCATCATCATGTGAATCATCTTGACCCACATCAATTATGGAATCTCATTTTCCATTCTTTCCATTCTCTTTCTCCACCTTCTTCAAATGTCGTGGATGACTTGATGGATACAAAGTCCAACACTTTTCTACAATATGACCTTGCTTATGGCAATGAGTGCAAAACAATTGCTTCTTATTTTCAACATAACTTGCTTTGTCTTTGGCTTTCTGCCTCCTTTGCTTCAAAATTTTCCTGTGCATGGCTATCTTCTTCCAACACCTTGAAACATTATGGTTATCCAAACCACTAAAGGAACATGCAAGATTTATCCAAATATTATGTGAGAACTTGAAATGTGTATCATAATCAAAAGAAACTTGATTAAAAGTAGAATTATACCTTCAACATTCACCTTTGTTTCCTTCTTGAGGAGGTGAATTTGATTAGGTAGTGGCTCTCTTTGGAATACCAACAATTGATTCAATGGTTTTAGAGCTTTCAACATCCTCTTGTTTTCCATTCTCATTAGTTGCATGCTTATGAGCACCTTCTTGCAAAGTGGTTGTAAAAATTTTGCATTCCTCATGAACACAATCTTCAAAAACTTGATGTAATGAACATGAAATGGAAGTCCTTCTTCGAGAACCTACATGTGCCTACTTCACTTTAGAGCTTTCTCCATCATGTTTTCCATACCCAAGACCCAAATACTTAGGCCTTTCCTCAACAAAAATTGGCTCAACTATGCCTTGTGCATGTTTGCCTAATCATTTACCTTCAAATCCCATATTCATCAATAATTTGGACCCTATTACTCTAGTGCATCTTTCAAAATCACCTAAAAATTCATATTGAGAGGAAATTGAAGATAAAATTTAATTTCTTACCTCTTTTTCAAGCACATTCTTGGCTATGGCTTCCTTGGTAATATGGAGTTGAGTCTCCATCTCATGCATCGCTTAAACGTTATCATTTGCAATATGGAGTTGAGTATCCATATGATGCAGCTTTTCAAGAAGCTCTTTCTTCTCCTCCTTCATGGAAATCCATTGCTCTTGAAGGTTAATGCTCTTCCTCTTATCTTCATACTTCTCTTGCATCTTATCAATCATGATGTAGAGTTTCAGCAACATCTCTTTATCAAAGAGTTTTTGTAAGGAAGATAGACTAGAAGCATCTCTTAATGAAGCTTCCATCACACATTCAATGCATACAAAGCTTCTTGGCTGTGATTTGAGAATATGAAGTCTCAATCTTGACCTTCTCCTTCACACATAAAATTGGAAAAATTTTAAATTCTCCTCGCACAAATTCAACAACCAATAGCTATAGAACCAATAGAATAATTAGCTATCCTTGGCTAAAATGAGTTAAAAATTTTCTATGATATCAACTTGATATGAATATGCGAAATTTTTTTATTGCTATGCAAGGTCCCTCATCAGTATTAAAAATGTGATTAGGAACGTCTCATGTTAACCACTTGTGAAGGGGGTTTATGTGTGTAGTTTCAAGTGTTTTTAAGGATCAAATTGTGAGTTAATTAACAACTAAAAACACATTTAAAGAAAATGAAATACTGAAATATAACTCAAAGAAATCACATAACACAATGGATGATGATGGAGTTCACCCCTCCTAGGCTACATCTCCATGGCCCTGCTTTAACTAGCTAGGCCCTCTTGGGATTATGAGTAAAATGTCTGATTAAAAGAACAAGTATTGCTCCAATGGATTTTCTGACTATTCCATTGGCTTCATAACACTAAAATACCCACAAAAATGACTATCCAATCTTTGAATTTGGTTCGCAGCTCCTCTAGGCTTGGCCTCCAACATTGGTGGCCATTGGCTTGTTTAATCTCCAAAGTGACAAAATCACCTTCATATGTACTCGAAAGCCTCTATAAACTTTACCACTATGTTTAGAACACCCAATAAATCAAAAAATGACTATTCAATCATTGAAATTGGCCTTTAGCTAATCTGGACATGGTCTTCCCTCCTGGTGGCCCTAGGCTTTGAAATTATTCAAGTGACCAAAAACACCTATATACTATCTCCTTTTACTTTGCAGCCTCTTCCAATGGATTCATAGCATTCCAATCTACTAAGAATGACTATCCTTGAGAAAAAAATGGTCGAAAATTGACCAAGATAGACCTCATTAATGTTTTCCCTAGATTCTGCCTTTAAATCTGGAAAACTGCCAGTTAGCTCCACCAAATCTGGAAGTTCTGCTAAATTTGGGGAATATGCTAAAAATCCACCAACTGCTAACTGCGGATTAACTTAATTGATAATCATGATTAGGTAGATAAGCATGCATTAGACGCACTTAGTAGGAGGTGCTGGAATGTGGTCAGATTACTTTGGTCACGTGGAGGAGGGCTGGCCCCTGCCTTCAGCCGTTGGAGAAATGAATGCATTTAAATGTTTTTTTTGTGCTTAATTTTTCAAGGAATATGTTTCAGGCTTATTGGTAAGCCATTGGAGTGATTGGGGGGAGGTCATGGGGTCGAACCCTGACCTTGACACCCATATAATGTTTTTGCAATTTAAATAAACCAACGGATCCACACAACATTTACATTGATACACCATAGCATATACGATGCTATAATAACTAATGCCTCTGAAAATTAATGTAACACACCGTAGCATATTCGCATGCCTAAACATTCATATGCCTCGATGATGTTCCACCATAATGTGTCGACCCGAACTTTAAAGTATGCCCCCACGTTTAATGATATCATACCATTAATATAATATTCCATCATATATGGTTATTGAAATGGAAATGCCTCCACGTTTAATGATATCATATGTATAAAAAAATATGAAACCATGATATTATGTGGACTTTAGAAATATGTGTTTTAAAACAAATATGCAGATTAATAATAATATTTATTAAGATTGTAATTAATATTAAATATTAATATATATAGTTATATAATATAAAATATGATAATTTAACGATAAGTTATATATATATATATATATATATATATATATATATATATATATATATATATATATCATTTCAATCTTAATAATAATAAGAAATAATTTCCGGCACATAGAATCATAAACCCAAATTCAACCTTACAAGGTCATTGGACAAATTTAACCTTCAAAAACCAAATTGGTGAATCTCGCAGTGACACTTGTTACAGTCCCATTAGACTAAAAATTGAAAAATATTTTCTGCATGCTTACTGGATTACCATGTCATCAGTTGTACCTGTTCTGCAATATTTTTTTTTTAAATTTGCCTATTCTGAACGATGATCAATACACCATAACTCCTCCGTCCGAACTCAGTTCTCAACGAAACGAGTTGCGTTGGATCCCTTACGATGGGTCCGTCGCTTTGAATTTTGTTTGGTGCAATTATGATAACTTTCATCTTTGAAGTAATTTTTTCCCGTCATCTAGATTGTGATCAATATCTTCCTTGATTTTTATGTGATAAACAGACACAATGGCTCAAGTGGTTACCTCTGGCTGAATGGTGGTATAATACTTCCTTCCATACTGTAGCAAAAATTACCCCATTTATGGCACTTTATGGGTATCACCCACCCTCTATCACATCATCTTTAAGAGAAAATTTTAAGGTTCAAGCAGTGGAAGATCACATCAAGCATAAAAAACAAGTTATCCAAATCTTAAAGGATAACCTCACCTTGGTGTAGAATCAAATGAAACAACATGCATATCAAGATCGGAATGAAAGAATATTTGATGTAGGTAACAAAGTATTTTTACAGCTAGAACCATACAAACAAATGTCCCTCAATCAAGGTAAGAAGGATAATAAACTATCACTAAAGTATTATGGTCCTTACAAAGTGTTGCAAAAGATTGGTACTATGGTATACAAATTGGAGCTTCCTTCATCTTCCCGAGTGCACCCAGTTTTCCATGTTTCATGCTTAAAGAAGGTTATTGGTGACAAGCTCAGAGTTCAAACAATATTGCCAGAACTTGAAAAAGAATGAAATACCATATTGGAACTTGACGGCTACGAAATCAATTAAATTCTGAGTATCTCAAGAGGTGGAAGAATTTACCCACTGAAGATTCGACATGGGAGGATGAAAATTTTATACATAAGCATCTAGAACTACCCAAGCGTTGAGGACAACACTTTTAGAAGCAGAGGAGCATACTAGGTACATATAATACTAGTGTATCCCCTTATTTTTATTGTTAATGTAGCCCCCTTTTTGTTATTGTTGTGCCCATGTAGTCCCCATATTGTTATTATTGTGCCTCATAGAAGACCACTATTGTTATTTTTGTGCCCTTACATTGTTATTGTTATGTCGGATAGGATTATATTGTGACCCCTTGGACTCCTATATGTATAAAGGAGGATTTTTTCATTTGTATCATCCAAGAATTTCTCATTTATTTAATGTAAACGAGGTTTCCCCCTTGAAGAGGCTGATTTCTATGTCGTTGGACTATCTTTTATTATATTTTTTGAGATGGTTTCATAACACAAGGCCTATCGTTTCATATGTGAGTGGAAGAATACAATACAACAGTATTTTTGTAGAATAGAAGTCATTATTAGATACTGGGTATGAGTACACCAGAGGAAACTTTTCCAGGTAAGAGACAAGATGTGTCATATTTTAAAATTTTTGTTTCATATTTTTATTTCCATGAAGAAGCTATAGCCAACAACAGAGTTGGGGATATTTTTGGGGTACACTAACACACCTCACAACTATTGGGTTTATGTTCCAACAAACATGACGACCGTGGTTAAAAGAGATGTGGAATTCAATGACGACAAGGCCATCCGAATTTCCCTTGATAGGGAGCCTGAACTGCATGCATTTGAGGATCTATTTTCTCCAAAAGAAGAACCACAGGATGTGGAGCAGCCACAAGCAGAGGAAAAAAGATTGGAGGAACCCACTCATGAAGATACATCCCGAGACGAACGAAAGTGAACCAAAGAGGCTGACATATTGTTTCTAGATGCGAGAGAGAATATGGGAGCACCCACATCACAACGTAGGAGGATAAGTTCAGTAGAGTGGTATATTTGATACATGGCTCTTATCGGAAATGATATAGTGATAAAACCACATTCTTTCAAAGAAGTAGTGTAGCAGCCAGTATGGGTTGATACCATGCTTGAGGAGTATGACTCCATTATTAGAAATATCACATGGGAATTTGTCAGAAGACCAGTGGGGATGTCAGTTGTAGGATGCAGGTGGGTCTATAGGGTGAATCAGGAAGAATATGGGAGTGTGAATAAGAACAAGGCTAGATTTGTGGCTAGAAGGCTCTCTCACGTGGAGGGGATTGATTATGATGAGAATTTTGCACGAGTTGCAAGATACTCATCCATCATATACATCCTTTCACTTTCAGCACAGATGGGATGGAAGATACATTAGATGGATGTAAATAAAACGTTTCTCAATGGGGTGATTGAGGAAGGAATGTAGATTGAGAAACCAAAAAATTTTGAGACCTTAGACAGGGAGTCAGATGTATATGATGATATCATAAATTATTATATTTCCCAGCTACCTTATGGTACCCCATAATTCAACTTCCTTTCCTTCTAAAAAACATTTCAAGAAAAGTTCTTGAAGATAAAAGCCTATCGTCCCCAAAAATTGTAACAATTGTACTCCTAGTACAACATAAGAACCACCTATTGGAATGGAAAGAATTGGACAATTCAATACATATTCCCCCATTTTTACCTTGATATTATGGCACTTTCCAAAGAAATTTATTGTTCCTCCATTTGCCACCATCACTTGACACTCTAGTTCTGGGTATAGGAAGCATTTAAATTCCTTCTCTACCTTACAATGAATAAAATTATGGGTACTACCCGAATCAATAAACACGATTACATTTTTCTTCTTGATATGTCCCTATATCTTGAGAGTTTAAGGAGTGGTAATTCTTTCCATTGCATTACATAATATGGTCAGATTCATTTCTTCATCATCTAGGGTTGTTTCCTGATGTATATACTCTTCTTTTGAAGTTTCTTGTTCCTTTTCTTCCTCCACTTCACAATCTATGTAAAATAATTTCTTTTCAGCACACTTATGACCTTTAGTGTGTTTTTTTTCACAACTATAGCAAATCCCTTTTTCTCTTTTTCCTTCCAATTGTTGTTGTGTCAACCCTTTAGGTCTAGTAGTAGCAACACTTCCATATTTATAGTTGTCAATGGTAGGCTTCCTTGTCGCTATAATTTTTCTTTCAATTTTTATTGCCAACCTGAATGCCTTCTCCAATGTATCAGGTTCCTGAAGGCGAACCTCATGTTGGATGTTATCCTTTAGAGCCCCTATGAAGACATCAATATTATGTTCCTCTAGAATATTATTTATCCTTACATTAAATTTTTGGAAATCCTCAATGTCCTCCATAATTGAAGCCTTTTCTTTGAGATTTGTCAATTGACTAAAGAAGGTGTTTCTCTTTTTATCCTCATAATGTGCTATCATTTCCTCTGTAGAAATTGACCAAGTGACCATCGATTTACGAGAACAAAGTCATATATACCATACAAACTAACTTTGTTCTAAATATAAAGTTGCAATGCGTACATTTTGTGTGTTTCACGTATTATGAAGCTCAAAGTATTGCTCCATTTTTAGTATACAAGTTATCGGATCCTTTCCATCAAAATTCCTCATATCTATCTTTGGAATATGGTGGGTCTTAAATACAATATTAGAGTCTATGAAATCATGATTAACATTTCTTTTGTTCTCATCATGAGTTTTCTCTACTACCTTTTCGCCATTAGGAATATTTTCTTGTAGAAAATTTTCCAAACCTTCGTTCAAACCTTCCATGTCTTTCTTCAAATCTTCCATGTTTCCTTCTATACCATCGATCTTAGCTTCCTCACCATCCATATTAGCTTCCACGCCATCCATATTAGCTTCCATTTCATTTTTTGTTACTCTTTGTGAGAGAAAAATTTGTTGCACTTGGTCTTGTAATTTTGATACATCATGTTGCACTTCTTCCTCTTCGTGAGTCATAGTAGAGCCTTATGAGAGCTTAATGGGTGTTAGATTATTTTTAGCGGAATTTTATAACCCAATACTGATATCTATGCTTCAATATTCCCTTGTAATGACTTCAAACTAAATTTTCGAACAAGACTTATGCAATTTTTAAAAAACAATACATATCTTTTTCTTGCTTTTGAGGAGCTAGATATTGAAACTCATGTATCTCGGAAATTTCGGATTCCCAAGCTTTTATATTTAGTCATTTAGTAGCACTCTAAATCTTATTTTCAATGCCACAAGTATGACCTGATTTGGATTCCTCAAGACAAAGTTATGCACAATCTCCCACAATGACCTAATTATGGACTAGTTTAGTAGAGAAAACTTGTACGGTGTGCTACATGTCATTGTTTCCTCCTTCGGCTATGAAATTGATACACATGTGACTAAAATACGTTTACTTTTGACCAATTTTTATGGAATTCCAATCTGTTGCTGAGAGAGAGAGTTATGACGATTTTCCTAAGGTCACCTCTTTGAGATGAAATTCTAGAGTCTACAAAAACCCTAACTTCCACATATCATATCTCTGAAAATATTGTGAACCAAGATCTACAATTTTTCCACGAAGTTCCTTCAGATTTAAGCGCAAATGGGGTTTTTTTTAAGGTTTTGAACCTTCGTAGAAATAAATTTATCGCAAAAAATTCATGATGACTTGTTTGAAGCAGCGAAAACCTAGAATCCAAAGCTTTGATACCAAATGTTATGAAACTAGCTCACAGAATAGAAGAAAAGAGAGATCAACGACTTAGAAATCAACCACTTCGAGGGAAAGTCCTCCTTCACATTACATAAATGAAAAATTCTTAGATGATTGAAATGACAAAACCTCCTTTCTATATATGGACACAACAATAACAATAGTGAGCTATTATGGGCACAATAATAACAATATAGAGACTACAAGAGTATAACAATAATCATAAGAGAGCTACACTAACAAAAATAAAAGACTACACTAATAATATAGAGCCCTAACAACATTTTAATTGGAAAAATTTTGAATACACTTAATCTCATATATATATTTTGTTTTATTTTTTATATTGCATTATAAATATTTAAATAATCAAAAAGATAATTTTTTTCATATATTTAATTTTAATCGCTTATTCTATCAAACATTAAAATTTACATCTATTAAAATGTTTTCAATATTTACTTTTTCTTATACAAAAAGTAGTCGAAGTAAGAGTCAATATAATAATATTTATAGATTCATAGCTATTCCATTACTATTTTTCATCATAACGTCATTCAAAACTAAACTTGGTTAATAGAGATAAGACATATTATTCAAACCACATAAAATAGTCAGTATTAAAATATTTTTAAATTTACCTTAATAAATTAAAATATTATAAAATTTAAAAAATCATCCATATGCTTCACCTATTTTCTTAGGTCTTATTTTTTTATTATATTAATAATTTTTTAATTATAAATATATTTAAATTTTATTTTTCAATCATAGTGAAAAGAATTAAATTTATTAGTGAAAAGAATTAAATTTTTATTGCAAAATTACAATCACTCATTTGGAAATAATAATTAAAAAAAAACAAACAAACATGAAATAACAATAAAACCATAGAAAAATAAAAAAATATTATAACTAATGAAAAACATTTATTTTTCTAACTTTTTTTCGTAAAAGTTAATTCTACTTTAGTCTTAAAACTAGGGAGAGAAAAAAAAAAGCATTACAACTCTCGAAAAAAACTTTGGCTTTGTTCCCTTAAAGTTAATTATGTTTAAATCTTAAAGTTAATGATTTTTAAATTATGTTTAAATCTTGAAGTTAATGGTTTTTAAATTATGTTTAAATCTCGCGTTATTTTATATTAGGAAATTTAAATTTCCCGTTATTTGATTTTAGGATCAAAGGTTTTATCTTCTTTTTGAGTAATTATGAGTTGATAAATATTTTTTAACAAAATGTGAATTTGAATATTTATTATGTTTTTTCTTTTTTCTTTTCTTTCTTTCTTTCTTCTTTTTTTTTTTTTTTTAATTTCATGTATCACTAGTTACATCGTATGGCATTCCTATTTGAAAATAACTCCAATAGCTGTCACTCTATCTATGTTTGAGCCATTGGATCAAATGTTAGACGATTGAAATGTAGATCAAGTAAATATTTTTATATATGTTTTTTATAATGTTATGTTTTTGTAATGTCATGTTTAACATTTTCACTATGTCAAATTACACAAAATTAAAAATAAAAGTAAAATTAAATAAAAAGATTGACATAATGTAATGAACATTTTAACTAGGTCAAAATACAATAAAAAATAAAAATAATAAAATAAAATAATGATAAACTATAAATACAACCCATGGTATTCACGTGGAATGTAGTTTCTTCATAGGGGAAACTAAGATGGCCTAAATCAATCTTAACTCTGGATCTAAACTAATTATTTAATAAAATTATTTTTAAATGTTTATAACCATTATTCTTTTAGAATTTTACTTGATAAAATGTATCTAAATTTTCATAATCCAAATATAGATAGTTTTTCTGGTTCTTTATTATTTTTGCTACAACTATTTTATTATTCCAAAAATACATGTTTTTTTTTTGTTATATATTATTTACGTTACAATTGTTTTATAATTCATGAGTATTATTTCTTAATATATAAAAAATTAAATTAATAATGAAATTTTTAAAAATATGTGATCTTTTTTAAATTTCCAAATTATTTGAGAGGACATGATTTATCTTGAGCAATAATGATGAATGTTCATAATTCTCATTTCTTAAATAACACTATTTTTCTTTAAAGGGGTCGGTAACAATTGTTTGTATCAAAGTCAAGGATACAGAAGAAATGAGACATGGTGAAGAGAAGCTTCCAACCTTACATGGTGAATGTATGGAATCCATTTTCCCTGATACACATGAGAAGTGCAATGAAAAATCTTGGAATTTGGAAAATGTCACGAAGCTTATCTCATGTTCCATTCATTTAGATCTGAAGTATATGGAATAAAAAAAGCAGGACAATGGATACTGATCAAGAATGTATGATTCTTTAGAAGGAAACGACGTTGAGAAACCTATGGAGGACCAAATAGAAGAATTAAAAACATAAGAGAAATCTTCTGAAAATGGGTTACTCAAATATTTTGGAATCTAGATGAGCTACATTATCTCACTAATTCAGACAAACGCTCAAAAAGAGAGACAATAGTGATATACAGACAATTTATTCATAAACAAGAGAAAGCTATAATTATAACCCAAGATAGAGTTATGGGAAGAGAAACATTCCAATTGTAAGGAGGAGTCCAAGTTACATGAGTAGTAGTTCACTCAACATAATTATCCACTGCTTATTCTAGAGGAGAAAGTTCCTACTACCTCATCAATTTAAGAAGGCCCACATGAGAAAATTAGAAGAGATTCCTCAATGTTATTTTCATTTGACATTCAGTCACTCTACTCTTTTTTGTCTAGTAGTCTCTTTACCTCTACCCTTAAATTCAATAACTCAGAAAATACTAGACAAAAGACACTTACCTATTGCAATCAGTTGAAAAAAAAGGTTTCTCTAAGGGGTCACTTGGGGAGGAATCTATTATTTAAATTATTTGGAAAATAATTTCATTTCAAAACAAAAATGTACTATCACTAGAGAAGGGAGTTATTCATTTAAAATTTGCTCCCAATCTTGTCACTAAAAAATTTGATTGTTGCTTTTTATTTGATGGGAAAATAAATGATCTTTAAAAGGCACTAAAGTTTTGAATTGTGATCCTTAAAAAAGTCGCTAGATTCCTTAATTGTGAGCTGATTTTTTCTTATTACTTTTGGGTCTTCATGATGTTTGTTATTCCAAAGAAGTGAAATATTGGTCGTTCAAAGAGGAATTATGGAAATATCATTGTAGATAATTTATTAATATAAATTATATTAATTGAGATTAATTAATCATCCCGAAGAGTTAAAAAGGGCCCAAATGTTTCTTATCCATAAAATTAACAATAAAGATAACTCTATGCTCTGTGTTCAAATGATAGGTGAAGGTGCATTTACCATGCTTAATATTCTTAGCAGTCTCTTATGAAGTACAACATTTCATAGTGATAAGTTTTTATTCCATTAAATAATTCTAGATGTAGAGTAGAGTCACAGTTCTAGGAGTAGTATCAGAGGAATTCAACATTGCAAATGTGATAGAAGCAAATAATTCCCTGGAAGGGTGAATTCTGTCCAACTTGGTCATAAAAACCAAGTGCATCCTTCATGCAGAAAAAATAAAAATAAACATGCAGATTTCATCATATAGAGGTCTTGAGTACTTTGGCCAAAATGTCTCATCCATTATGGAAAAACACATCTTACATGCAATTAATAACAAAGAAGTTGTTCCACATCAATTACCCAATATGGATATTTTGATTTGAGGTCCAATAAACATAATTCTCCACCCCTTATTTGGGAGGATCATTTGGAGGTGAGAAAGTTCCTACTACCTCTTCTTTCTTATATGTTATTCTTTCCTATACCACAACCTTACGACGTTTCCTTTGCAACATGTGGTGCAATTGCTAGTTAAATATATTATTATTTTTTTAGATTAAATTTATTTTTAATTATGTTTAGAGAATTTAAATTTAAAATCAATAAACAATATATAAATATTTCAACATGGAGATGTGAGTAAAAGTGGAGTATTGATGGAAAAGTAATACAATAAACAAATTTTACTAGGTGGAGAAAATAATAAAAATTATATATATATATATATATAGTACTTATTCTTTTGGTTGTTTCTTTTGAGGATTTTTATTTCAATTTAAGGTGGATGAAGATCTGTTGATATTTTTGTATTTTTTTAATTGATGTTCACATTGATTCTCAAGGGAATATGCTCAGCACATGCTTCTTCTATGAGTATCAATGGATGTGGTGTGTTAGAGAGTCTGTTAGGTTGCATTAACTTTTCATAAATTAAATAAATTTGATGTCAAAATTCCCACAGTGACTTATATTTTGGTTGTAAAAGCTATAAATTCCTCAACGCTTAAGTTTTTTTATCAAGCCTTAGGATTCTTAAGGGTTAAATAAAATCAAGGTTAATAATAATATTTTTATTCCAATATTTTTTTTTGCTATATATTTTTTAATAGTTGATATAAATGAAGTCTTAAGCTATATCAAGCACATTAATATTTTTAATGTAGTTGTACTAGTTTATATATATATATATATATATATATATATATATATATTAATTTGAAATATTTTCATATTAACAAAAAACAATATAAATACATGTAATATCTTTTTTCTATTATTTCTTACCTTTTTCTATATATAATTGAAAAGAAAATTAAATTTATTTCAACTATATTTATATGACCATACAAAAATAATAAAATATTCTTATCTTTTTCTATATATAACTAAAAATAAAATTAAATTTATTTAAAATATATTTAGAACCGTAAAAAAAATAATAAAATATTCTTGCCTTTTTCTTTTAAATTTAAAATATATTGTGACATCTTCAATAAATTTAACTAGTGTTAACTAGTTAAAAGACAATTTGCTTATCTTTATCAGGAAAGAAAAACTCAAATAATTACTGTTGATTAAACAAGTTATTTAATTTTCTGATTTATTAATTAGGAGTAATGAATTAATGGAAGGAAAAATCTTTTAATATGAAAATATACATAAAGCTGATGGTAAAAATGTTTTGAAGAATAGGAGGTGGTTGGGGACAGTTGGAAAGACAATTACCTACTTCTTTGAGGATAAATATGAATCTCAGAGGAGGAGTGGGGGTTCCGTGCTAGTGGGAAAAGGTGGAGTATTTTCCAGAGCTAGTTATGATCAGTGGAATTTAACTCACAGAATACCTTGCAAACTAGAATTTCTAAGTTTGACTGGATTGGCCATCCAGAGGTCACAACAGAAAGTGAAATCCACTATTAACCCAGGTCATTGTCTACATTCTGGAGCTAGGGGGCAAGTGGAGGACGTAATAGCCTCCCTTGAGGGTTGGGAGGACCACAAATTTAAAATATTAATCCAGATAAGTACAATTATTGATTTCCATACTGTTTCATATGTATGAACCTGGAAGGGATAAATGTTGTAGGAGTTATCATCAAATTAGAGTGAAAGTTGTTAATTGAAATTCTCTGAAATAGTAGAAGATTTCTTTATGCAAAAGAAAAAGAAAGATATCATTTAAGAACACAGATAAATATTTAGACTGCATGCATATAGTAAACAGTAACGAAGATTAGAGAAGATCTGTTTTTAAACAATTAGCATACTAAACTGCAGATATAATCTTATGCATGTACAGCTAAGAAGAACATTGAAAGTAGATGGTAAACTGTAAATATAGACATCTGAATATGATATATTTTGTACAATACAAGAATTTATCAACCTTTATTATATATATTATAATATTCCCTGAAATAAAAACTAGAACTTATAGTCTCGGGTTGAGGTGAAACCCTACCCGAGACAATCTGTTCAACCTAGTAAAGAATTGCTATACACAGACTTTATTTGCAGTGTTCTGGTCACTGAAAGGATGAATCTAACAAGAATGTTACAGAAAAGAACTAATATAGAAATTTCAGTGGAGCCGGAAGAACCAATGGTACCAGAACAATAACCATAAACCCCGAGAATGGACTCGGTGGGAAATTATTTTTACTATAAATAGTCAACAGAAAATAGTAAATTATATGACAATCCTATAGAACCATTCAATATAAAATTAAAAACTATAGGGAAATATTGAGTATCCAAGTTTCTGTTATATAAATGAAAATTACATTCGAAAAACACAAGGAAAACGAGGGTTTCTAACCCCAAGCATGCGGTTTCTTCCCTCATGTGGAATGGAAAAATTCTAGAGATGAAACACTTAAAGGGAAAGCGAAGATTGACAACAACAAGAACTAATATGCATTAAGAAGAGTTTTTTCTTAAATTATGCTAGAAATATATATAAGCTAGGGAACAGACCAGAATGTATATGTTAAATTCGGTCAAGCCAAATTAGAAAATATAACAGAGAGCTCCACAGGATAAATAAAAAAAAAACCCTTACCTTCTCTATAAAACTTCGAGTATAAATCCTACGGATTATCCCTTCAATCGATACACCATGGCTAACAAAGTAACTTGCATCAAGATCCATGGTGATCACATAAATCATGATATCCATTATAGAGTTCAAACACTTCTTACATTACCATACATTGGGCAAAAAAAATGAATACCCTAAACTAAAAATTTGAACGGAAGACCAAAACCAAGGGTTACAACTTCCTTTTGATTCAGGGTACCTGTGTAGCAAGGAAGGCTGAAGTTTTAGCTGTGGCCGTGAAGAGCACAATGGTAATCTATTAGAAGAAATATGCTTAGGGTTTGGGGGTCGAAGCCACTAACCTGCAGAAGTAGAATACAAATAAAAGAGGGTAAGTTACAAACATTTAACAAAATAAAGAACCCAAAAGTTCTTGAGCTAAGAAAATGAGCAATTAGGGTATATACCTATAAAAAAAGAGCCTCTGATGTAGACACACTATGAACAAAAAATAATAACAATTTATTATGTTCCTAAATAGCTAAATAGATATATTTTTGTTCTGTAGCAAAAATAAGAGACTGGGTGGAAAATAAATGAAAGAGTTTAGTCATAGTCGAGCCTTACCTATTAGTGCATTGGAATAAGAGATTCTTCCTGCAAACGAGGAATTTTCGATGGTGTGGAGGTGCATGAGCTCTCCGCAGTTGAGGAGCTCAAATGAACCATTCTCAAAAGAGTAAAATCGGCAGATCTCTTAACAGCTAGAGGTAGAATTATCAGAGCCATTGTTGAGGAATTTCATCAGAGGAGTTATGCAAGAATGGCGAGCATACTAAATTAGATTCTAGGTGGAGATACCACGAGGTTTAGGGTTGGGGAAGCCAAGTTTTGAACTCCCCCCCAGCAAAAAACATTCAATAACTCTCAGATCGATGGCAGAAATCACGAATAGGTAGCATAAAAAATCACGAAGAATCCAATGTAATCTGGAAGCTGTCCAAGAGGAGTAATTACCCAGTACTGGTGTATTAAAAAAAGTTGACAAACTGACCACGGGAGTTTAATACCATATTCCAAGTGGAATAATATCATAGCTTTGTGTTAAATCAAATATGTAGTTTTTTTATAATTATCGAATTTGAACATAACCATAGATTGTATGCAAAGGAGCCTTATTTATATAATTGTAATATGAGACTTGATAAATATAAACCCAAGTGTTGTCCAGGTGTGACTTTAATAGATGTACAGGGTTAAACGATGGTCATTCAATGGATGTACCTATTGTATAACATTGCATTAATAGTTAAACTATGTGCATAGTATTGGTATGATTATAGATTAGAACAAATAATGACATTAATTTTTTACAATGGTAGAGGTAAAAAAAAAAAATTACTGTTGAGATTTAATTAAGGTGAAATGTTACAAGTGGTATCAGAGCAGGGGTACTACGCTGGGCCCTATGGGTCAACTAATGATGAAGATGTGTATGTGAATAATCCATAGAGAGAGAGAGAGAAAATGAGACAAGATATAGCATCGCAATCACAACAAGAGTCTGAAGAATCTCAAGTACCACCAGTCCTGAACCCGGAAATGTGGGTTCAGATAAGTGTGGAACAACATCAAAGGATGAGGCGGTTACTTGAGGAACAACAACATTAAACTAGTTTCTTGTTGAATACTATACAACAAATGCAAGAATAAATGGTAAGAGTATGGAAGGATAATGAGCGACTATTTCAAGATCAGGAGAAGATATTAAAGAGTTTATTAGACAAACAAAACCATGAGTTGGATCATCCAAGTGCTGATAGAGGCTTACAATAAGATGATGAATAGAAAACAAGAAATAATATCACAGACAGAGTAGAAAAGTGTCCCTCTCAAAGAAGCAAGAATAAGAATAACAATGAGGCAGAGTCGGGAAATCTATCCAACCAGCAAGACATTAACAGATAGAAAGTAGAACTGCAGGGAGAATTCCGTAAAATTAAGCCACCAATGTTTGATGGTGAGGCAGAAGAGTTTCCGGAATCCTAGTTAATTAATATGAAAAAGTACTTTCAGGAATATGAATATAACATCTATCTGAAGGCCAGATTGGATATATACCAGTTACGATAAAAGGCCACCATGTGCTGGGAAGAAGTGAAAAATGTACGCAGCATTGAAGAATAGGACATTACTTGGGAATTGTTTCAAAAGTATTTTAAAGATAAGTATTTGACAGAGAGATTTTATGACGAAAAATCTAAATAATTTCATGATGTAAGGATGGGACAAATGACCATGGATGATTATGTCACTAAGCTCACTTCCCTGTTACGTTATGTCCCTTATCTTCGACAGGAAAAGGCTAAAGTGCAGAGGTTCTTGAGTAGCTTACCAACTCATATGAAGGAACGAATCGAATTCATGAATCCCTAGACCATGGATGAAGCCATTCGTAAGGAACGAATCTGCTATTAGCAGTCCAAGGCCAAGGGGGAAGAAGGAAAAAGTTGGTAGCCAAAGAAAAGCCAAAAAAGTAATTCCAATCTCAAAGGCAGTAAAAATGGCAACTTTAAAGGCACAGCGCGAAATACTATTAGTAAGAAATTTGGTAAGAGTCACCAAAGAACCAGATGGCTAGCAGAATAAAAGCCTAAAGAAGCATGTAGTAAGACAGAGTAGGGACAGATTACTAATCCTCCCCTATAGTGTTGGGGATGTGGGGAGGCTCATTATTATAAAAATTGTCCACAACGAACCAGAAACGATAATGTGGAAAATCTGCAGGAAGCTTCTACAGTGGGGGACATGGCGCATAACATACCCCACATCAATGCAGCTCTGGAAGATCGGCGGACTGATTATCAGCCCACAATGATTGAATTAGAAGGTACATTACTAACTAAACCTGTTTCAATTTTGGTAGATCCTGGAGAAAGTTTGAGCTATGTAAGCCCCAAATTGGTGGAAATGTGTGATTTAAAAGAACAGAAATTTAAGAATTCTTGGTTAGTACAGCTAGCTACCAAGGAAAAATGAAAGGTATCTGCAAAGATTCTGAACTATATGTTGAAATTTGCAGACCAACAGTTACAAGTAGATTTAAATATTCGACCATTGGGATCTTATGATGTGTTATTGGGCATGGACTGGTTGGAAAAGAACTGGACTTTAGTAGATTGTAAAGAAAATATTATTTACTATAGAATGCAGGACGGCACGTGAAAAGAGATTCAAGGAATTAAAAATTCATTACAGATACGCCCAATCACAACACCCCAAATGAGTAAGTGTATCAGAAAAGGATGCCAGCTGTAAGCAATACAGGTAGGGTATGCAGAATCTAAGGAAAAGTCACCAATAATGGAAGATATACCTATAGCATAGGAATTTCTGGATTTTTTTCTAGAAAACATCCCTGGTTTACCACCGAGAAGGGATATTGACTTCACCATAGAGTTGTTGCTAGGAGCCTCCCCGGTGTCAAGGGCTCCTTATAGAATGAGTGTGCTAGAACTAACCGAACTGAAAATGCAGCTATAGGAACTGCTGGAAAAAGGTTACATTCGCCCAAGCGTGTCTTCGTGGGGAGCACCAGTCCTATTTGTTAAAAAAAATATGGAACCATGCGTATGTGCATGGATTACAGGCAACTTAATAAGCTAACCGTCAAGAATAAGTACCGCCTACCAAGAATAGATGACTTATTTGATCAAGTAAAAGGGGATAAGGTGTTTTCTAAGATAGACTTAAGATCTAGATATCATCAGATTCGAATTAAGGATGAAGACATTTGTAAGACAACATTTCGCACTCGTTATGGGCACTATGAATTCATGGTGTTACCCTTTGGACTGATGAATGCACCAGCAACCTTTATGAGGTTAATGCATGGAATATTTCATCCATTTTTGGATAATTTTGTACTTATTTTCATAGATGATATTCTAATATATTCTAAAAATATAGAGGAACATAAGGATCATTTGAGAATAGTCTTAGAAATGCTAAGAAAACATCAATTTTATGCTAAGTACAGTAAATGTGATTTCTTTAAAACAGAAATCCAATATCTAGGCCATGTTATATCAGCTGAAGGAATAGCTATTGATCCTGAAAATATCAAAACTATTATGGAGTGGCGAGCACACCAGAATGTGGCTAACATCATATCGTTTATGGGATTAGCTGGTTATTACAGAAGATTTATAGAAGGATTTTATAAAATTTATTTTCCTATTACATCTCTGCAAAGGAAAGGAAAAAAATTCAAATGGACGGTTGAGTGTCAGAACAACTTTGAAAAATTGAAGAAAATTTTGACTACAACACCAGTATTGAGGGTAGTTGAGCCTAGTAAAGAATATGAAGTTTGTACTGATGCAAGTAAATAAGGTGTTGGAGCAATCTTAACCCAGGAAGATAAAGTGGTAGCATATGAGTCTAGAAAAATGAAGGACCATGAACAAAGATATTCTGCTTATGATTTAGAGCTTACAGTAGTGGTACATTCTCTCCGAGTATGGAGGCATTACTTGCTGGGTAAGAGGTTTGTACTTAAAAAATATCATAGCAGCTTGACTAGTTACTTCAAGCAAGTAATTTTAAACTTCAGGCAGGCAAGATGGAATGCCTTTTTAAGTGAGTTTGATATGTATATTCAGCATGTAAAGGGGAAGGAAAATTGAGTAGCAGATGCGTTCAGTGGAAAGTTACATGGTATTTATGAGTTATACTATAATTAGTTAGAAATCCAATTCTTTGAACAATTAAAGGAGGAGGCATAGAAAGATCCGGAATATAGATTTCTATGGCAACAAATGGAAGAAAATAGGAAGCAATGTAAAACATCTAAGTATGGAAAGAATGAAGAGGAGATGCTAACCTTCCGAGCGAGAATATATGTGCCTAACCATATAACTCTAAAGGAGTTAATATTGAATGAATTTCATCGCAGCAATTATGCAGGTCATTCGGGATATCAGAAAATTCTTACCACAATAAGAAAGGTATATTCATGGCCGGGTATGCGTAAGAATATTGCAGAATATCTAAGCAAATGTTTAGAATGTCAACAGGTAAAGGTGGAGCACCAGCACCCTACTGGACTATTGCATCCCATACCCATACCTGAATGGAAGTGGGAGGTTATCTCCTTAGACTTCATCACAGGTCTGCCCTGAACAAAAGGACAGAATCATTCAATCATGGTAGTGGTAGAAAGTTTAAGAAAATCTGCACATTTTATACCTGTACAGTCTACCTACAAGATAGTACAGATTGCTGATATATTTATGAAGGAAATTTTCAGGTTGCATGGGATTCCAAAAAACGTGATTTCGGACCGAGATGTTAAGTTCACATCCACATTTTGGAAAACTTTTTTTTATGGTCTGGGAACATAGATGAACTTTAGCACCGCCTATCATCCCCAGACTGATGGAAAAACGGAGTGGTTAAACCAAATATTGGAAGACATGTTGCGCATGTATGTGATGAAGCAGCCAACCAAGTGGGAGGATTATTTGCATATTTTTGAGTTTGCTTATAATAACGGTTATCAAGAATCTCTGAAAATGAGCCCCTTCGAGGCATTATATGGTAGGCAATGTCATACACCTATAAATTGGAGCAGTCCTGAGAAAAAATTAATGTTGGGACCTGAGATGTTGGTGGAAATGGATGTTGAGGTAAAAAGAATAAGACAGAATCTCAAGGCTGCTCAAGACTCACAAAAGATTTATGCAGATAAGCAAATGTATTATCATGAATTTGTAGTGGGAGATCATGTTTATGTGAGAATTAAACCCAAGAGGAGTACCTTAAGGTGGACCTCTTGTGCCAAATTATCTCCTAGATATTGTTGAACTTCCTGTAGGTTTTAACCCCGAACATAAATTATCTACACATGAATCTTATAACAGAAAATAAACAATAGCGAGAGCATAAAACATAAAATAGATAAACACAAAGATTTTCCCCTGGATCCCAAATCGGGATGACCAGCTTGATTTTTCATTATATTCATTTTAGTGTTACAACACATATATATACATGCCGAAGCATACATAAAACCCAATTCATTAACCCTGGATTAGAACATAATCGTAGTTCCCTTAATTGGATCTACAAAATACCAGGGGTTGAAAACCATCGTACCCCAAAACCATGTGCAAAATCATGCACAAAACATGGGTGGGTCTGCATATGAGTGGGTCCGCACACCAAAAAAAAATTTGCTGGGGCGCTGCCCTAGACCTCGACAACGGGGGCTGTCGCCCCCCTGTGACCCCCCTGCTACACTTGGTGCAATGTACAGCGTGTGGGGCTAGTTGTGGAAATAATATAACACATACCCAACATTCTCCCACTTGTTGTTTTCTTTCCACATGAGAGCTTAGTCATTGGACCAATTCTTCAACACCCATTGTTTCTCTACACAAAGAGAGCTTATGTGTGCTCACAGACTTTATCAATGCATCTGCAACATTCTTCAAAGTGTCCACCTTTACTAGCAACACCCTTTTAGCCTCAACCATATCTCTAACAAAGTGATATTGAACATCAATGTGCTTTTTCTTTGAATGATAAGTAGGGTTCTTAGCAATAAAATTTCACTTTGGCTATCACCGTCTATCCTTATAGCTTGTTGTACCAACCCCATACTTGAACACAATCTCTACAACCAAAATATTTCATTGCTTGCATGAGTGGCTACTATGTATTCTTCCTCTGTAGTTGAAAGCGCCACTACAAACTGTATTTTACTCATCCAACTGACTGCACCTCCAAATAGGATAAACACATACCCACTTGTAAATATTCTTTGGTCCAGATCTCTAGCGCAATTTGCATCAAAAAAACCATGAATTTCCAACATTCTTTCCAATCCTTGTCTTCCCTGGTAGCACAAGCCATAATCACTAGTGCCACGTAAATATCTGAAAACCCGCTTCACTGCTATCCAATGCTCGTTCCCTGTGTTTGACATAAGCCTGCTCAATACTCCCACTGCATGTGTAATGTTTGGTCTAGTACAGACCATTGCATACATTAGGCTACCCACTTCACTTGCATATGGAACATGGGACATATCCTCCTCTTCTTCTTGTGTCTTAGGACACTGTTCAACAGAAAAATTTACACCTATAGGAATAGGAACATTCACCGGTTTACTATCCTGCATATTGAACCTCTTCAATATAGTCTCGACATACTTCCTCTGGTTTAACCAGAGCTTCCTCTTTGCCCGATCTCTCTTAATTTCCATGCCCAAAATATATTTTGCAGCACCAATATCCTTCATGTCGAATTTGGAGAACAGTTGGGTCTTCAAATCTTGGATAATTTCTTTTTCATTTACAATCAACAACATATCATCCACATACAAGACCAGATAAATAACATGGTCACCAATTTATTTAAAATAAACAAAGTGATCCTCCTTACTTCTGGTGAAGCCAAGTCCCGGTATATAGGTATCAAATTTCTGATACCACATCCTTGGTGACTGTTTTAACCCATATAGAGACTTTTTCAACCTGCATACTAGTTCTTTCTTACCCTTCACCATAAAGCCTTCAAGTTGCTTCATGTAGATCTACTCTTCTAGATCCCCATGAAGAAATGTTGTCTTCACATCCATCTGTTCTATATCAAAATCAAATGTAGCAGCAACAGATAAAAGTAATCTAATAGAAGTAACTTTGGCAACAGGAGAAAAAATATCACCAAAATCAATTCCCGGCACTTGGGAATACCTTTGGCTACCAACCGAGCTTTATATTTCTCCACCTTGCATTCTACATTCATCTTCTTCTTAAACACCCATTTTCTCCTGATGGGCTTCCTTCCAGCCAGCAACTCCACCAAATCCCATGCCTCATTTTTATGCAAGGATGCCATTTCATCAACCATGGCCTCCTTCCAGAGTTTTCCATCCTCTGAATCTACTGCCTCCCTGACAGTTTTGGGATCATCATCAGTTATATTTAAAGAAAAACTTGAACAGAAAGAAAATGGACTATACCTTTATGGTTTCCTTCTTTCTTGAACTGATCTTCTCACAGCTGGAGTTTGTGGCTCTTCCTCTTCTAAGTCTTCTTCTGTTGTAGATTCTGATTCATCCTCCTTTAGCTCAAAATATATCTTCTCAGGTTACTTTGGTATGATTTCATGTTTAAAAACATCTTTCACCTCTCTAAACACCACATCTCGGATTTACACAACCTTCCTTATTTCTAGGTTCCAAAGCTTGTAACCCTTCAAACCATCCTTATACCCAATAAAGATGCACCTTTCAGATTTATTATCCAACTTGGTCCTTTTCTCCTTTGGAACATGTACATATGCATCACATCCAAATACCCTTAGATGTGAAAGAGAGGGTTTCTTACCAGTCCATACCTCAACTGGAGTCTTATCCTCCAACACCGATGAAGGTGATCTGTTAACTAAGTAACATGCAGTCTCCACTACCTCTGCCCAGAATTCTTGTCCTAACCCAGTACCATTGAGCATGATTCTTGCCTTTTCCATCAGTGTTTTGTTCATTCTTTCTGCAAATCCGTTTTGCTGAGGTGTGTATAGAGTAGTCTTCTGCCGTTCTATACCACACTTCCTACATAACTCTTCAAATTCCTTCTTGCAGAACTCCCCACCATTATCTGTCCTGAGCGCCTTTATCTTCTTCTCTGTCTGGTTTTCCACCAGAGCCTTAAATTCTTTAGATTTTTCAAATACTTTAGATTTCTTCCTCATGAAATATATCCATGTATTCCTTGAGAAGTCATCTATGAATGAAACATAGTACACAGACTTTCCTAGTGATGGAACTAACACAGGTCCAAACACATCACTGTGCACAAGTTCTAATATCTTGTTCGCCCTCTTAGCACCATAAGGAAAACTCACCCGATTCTGCTTCCCATATACACAATGTTCACAGAAATATAAATCCAAAGAGCAATTAGACATACCTTCTACCATACCATTTCTATACAGTATCCGAAGGCCCTTCTCTCCAATATGTCCAAGCCTTTGATGCCATAGCATGGTCTTTTCTCCGAAGATAGCTAGGCTTTCTCGTCCACTTTCAGGAACCACAGAACTGTTACACCCATCAATAATAGAGCTACCTTGTAGCTTGTACAGAGTTCCAGTCCGAACTCCCCACATTAATACTAGTGCTCCCCGAACCATCTTGCAGGAATCTTTCTCGAACACTGTTCTTACACCTGCATCATCCATCTTGCTTACAGAAATCAGATTTCTGGCCAATGCAGGAATATGTAGAACACTAGGAAGTGTTCTAATCCTTCCACCTTGCAGCTTCAGCTTGACATTTCCACATCCAATGATTCTGGCCTTCCTATCATCTTCTAGGAAGACATCACCACCATCATATTTCTCATACTCGCAGAACCACTCCCTATGGGGATTAAAGTGAAAGGATGCACCCGATTCAATTAACCATGACTCATGATATACATGTGTATTTGAAGAAGAAGCCAAATACACATCCCCACCTTCATTCGAGGTGGTTTTTTCCTCTGCAGAAGGAGCATCATCAGATCCCTTTCCTTTCTTAGGAGCTTTAGATCTGCAGTCCTTTTTGTAGTGCCCTTCCTTTCCACATTTCTAGCATACCTTTACAAAATTTCCAGGAGATTTAGATCTCCCACTCGAAACCTTATTCTTGTTTCTATTTTGGGACCTTCCTCGTACAAATAAGGCATCTCCATTTTTACTCCCCATATTTCTCCATCTCATTTCCTCCGACAGCAGGGCTGAGACAATGTCATCAAAATTAAAGGTAGTTGTATTGCTACCTATTCTAATAACCAGACTATCCCACGAGTCTGGTAGAGAACACAAAAAACTGATGCACTTATCTTCATTTGAGATTTTAATGTCAACAGATGACAGCTGACTTAACACAGTATTGAAGGTGTTCAGATGCTCTATCACAGAGTCTCCATCCTTCATCCTCAGGTTATACAGATTTTTCCGCAAGAACAACTTTTTCACCAGAGACCTAGATTGGTACAAAGTCCCAAGTTTTTCCCACAAGTTCTTTGCCATAGCTTCCCCGGATACATTCAACAATACTGAATCTGAGACACATAATCGTATTGTGCTCTTAGCCTTTCAATCTAGTTTCTTCCAGTCTTCATCTGACATTGTCGTTGGTTTAGTACACGAATCTACCGTGATCCACTGATATTTATCCACCAGCAGATCCTCCATCTTGATCTTCCACAACTCAAAACTCTGACCATTAAATTTCTCGATCTCTATCTTTCTACCGCTCACGATCTTCTTTCACCACAAGAATCAATCCCGCAGATCTCCCACTGAACAGGGTCTACCACAGGCCCGAGCAAAAAACCCTCAGCAGCAAAGGCGTCCCCTTGAAGCCAAAACAGCTCTGATACCAAATGTAGGTTTTAACCCTGAACAGAAATTATCTACACACGAATCTTATAACAGAAAATAAAAAATAGCGAGAGCATAAAACATAAAACAGATAAACACAGAGATTTTCCCCTGGATCCCAAATCCGGATGACCAGCTTGATTTTTCATTATATTCATTTTAGTGTTACAACACATATATATACATGCCGAAGCATACATAAACCCCAATCCATTAACCCTGGATTAGAACATAACCATAGTTCCCTTAACCGGATCTACAAAATACCAGGCGCCGAAAACCATCATACCCAAAAACCATGTGCAAACTCATGCACAAAACATGGGTGGGTTTGCCTATGAGTGGGTCTGCACACCAAAAAAAAAATTTCCAGGGCGCTGCTGCCCCTTGTGACCCCCCTGTTGTGCTCGGCGCAACGTACAATGCGTGGGGCTAGTCGTGGAAAGAATATAACACATACCCAACACTTTCCAAGTACTGGAAAGGGTAGGACTAGTAGATTATCGGTTGGCTTTACCCATCCACATCCAAGTTCACAATGTGTTCCATGTGTTCTTGTTGAAGCGATATGTACATGATGAAAAACACGTGATTCATTGGAAAAACATTCAGGTAGGATAGGAATAAGAATCCTAACTTGAATTTCTGAACAAAATTGATGTATATTGATTTGAAAACATTATTTTTTTTCAAGTAGAACCGGACGGAGAGTTTCTGGTCGAGCCGCAACGCACACTTGACCAAAGATAAATCGTACTCTGCATACGAGTAGTTATCCAGGTAAAAGTACAATGGAGACACTTTGAACCGGATGAAGCTACTTGGGAGGATGAGAAGTTTATGTAGGAATCTTACCCGAAGCTCTTTGCAGAGCTGGGTTGAAACACCGAGGACGGTGTTACTTCCAGTGCGGTGTTACTTCCAGTGGGGGAAGTTGTGACAGTTTCATTAAAGTTAACTAGTGTTAACTAGTTAAAAGACAATTTTCTTATCTTTATCTGGAAAGATTTCATCTCATTTTACAAAGATCTTGGTTTGGGTTTAAAAAAATTTCTTCAAAGTTTGGATTTAGGAGCATTTCTTGGAAGCAAACTGATTTTACAAAGAATTGTTTTGGGTTTAAAGAATTTTTTTGGAAGATATTTCTTGGAGGCGGCCTGATTTTGCAAAAAATTGTTTTAAACTTCAAAACATTTATTGGACGTACATTCAAAAGACATTTCTTGGAGGTATGTACATGTTTTGAGTTGAAGTAAATCTTTTGAGCTTCATTTCATTTTTATAAGACATTTTTCTCTCGAATTTTTTAAAGTAAGTGTTTTGGATTGGAGTAAGTATTTTTTGCAAAAAAATTAAACTGAATTTTTTTAAATTAAATCTTTTGTGATATTTTTTGTAATTGAGTTATTGTCTAATTTTTTGAAGGAAATTTTTTGAACTTCATACCCTATTATCATGGGAAATCGAAGAACTTGTGCGAGAAAATATGATCGAAAAAGAGACCCCGAGGAACGTAGAGAAGAGACGAGACAATCTCGCAAAAGAAAGTTAGAAGCCCTCTCAAATATTGAAGAGGAAAATCAACCTCAAGCAGAAATTGAAGCAGGTATGTAAATGTAAATATTATGATCTATTGATATATTTAAAATTTCCCTAATGTAAAATGTGAAGCTTAATTTTTATTTGATGAACTAATTTGAAAAATATTTTGTTTAATGTAAACAGCCAGAGATATTCCTCAAAATATTGAAAAAGAAAATCAACCTCAAGCACAAATTGAAGCAGGTATGTAAATGTAAATATTATGATCCATTGATATATTTAAATTTTCCCTAATGTAAAATGTGAATCTTAATTATTATTTGATGAACTAATGTGAAAAATATTTTGTTTAATGTAAATAGATAGAGATATTCCTCAGAATATTGAAGAAGAAAATCAACCTCAAGCAGAAATTGAAGCAGGTATGTAAATGTAAATATTATGATCTATTGATATATTTAAAATTTTCCTAATGTAAAATGTGAAGCTTAATTTTTATTTGATGAACTAATTTGAAAATATTTTGTTTAATGTAAACAGACAGAGATATTCCTCAAAATATTGAAGAATAAAATCAACCTCAAGTAGAAATTGAAGCAGGTATGTAAATGTAAATATTATGATCTATTGATATATTTAAAATTTTCCTAATGTAAAATGTGAAGCTTAATTTTTATTTGATGAACTAATTTAAAAAATATTTGAAATTATAGATATATTTATTAATTTAGTTATTTATTGAATATGTAATATTTTTTCGAATATGTACAGATGAAATCACAATCGATAATGAGATGTTAGAAAATGTTGACACTCACACATATGGAGATAAAAAGCCTGACCATGTTATACAATATCGTGTTAACTGCATTTTTGAAAATTATTTCTTAAATGAGCGGGTGATAGTTCAGGCTCAAATGTTGAAAGGTCTCCTATCGTTAAGGAAATTAAAAGAAGCTACGACACTATTGGGTATTCAAAAATCAACCAAAGATAAAAAAATGAAGGAAGATGTGATAAAAAATATGAGTAGTGCTATAAAGTCAATTAAGAGATATAGAGAGAGATGTTTCAATTGTACGTAGAGGAGTACAGATGGCAATGGTTTCATCAAGTACTCAAGAGAATCGTTTGGTAACATCTATGGCACGAGCACTGGGAACCTTGCGAAAAACTTTGCACAAACATCGGATATTTCGGCTACAAATAGATGTAAATGATGAACTCGCTTGTTGGAGAGCTATTTTTAGGAAACCATACAAAGATAGACTTCGAGAAAATGTTAAAAAAATAATATATGAATATTGGAAGAACAATTCGCATGTTTCACCAACTGTAAGGCATGTGATGCGAAGAAGAATAGCACGAAATCAGTACAAAGAACATGAAAAATGTTGATCATATAGAAAGCACGAGTGAGAATCGACATATCATTAAAGAATATCACTTTTATATCAGTGACCATCGTACACATGATACATGTTTTGTACAACATTGTTTTGGAAAAATTTATGATTCATTGAAAACTCATGGAATAAAATTCAATGAACATTGGATATGGTCAGACGGATCTGCAGGTCAATTCAAATCTGCATGATCATTCTTTTGGTTGTGTTGTCTTCATAAGAAAACCGACATTAAACATTGTTGGAATTTCTGTGAGACTAGCCATGGAAAAGGAGAACATGACGGTGCAGGAGCATGCATAAAACGAGCACTTCGAAGATATCAAATGAACCACTATGCAAACCAACTTGTGAACGCTAAATAAGTTGTTCAATGGTGCATCGCTGCTCTAAGCCATGAGAGAAACCCATCAAAAGAAGTGTGAAGGTACATTCAATTTAATTTATATTAGAAATCTAATTTAAAACATTGTACATTTATCATGCAATGATTATCTTTGATTGTATTTTGATATCATATTTACAAATTCTTTTTCTAATTTTACATATAAAGGTTTTTCTGGCATATTGGAATCGAAGACATAGATAGATCAATTGGAAATGACGTTGAAACAATAAAATGGACTCGAAAACTGCATTTAATTCAAACAAAGTCATCTAGAAATGTGTTTGCATTGGATAAAAGAAAATATTCTTGTTTTTGTGATGTTTGCATAGACAACACAAAATCCAATGACATTTGTGAAAACAAAATGTATGTGAACGATTGGAAACATACAGAGCTAAATACAAAGGGAAAAATGTCTGTTTCAATGTTTGAAGATATGCAATCAGAGTAAACTACAATATCATCCGATGGTGATCGAGTTTCTGATCTTGTTAGAGAAGGTAACATTTGACTTACTTTCTAATGATTTAAAGATCTAGAAATAAATTTGAATATGGATGATTTTGTTAAATTTATTTTATTGTACAGGAGATGTTTTTACTGTAATTGCACCTATTGACAATGATGAAAATGTGAAGTATTATTTCATGCATTACACTGAACAAAAAATTAAATTATTACAAAACTATAATGATCACGGATTTCAATATGACAGAGGGTCTATTATACTGAAAGGTTAGTTTTTCAGACAAACTCATCAAATTAGAGACTTTGTTTACTTTGAAGACTATGAACCTGATTCCATAAGTTGTCAATATAGTCACTTGGTGTGTGCAGCACGCATAAAGTTGATAGAAGTTCAATCAAAGAAAAAATCGAAAATTAAGAGATGGAAAATGTCAAAATCCGATCATGAATGGATTATTGAGGATGGAATTCCATTAGAATTTTTTTGAGTGAATTTTCCAACAATTTATTATCTTTGGATTAAATATGTTTTAGAACTTCCAGTACTCAACTAAAAATTGAGCTGCTTATGTTATTTGTGCAAGTGTTTGCACATGTACAAATTGTTTAGGTACAAGCACGTGCTCTAGTATCAACTGAAAGTAGTTTTTCTATACATGTGCATTGATGAAAAATGTTATATGTATATATATATATGTGTGTGTGTGTGTGTGTGTGTGTGTGTTCTATATATGTGTGTGTGTGTGTGTGTGTGTGTGCGTGTGTTCTAGAATGAAATTAATTGTTCTAGTTTACTATGTGCATTGATGAAAAAAATTTTACGTACCAATATATATGTTCTAGAATGCAATTAACTGGAACTAGTTTTTCTATGTGCATTGATGAAAAACTAGTTGGATTTTCTGGTAAAAAGTATGGACACAATGTAAATAAATCATCTGAAGTATAGTTTTGTACGAAAATTCCTTTCAGACAAGAGACTCAGAGCACTTCTCCGACTTTTGGTGGGATTTGACCCACATCTCTAATCCTGATTGAAAATCTAGTACAAAATCTGCTTGTCCAATGGTCGGATATGTTCAATGTGCATTGATGAAAAATGTTACTTTTCTTGGATAGATATGTTCTAGAATGCACAATTAATTGTTCCAAGTAGTTTTTCTATGTGCATTGATGAAAAACTAGTTGGATTTTTTGGTAAAAAGTTTCAACAATGTAAATAAATCGACAAGGCTACCTATTTGAGTGCATTAACGACATTGACCCAAATTCAAAAAACATATATATGTACTAGAGACTTATATTTCCAATCAAAATTAAAGGGATAATTTGTACATATATCTACTTTTTTAAACTCTTTTTTCAATTAGAGCTCAATTGATACATGGTTAGTTGCATTGAAAAGCTATGTTCTTCCTATTGGAAATTTTTTCATTCAAACAAAACTACATGGAGAGATCAAAAGCAATCTTAAAATTCCAAATGTACTTCAACCATCCAAAAGGGATTTGTGCAACATTACTTGACATGCCATGCCAATTATAGTGAACAACTATCCAATAGAAACATTTAATATTATATACCACATGTGCCAAATGTAGATTGAAACCATCCAAAACTTTAAAATTTTAAAAACTTTTGATAATATATCGTGCAATATTAAAACATTAAACATCACATGCGAACTGTAGATTGAAACCATTCAAAACTTGAGTTTAAAAAACTTTAAATTATATATAGATCGTTACTTCACATGCCATGCCAATTATAGTTCAACTAGATCCAATAGAAACATTTAACATTATATACCACATGTGCCAAATGTAGATTGAAACCATCCAAAACTTTAAGTTTTAAAAACCTTTTGATTATATATTGTGCAATATTAAAACATTAAACATTTAAAGTTCATTAAATATCACATGAAAAATGTAGATTAAAACCATCCAAAACTTGAGTTTTAAAAACTTCACATGCCATGCCAATTATAATTCAACTATCCAGCAAAAACATTTAACATTAAATATCACATGCCAAATTTAGATTGAAACCATCCAAAACTTTTAACTTTTAATTTAACAAAAAAATATAGATCACAACATTACTTCACATGCCAAATGTACTCCAAGCATCCAAAACTTAAATTTTAAAAACAAAACAAATTATAACACATGTCAGTACATAACATTCCGAATGTAGTTCAAACGACAACATTAATTTATAGATGACAAAATTACTTCACATTCACATGCCAAAAGTACTAAAACCATCCAAAAATTAAAGAAAACAAATTATATTAACAATGTAATAAAATATGTCCAAAAATTTTAAATCTCACAAGTATCAAACTATATCAAGTTTAACAAATTTTAAGACCATCTAAATTTTGAAATCAAATCTATAAATCATGTCCATTAAATAGAGACGGATCTAGCATCTTCCCTACTAGGGTCTCAGTCCGTGCCCTATCATGTGAATGGGAAACCTACATACACAATGCACATGTACTTGAACATTAAAATTTGATGTTTTAAAAATGAATGAGAATATATATATCTAGAACTTCATATAAAAAAAAAAATATAACAAAAAAATCATGCAATACCTCATAAGGTTCCCTCTCCATTTGATGAACAAGTTCTCCCATAGGAACATCTGCAGTGGTAAACTGTACAATATACATGTACAGTTATATATATATATATATATATTAAAAACTTTCAAATGAAAATGCACGTGTACATATATAAACTTATTTTCAATAATATTAAAAAAAGGAACTAAAGACAACTTGTTCAAATGTTGTGGATGTTCCTATCTCCGTCGCTAGAGTCCTCGGATTAAAGAAATCTTCTATAGGAACCTAAATTCAAAAAAATTTAAATAACTCAAAATATAGATCTCTCTCTCTCTCTCTCTCTCTCTCTCTCTCTCTCTCTATATATATATATATATATATATATAGATATATAGATATCAATTTTTAAAGGAAATTTTTGAGGTAGAATATATATATATACACATATATATATATATATATATATAACTTTTAAACATAAATTTTAAACTTGTGAAAAATTGTCCATACTTGTGGCTCATCTCCCAAGGAAGTAGAAGGTACATCTCCCAAGGAAGAAGAAGGTACCACCATCCCAAAAACATCAGACGGAATCGGTACCTGTTAAAACATTTTATCAAATTATATATATACGTACATGTACATGTGTAGCAACAATTATTTATTTTAAAGTCACTTAAAAAAACTAACATTTGCCAACATATCTTGATGGTCAGACCCATCTGCATTGTTTGAACCAAAGGTCTCGAACGTGATATTAACATTTTCGTCACGCATCATGTGTGAGAACTGCAAATGGTGTTTTAACATATAATCATACATTTTTGTTAGATTAATGTACACATAAAAATAAATGTATACATGTACATACACATGTATTTATTGCAAATTGTACACATGTATATGTAAAAATATTTTCAAACCCTAATATCACTAACACATACCGTTCTGATGCCCTCTTCCTCATGAAAAATTAAGTCTTGCAAACCATTGCGACAATTTTTTGCATATGTTTGGAGATCTTCAACATTCATGTTGTCAATCTCCTCATCTGTACAATAAACAAAATTGGCACGTGCATTTTCACGTGCTCTTTGTCGATTTAAAGAAATATCGACTCCACCCAATCCGCTATGAACATTCTCGATCATAACATCCCTTGCTTCTCGACTTATTTGAGAAGTCACATCCATCTTTAATCGCAAAGTTTTGACTCGAAACGGTCGACTCACCAATGGCAGCTCAGGGCGAGGCAACTCCACATCTTGCTTAGCGCCCTTACGGTCATATAATCGACCTTTCCCCAGGCCAAAAAATTCTGAAGGAAGATCATTGTAATTGGGTTTCATACCCAAAAAAAATTCTGCATAAAACATTTGTGCAAAATAAACAGGAACCTCATCCTTCCATGAAAGCCTTCCATAGGCCGCAAGGTGCCTATCATACAAATAACGAGCTATGTTTGGGTGCTTGAAATACTGCACCTTCAACATTTTTATTTCTGGCCCTTCCTTGTAATTAATCATTGACTTGGCCACTTCTTTTGTAACTTTTTGTTTTACATCCTCCCATTTATCAGGACCCATCACTATTTCTTTTCTCTTTCTCATCATTTCTACAAATGAATCAGTCGTTGGCCCAAGATTTATGTAAACATTTACCATTTCACCCAATGAATGTGTAACTATTTCAAGGCTTTGTCGACTCTCAGCAGGTAGAGACAAGCCACAAGATCTCTTTGCAATTTTGCATGAAGTCTTTCACACCTTTGTAAGGTGCATTCCACCATGTTGGTTTCCCATGGTATATCAGTAATCTCGGCCGGATAAGTTGTGCTGGGTTGACAGCCTTCTTCTTGAATGTAGTGGGATACCCTACGTCTATTTTGACCACTAGTTCAAACATTTTCGGGCTCTGCATCAATATATATAAAATTTCGTATATTAGAAAAAACACGTGTAAAAAAAGTTTTACAAATTTAATGAAAAAATATTGAAATTGATGGCAACCTTGATGTTGCTGGTTAACATATTCTCCAACATGGCCCTGTTGAGAACCAGACCCAGAATGACGCTGCTGAGAACCAGACCCAAAATGACCCTCTTGAGAACCAGCAGCCATTGATTGTCCTTCGGGGGAATAAATATCACCCCCTTCACACAACCTGCTACCACTCATACCTCGACCGATTGAACCATGGCCATGCTCCATGGATGGAGTAGAAACCCTTCTCCTCTTACCTCCTAAAAATTAAAATATGAAACTTATTAACAATTAATTTAACTCACAAAGTTGATAAAAAATCAATTCCATATGTACACATGTATGGAGATTTAAGATTATATTTAAATAACATGAACATCCCCCAATCCCTGAACCTCCATATGGGATTCGGCTGATCTTCATCGTTCATCCTCCATGATATATATCTATTGGTCGACATTTACACAAAATAGATTTCAAAAAATAAATTTGTAATTTAGTGTATACAAATTATGTAGAACACAAATTTCAAAGCAATAATTGATTATGTGTGAAACTAAATTTAATCGAAAAAGAAATTATAAAAATGATAAGTTCACTAAATTGCGCTTTACATGGTGGGAGCACACTTGGTATAAAATTTACCACTTATACACTTTAGTTTGTGGGAGAAGTGGCACATGTACATAGTTTACCTTAAATTTGTTGTGTTTTATGGATATTAAAATGAAGAACTTCTATATAGATCCATTCCAGAGATTGACTGTAGGGGAATTTACTAGATATGTCACCTTTCATAAAAGATGAGATTCAGAGGCTACCTGGCCCTTTACAG
This sequence comes from Pinus albicaulis, assembly GCA_034641835.2. NCBI lineage: Eukaryota > Viridiplantae > Streptophyta > Pinopsida > Pinales > Pinaceae > Pinus > Pinus albicaulis. The sequence continues at coordinate 966,682,938 of CM076583.1, read as the reverse complement.
ACTCTGCCTATAGAACTTGTAGAAGTAAACACTAGAGGCATTAACAATATCAAAGAATGTTTTCATGCTCAAACATGGGAATGTGTCTCTTTCCCTACTCAAAAAAATAGTTCAAGGTAGTTAATATTCATAGAAACGTCATCAAGCAGGTCAATGTGATCATCCCCAACTTACTTTTCATGAAATTAGGCTTGGAATCCTCTACAACCTGGTGGATGGAGTTGAATGGGAACTAGGTCAAGGCCTTTACAAAATACATGCTAGTGAATAACACTTACTAGGTTATGCCAACAAATAAAGTGGGAGAAATGTTTTCTCCTCAAGGTTATCCAATTGGGTCTGTAATACCAACTTCACCCATTTCCTAACAGGTTTCTCTCTTAGGTTACAAAGTGTCTTCCACCTTATTAGTTATATATTTTTCAATTTCCCGTGGATTCCTTGAATTAGCTATTGGTTTCTGTCTTCAATTTCCTCTCAAAATGAATGTGTACGTGCTTTTGAGAGACACACTAGAGGAATAAGGTCCAAATTTTTGATGAATATGTGCTATGAAAGTAAAGGGTTAAAGGAAAACATGTACAAGGCATAGTTGAGCCAAATGTTGTTGAGGAAGGGCCTAATTATTTGGGTCTTGGTTATGGAAAACATGATGGAGAATGCTCCAAAGCCAAGGAAGCACATGAAGCTGTTCCAAGAAGGAATTTTATTTCGTGTTCATTACCTCAAGCTTGTGAAGTTTGTGTTCATGATGAATGGAAAAGTTTGACACCCACTTTGCAAGAAGATGTTAATAATCATGCAGCTAATGAGAATGTAAAAGAAGAGGATGTTGAAAGCTCTAGAGTCATTGAATTCATTGCTAGTATTCAAAGGAGAGCCACTACCTCATCAAATTTACCTCCTCAAGAAGGCGACAACGGTGAATGTTCAAGCTATAAATTTTCCTCTAATCAAATTGCTTTTGATTATGATAAACATGGTAAATATTCACATAAGATTTGGAAAAAAACTTGCATGTTCCTTTTGTGGTTTGAATAATCATAATGTTTATAGATGTTGGGAGAATATATCCATGCACATGAAACTTTCTAAATAAATGAGGCAAAAAGTCAAAGGCCCATTGGAAAAGGAAAATGATTTTGAAAATAAGTTGCAATTGTTTATTACTCATTGCCATAAGAAAGGTCACCTTGTAGACAAGTGTTGGACTTTGTATCCAACAAGTCATCCACAACATTTGAAGAAGGTGGAAAGAGATAATGACAAGAATTGAAAAGAGGATTCCATAATCGATGAGGGTCAGGATGATTCACATGATGATGAAGTGCAGCTAAAAGAAGCGCCATTGAAATGGTTTGGTAACGAATGGTTAGATTTCTGATCCAATTAAGGCCTTGCATGTATTTTGATTTTTCATGAATTTCTTTGCAAATTAAAAGTATGGTGCATGTTGCATGAAGCAAGATGTTGAAGGTAGAGTTATGTTGACACACTTAAATGCAACAAATATGGAAATTTGTACATGAGCTATTATTTGACTTGAGAGTCAGTTGTTTGAAGAGGCATGTTTTGTTTTTGTTTGGTTGATGGTTTTGTACACCAATATGTAAGAGTACATGGAGATATTCACATGATGTGAATTTTTTTTCTTTGAAGGAGAAAAATGATATGTCAGCAAGATATGTTTCTTGCATGATGTGTTTTTCAGTTTGATGGTTTTGTTTGTGACAAGATGTCACAAGATTTTGAGAAGGTCCACTCTTGAGCAAGACCCTCATTATTACAAACTAGTCATGAGAATCAAATGGGAGTGCATCTTATTCTTGGCTTAGTGGCATGAACCAAACATATTGTGTATTAAATGAGGAATTTCGCTCTCCCAATCATTTCTAAATCACCCATATCACCAAGAAAACATGTTTTAAAATAACATACATTGGTAGGGGAAAGACCTTAGGTCCTTTGATTGTGCACGTGTGGTGTGAAAATTTGAAATTGACAATTTGCAAAAAAGTGAAATTATGAATGAGACCATGAAAACAAAAATCCCAAAAGTGATAAATGATTTAAATAGACCTAATTAATTATTTACCAACATAAATTTTTCAACTTTTAGAAACTAAATGATAAGTAAAAAAATAAATAAATTTGTAATTATGGTTCGAAAGTTACATAATCTTAAGAATCCAAAAAACAAATTATTTTTCAAAACATATTACTTTCAAAGTATCAACAAGGAATGTACAAGGGTGTTCAATGAATTAATGCTATTTATTTAAATTCCATGATGTATATCTTACTCATAATTTTAAAAAATTATTAAATAATGATCTAGATTGGATAATTATATTATTTTTCATATATTTTGATGCTTATAGAGTGAAAAAACTGAAAGAATCAACTTGTAGGGTCATTTTAATGGTGGGTGGAGAATTGGAGTCTAAAACCTTTTGGAGTCATTTTGGGGTATTAAATGACATTTCTAGGGGTCAAACGATTATCCCTTGTGCCGAAATCTTGACCATTATTCTACACTTAAAGACATATCCAATGGTGCAAGAAAAACAACAAATGAAGTTCATTCAAAATTTATGCCTTTAGTAAGTTGACCTATCATGTTGACCACCATGGTACGAGAGAATGACATCTTAGCCCCATTACTCATGCATGGCAAGCTAGCTACATGTGGAATTTTAACAAGACTCTAAAAGTTATAAAATCACAAACCTCATTAATGGTTGACGAAGTCAAATCTTACACCTAGTTGGCTATCACGCTATGTTAAATACTTGGCCACTAGGAGGAATAAGAGTTCCATTTTGTGCTATTGTATTTTGTTCCATAGTTGAAAATACAACTAGAAGTGTGAACTTAGAGAGAAAATGTATGAAGTTAAGTTTTTATAGCAACCTTACATGCTAAAAGTCTTAGCTAACTCTAGAGAGATTACCTCTTTCTTTGTACTCACATATTTTCCATACCAGAAAAGAGAGAGTAGAGCATGTTTACATTTTAGTGTTGTTTTTCTCCCATAAGGATTTCCTAGGGAAAAGGAGTCTAGAGCATCATTACTTTTTAGGGTTGCTTGTCTCCCATAAGGATTTCCTAGGAAAATAATTGTGTTGATTGTCTAGAGATATGTATGTGTGTGTTTCATTATGTTCTCTATTTCTTACGTTGTGTTTCATTATGTTTTATATTTATTACATTTCTGCCCTCCTATTTTTCTTTCCAATCAAGGTTTATAAAGTAACATGAGAAGCAACATGAGACTTGGAACAATCATTTTCATTATCTATATGGAAGGCAAGAAGGATTATATCACCTTAAGCTTAAACTTATGTATTTTGTCAATTTTTATCATATATTTTTTGGTAAGGGTAAATGTTTTTTATCTATAGTACAAGTCATGAGTTCCCCAATTTTACCTTATGTAAAGCATGATTCTAGGATTACTACAATTTCTACTTGGTTTTTTATTGTGATGATGCCCTGTCTCAATCACTTGGCCATCTCTCGATGGGTAGTTAAATATTATAACAATACTTAAGTAATATTTATCTATTTGTATTATGTGAAATTATGTAAAAATGGTATACTATTTTTCATAAAATTGGGTTGAGTTTATCATATATTTCAATGAAAGTTGATTAAATATGTTTTCTTCAAAAGGATCTAATTTTTTTTTTGAGGTATCAATTTGCAATTTTGTGTGGCTCACTATCAACCTTCACTTCCTCATTTCTAGAAAAAATCTACTTGCTCATTCGTATGCCCACTTTCTATTCAAATGCATGAGTTTTGAACTCTCGGTATCTATGTTTTTCCATGCAGGAAAATTATATGTCACATTTTATACTAACTCTAAATATTATTTTGAAGTTTGGATTACTGTTATTCTTTTATATAATTTAACTTTAGATATAAGTTTAAATTGAAAGCTACTTAGATGAAATATAGCTTAGATATGGCATTTGCAAATTATTATCTATTTATTGAGCTAAAGGACATAATTATTACACATGTTTAATTTACATTCAAATGCTTCTTTGATTTATCTCCTATAGCTTAATGTAATGCTAGATATATAATTTAAGTTTAAGGCCCATGAGATAAATATGACTTCTATGTGACATTTGTATTGAATCATCTATTTGTTGTGTTATATGAACATAATTGGTACGCATATCTAATTTGCATTACTAATATTTCATGCTTCTTTAATTTATCTTTTATAGATGACCGGAGCATCCCTTTTTAATCTATCCCTTTTGACTTCGGATATGTGGGCAATACTCATCCGCATATTTTTCTATCATAAAGAAGTGAGTAAAATTGTATTCCATTTGTGTCAATGTTAAGGTTAATCACATGGATTAAATTTTTATATAAGATACATTGCCATGGTGTACATTTATATCTAAAGAGTCCAAAAACTCATTCAAGACCATATGTTTTGTTGATGTAGTTTGATTGGTTATATTGCATTGCTTTTGTAGTTGTTGTTGTGGGCCTCACCATCTAGTGATTTTAGGTAAAAAATTATTTACATGGAATTTTGAAGTATCCTAGAATGTTTATTATTTATCACTACTAGCCTTGGTGATTTAGTTGTTTGTTTTGATGCTGCTTGGTTGCCCATATTTAATAGTTGTTCATGTTTAATTCATTGTTAAGGCTTTTTATTGGCCTGTCAGGGTATTTTTCTCAAATCCATAATGGCTAAAAGAATGAAATTTATCTATGAAAAAGAGAGTTCATATGGAAAAAAATTGTTTGCAAGTGTTCTTTTGAACCCATAGAACTTGCGACCCCAATATGGATACAATACTAAGTAATACATAGCCTCCTCATCTAACTTAGCCAGGGATTTGCAATACTATATTTGAGTTGGCTAGCTCCATTTCAAGATATTATAATGTTAGATTATTATTTCTATAGATTTTGATTATGGTAGTAAAGTGTTACAGAAAACCAGAAACTACAAATAATGTTATTCTAGATATATGTAAAAAGGACATGGTAGAGAAAATCAACCAATATTAAACTTTTCATAAATAGTTTAGATAAAAATACATTTTCTAATTTTGATTGTAAATTCCAAGGCTTAAAGAAATAATTTTTCTAATAATTTTTTTAATTAATAAATAAAAAAGAAACATTTTCAATCAAAATCACATCCAACATATAATAAAAATAATAAAAACAATTTAAAACTTCATACACTATGACATGACTATGGCAAAGAGCATAAAAATATACAAGCAAAAAATCATTTTCTATAATAATGGAGAGCTTCAAATATACAAGAAAAAAAAGCTTTCAACCTCCTTGTATCCTAGAGAAAGAGTTGCTCAAACAATCATATTTTAAACAATTAAAACTTGGAGAAAATCATCTGTTTTTGAATTTCAATTATATAAAAAAATTAGTCAAATATAATACAAGAGTTACTCCTACTATAAAAGTTTAAATAATATTAACTTTAAAAAATATATATTTGGAAATGAACCAAAAAAAGAAATTTATAAATTTCATTTACAGTAACTTAAATCCATATTAACACCTCTTGATAAATCTGAAATCAAATTAAATCTATATTAATTAATTTAATAGTTTAAATTCCCATTTGTGGTGTGCCAAATAGAAATATTCAAAGCGAAAGTTACAACTTACAAATATTACTCAAATATATCACAAAAGGAAATAGAATAACAAACATAATGGACAATATGAACCAAAGTATTATACCTTTATTGATATGGATGGATTCTTAATTACAAACATTTGCGTAAAAAATGATGAAGCTTTGGGGGGACTTTAATGAAACACTTTGTGGACAATATCAAAAGAGTTAAGAAAGTGGCTGCTAACTAGTCTAAAAATAAGGAAACAGAAGATAAAAAGGATCTTTTAGAAGTAGAAGAGGTCATTTCTAGGCTTTTTGACAATAATGTAAATGCAATTTTTACTGAAAAATACTTGCAGTCTTTGAAAATTTTGGAGGGGAGAAAGCACGCACTATTAGAAAAGGAAATAGTTCAATTAAGACTTCAAAGTAGAGCCATCTAGTTCGCTGAAGGTGATAACAACACTAATTTTTCCAGAAACATGTAAATCATAAAACCTGCAACTAAGCTGTAGATTTGGAAAAATATTACAGCCATGAAACAAGAATTTTATAATTTGATTAAGGAGAGGCAGATGTCCAAGTTGTCATGGAGACAATTCAAATCTCTCCATGGTTTCAAGAAAATATTATAGAAGAGGGTAATGAGCATGCTAAAGTTGAGAGTTATGTGGGGAAGCTAGAGGCAAGCATCATAGATAGAAAAAAAAGAAAAGAAAAGAAGATGATCCAATCCTACAAAGTAAGCTACCCACTTGCACACTCTTTTTGCAATTTTTGCAAAAGAGTCGAATGGCTCAACAAGTGCTCCAAATAACGTGGGAAAAGATGGGTTATCCACTATAAAAGTCTTTTCATTCATGAATGTGCAAAAGTGGAGCAACGATAAATGGCTGACGTCAAAAATCTGTAAAGAAGGGATGAATTGTACATTCAATCAATGTACATACAGCATACAAATTATATATGTTCATATCATGTTTCCGCCCAAAGCATATATTCATCGATATGGATGGTATCTTACATCGCTTCGTTGTTAATGAGCTAAGTTGTTTCTGCAAATGATGCATGTACACCCCAAGTGCAATAATAATACCAAACAAAGTAATTAGGCCATGGAAAAGATAATTTGATTACGACTGTTAAAATTAGTTTTTAATTTTGTCTGAGCTGAGTTTGCAATACCATCGTCAGCTCCTCAGTAAGGGTAATATGTGAGTTTTGATTGATGGATATAGTTGCTATAGTTTAACACTTTGCTAGGGACTGTAATGATGAGAATGAGACACAAACTGTAAAACAGGAAGCATTGTAATGATGAGAATGGGATACAAACGCCAAACTACAGCTTGCAAGAAATCTATATATAGATTCCCAGAATATATGAATTATAGATTCCCTGAATAAGTTTTGTTCAAGAAATTATGACAACGAGTATGTTGAAGGCTATTACCAACAGAATCATTGAAGGATGTAGATCAAATTTACACTTGAAAATGCTCAGTTAGCATCCATGTGGTTATATAATGTTTCAACCATGAAGAGATTGTCTTGCCTATGACTGCATCCACTGAACCACCTAAATATCAGATATTTGAGATCCATCCATCATCACATTAGACTTACACTGTTCAAGTGCCAAGTACTTATATTTTAAACATATTATGCTAGAGTTGATATATTTGTGAGTGATGAAAACATTCCCAATCATAAGACCTACAAATTAAACGCTTAGTTTAACATTCATGAGAGTGATCCTTATATCAGAATCTTTCCATAATTATTTAAATCAGCATAGATTTATACCAGTGTTGATGGTTGATTTATGATGACTATGAAAAGCCATTTAGACTTTCAAATTTCTCAGAACTTATGTCAGTTGTTGAGTCCTCAAAAAACCAACAAATTATTCCCACATAATTAAGCCTAAATGAAAATTACTTCACTATTTAACACTCTAGAAATTCTTGTGCAGAGTCCTGAAGTTTGATGAGTTCTTTAAAGTTAAAGCAAGTCATCTAACTTTCAAAGGGATATTGCGTCGATTTAGTAGATAGGAAGTATTAGGATACAATAAAAACGAGGTTCCATAAATCACGTCCAAAAAGGCCTTAAACCAAAATTCAAGCCCCGATGTGTTTTTAATACACAACACAAAAAAAATTTCACAGCCCAAAGAAAGGAGTCGAACATACCCGACAGATTCAAAGAGCACGGACGGGAGGAGCACCAGCACGGCCGGGAGGAGCAATAGCGCGAACAGAGCAGCAGCGACAGGGACAGAAAACACGCGAACAATGAAACCGGTAAACCACAAAACTTCACGGGCGATTTATTTATAGAAAATAGTTCGGCTGAACTTTTGTTGCTGGTTTTCCAATCTCTGGAAAAAAATCTTTTTTCCCGCGCCATCAGTGTGCCATCAATATAAACAGAATCACAAGTTCGGTCGAACTATTTCCGAAAAAAAATTTCAGCCCCCAATTCTCACAAAAGTGTAACCCAGCTTCACGTTTCCACCTAAGAAAAACTCAAATAATTACTGTTGATTAAACAAGTTATTTAATTTTTTGATTTTTTAATTAGGAGTAATTAATTAATGACAAGAAAAATCTTTTAATATGAAAATATACGTAAAGATGATGGTAAAAATGTTTCCAAGAATAGGAGGTGGTTGGGGACAGCTGGAAAGACAGTTACCTACTTCTCTGAGGATAAAGCTGAATCCCAGAGGAGGAGTGGGGGTTCTATGCTAGTGGGAAAAGGTGGAGTATTTTCCAAAGCTGGTTATGATCAGTGGAAATTAACTCACAGAATACTTTGCAAACTAGAATTTTTGAGTTTGACTGGATTGGCCATCCAGAGGTCACAGCAGAAAGTGAAATCCACTATTAACCCGGGTCATCGTCTAGATTCTGGAGCTAGGGTGAAAGTGAAGGACGTAATAGCCTCCCTTGATGGTTTGGAGGACCACAGCTTTAAAATATTGATCCAGATAAGTACAATGACTGATTTCCATACTGTTTCATATGTATGAACCTCGAAGGGTTAACTGTTGTAGGAGTTATTATCAAATTACAGTGAAAGTTGTTTATTAAAATTTTGTGAAATAGTAGAAGATTTCTTTATGCAAAATAAAAAGAAAGATACCATTGAAGAACACAGATAAATATTTAGGCTGCATGCATATAGTAAACAGTAACGAATATTACAACAAAGCTATTTTTAAACAATTAGCATACTAAACTGCAGATATAAGCTTATGCATGTACAACTAAGAAGAACATGGAAAGTAGATGGTAGACTGTAAATATAGACATCTGAATATGATATATGTTGTACAATACAAGAAGTTTTCAACCTTTATTATATATATTATAATATTCCCTGAAATAAAAACTAGAACTTGTAGTCTCGGGTTGAGGTGAAACCCTACCCGAGACAATCTGTTCAACCTAGTAAAGAATTGCTATACATGGACTTTCTTAGCTGTGGTCTGGTCACCGAAAGGATGAATCTAACAAGAATGTTACGGAAAAGAACTAATAGAGAAATTGCAGTGGAGCCGGAAGAACCAATGGTACCAAAACAATAACAATAAACCCCGAGAATGGCCTCGATGGGAAATTCTTTTTACCAGAAATAGTAAACAGAAAACAGTAAATTATATGACAATCCTATAGAACCATTCAATATAAAATTAAAAACGATAGGGAAATATTGACTGTCCAAGTTGCTGTTATATAAATGAAAATTACATTCGAAAAACACAAGAAGGAAAATGAGGGTTTCTAACCCCAAGCATGTGGTTTCTTCCTTCATGTAAAATGGAAAAATTCTACAGATGAAACACTTAAAGGGAAAGTGAAGATTGACAACAGTAAGAACTAATATGCATTAAGAAGATTTTTTTCTTAAATTATGCTAGAAATATATATAAGCTAGAGAACAGACGAGAATGTATATGTTAAATTCAGTCAAGTCGAATTAGAAAATATAACAGAGAGCTCCACGGGATAAATAAACAAAAACCCTTACCTTCTCTATAAAACTTCGGGTATAAATCCTAGGGATTATCCCTTCAATCGATACACCATGGCTAACAAAATAACTTGTATCAAGATCCATAGTGATCACATAAATCATGATATCCATTACAGAGTTCGAACACTTCTTACATTACCATACATTGTACAAAAAAAATTAATACCCTAAACTAAAAATTTCAACGGAAGACCAGAACCAAGGGTTACATCTTCCTTTCGATTCAGGGTACCCGTGTAGCAAGGAAGGGCGAAGTTTTAGCCATGGTCATGAAGAGAACAACGGTAATCTATCAACGGAAATCTGCTTAGGGTTTGGGGGTCAAAGCCACTAACCTGCAGAAGTAGAAGACAAAGAAAAGAGGGTAAGTTACAAACATTTAAAAAAATTATGAACCCAAAATTTCTTAAGCTAAGAAAACGAGCAATTAGGGTATATACCTGTAACAAAAGAGCCTCTGATGCAGACGCACTGTGAACACAAAATAATAACAATGTATTACGTTCCTAAACAGCTAAATAGATATATTTTTGTTTCGTAGCAAAAATAAGAGACTGGGTGGAAAATAAATGAAAGAGTTTAGTCACAGTCGGGCCTTACCTGTTAGCACATTGGAATAAGAGCTTCTACCTACAAACGAGGACGTTCCAACGATGTGGAGGTGCATGAGCTCTCCACAGCTGAGGAGCTCAAACGAACCATTCTCAAAAGAGTAAAATCAACAGATCTCTTAATAGCTAGAGGCGGAATTATCAGAGCCATTGTCGAGGAATTTCATCAGAGGAGTTATGCAAGAATGGCAAGCAGACTAAATTAGATTCGAGGCGGAGAGCCCAAGAGGTTTAGGGTTGGGGAAGCCAAGTTCCGAACTCCCGCCCAGCCAAAAACATTCAATAACTCTCAGATTGATGGCAGAAATCACGGATAGGTACCATCAAAAATCACAAAGAATCCAATGCAATCTGGCAGTTGTCCAAGAGGAGTAATTACCCAGTACTGGTGTATTAAACAGAGTTGACAAACCGGCCACAGGAGTTTAATACCATATGCCAAGTGCAATAATATCATAGCTTTGTGTTAAATCAAATCTGTAGTTTTTTTATAATTATCGAATCTCAACCTAACCATAGATTGTATGCAAAGGAACCTTATTTATATAATTGTAATATGAGACTCGATAAATATAAACCCAAGTGTTGTCGAGGTGTGACTTTAATAGATGTACAAGGTTAAATGATGGGCATTCAATGGATGTACCTATTGTATAACATCGCATTAATAGTTAAACTATGTGCATATTATTGGTATGGTTATAGATTAGAACGGATAATAACATTAATGTTTTTACAATGGTAAAGGTAAACCAAAAAAAAAATTACTGTTGAGATTTCAATAAGGTCAAATGTTATATATATATATATATACTTTTTTCTCAGTTGCAATAGACTTTTTAATTCTAAGAGAGATTGTGGTAAAACATATAATTCCAATAAATATTGTGATTGTTTGTATTTTTTTTTTTTTTTAATACATAAATGTATCAAGCTTTTTGAAATATTTTTAGGATATTTGGATAATGCAAATTATATAATTTCAATTTGTGATTTTAGTAATTTTTTATAGAGTTTTGAGACAAATTGATTCCAAAAAAACTAAACATAAAATACATAAATAAATAAATAAAAACAAAAAAAAACAAAAACAAAAACAACATAAAATTGATGAATAGTTACATTATTTGTTTTTTAACAAAATAATTACAAAATTTCAATATTAAATGGAACAATTTATCCATCTACTTATTAGCTAAATGTTTTTTTTTTATCAAAAATGTGAGATTCTGAATAATAACCAAAACTTCTCACATCATATTTAAAACAATAAATTAATAAAACTAAATTTCAGAAAAACCAATTAATTTACATACTATAACTATATTTTACAAAATACAATTAATTTACACTTAAACTGAAATTAAATAAAAATAATATGAAAATCATTTTTTTATTTGCGTATTATCTCCCGTGACCCTATATTATCTCCCTGTATCTCCCCACCGTACCCTGTGGGATCCATACACTGAACCGTCCTGAACCTTTTTTTTATAAAATTCGACAGTCATTCATAAGTCATTCATAAGTCGTTTAGATATAGGAATGTAAAACCAAAACCTAATATCTTCCAGCTGCAATGACAGCTCCACAAGTTCCACGTGTATTAAGAAATTAAGAATTCATATATATTCGATACCTGCCATGACGTTTCGACACATATTCGCCTCACATTTTCCATGAATAACTCAGCCCGCATTGTTCATAGTATCACAAGAGCCTGAGCCTGAGTACCGATGACTGGGCAACGGCAATCTGGTTGTAACCTCCGTGGCCTCCTGAGGAGTTCTCTCTGGCAATTCTGCGCGTGGAGGAATCGGAGTTGAATCCGCTGTCTGATCTGTCACTATCTGGATGGCCTCGTTGGATTCCGTACTCCCCTGAGCAATCGCGGCATCTCCAGGCTTCTTGTTGGCGCTATGGAGATCCAGAGCATGTCTACACATAGGGCAGGAAGATTGCGTGGTGAGCCATTCATCAATGCATTCCATGTGGAAGAAATGATTACAGTTGGGCAACACTCGCACCTTTTCTCCTTCCCTGAATTCGGCCAAGCATATGGGGCAATCAACGGCCATTTCCTGTGATGGCTTAGAGGCAGACGTGTAAACAACAATCGGCAGTGTTTCAATGGCAGCATTACCCACCCCAGTGTTAGCACCCCTAACATCCACCTCATCAGATGACTCAGCACCTTCTTGTCTGATGCGACGATGGGCGCATCTAACCAGCGAGCCGAGTCCGACGGCACAGATGACAGCGCAGAGCATGGCTGCCAGAGTGACAGCGACACCCGAGTTAAGAGTGCCCTGGACAAAGTTGGCACTCACACTGCGCCCCTTGTTCTCGACTGATCCCGTCGGAGAAAGTGCTGAAGTGGAACCCAATAACTTCCTTCCAGCTGACAATTGAAAATTTAAAGCATTCATGCTGCTGAATTTCAACTTTCAAGCCTCAACAATTTTTGAATCAATATATCCGTCCCCTGGATATTGGAGCAGTAAAGAACAAACCCCAACAATAATGTCACAAAATCAGTCCCAGAATCAGAAAAAGGAAAGCTTTTTAGATGGTAGAATTTTTGTTTACTAAAAAAAATACAGCCAAATCTTGATTTTTGTTGTTTAAATTAGGTTTTTTTTATTGTATATATAGATTCAGCATTCTTAAAAACGTCTAGAGTATTTAGATTGTAAAGAATTTACTCGTCAAAATTGTAATTTCAATGATTCTCTACCATCTTTACAGAATTCAAATTCTTGACAAAATAAATCTCAAAATAGACTGCAAAACGTTTCCAAAAAATTTAACTTATAAACCACGCCCAAAGAAAAACCTAGATTACCAGCCTGGCGATTTCATCCGCGTGTTTTGTAATGCTTTCTATCATTTGTCGGAAGTCTCTTGTTCAGATCCCTAACTTCTGGTGTTATGAAGCTGGCATCTGCTGAATTCTTAATATTCGTTTTACATTCTGTCAATCTTCCAATAAGTAATATCTTCAATTAAATTTATATCTCGGTGATCGCAATTGTTATGGCTGTGATTATTGTTTACTAAAGAACTCTTTACCTTCACTTGGAAACTTACTTATTATAAGAAATACGAGATTTTGTATCTGCCTATGCAATTGAATTTTCTAGCATCATCTGAAGTATCGATAAAATGAAATTGCGTGTAAATAGGATCATATCACCTCAACTTTGGTGGTAAGTGGAGCGTGGGGTCGCCACCTGGTTAGAGAAGTACCTGCTTTGCGAATGTAGTGCCGTCTGACAAGATTGATCAAAGGAAAATACAACTGACAAGATCGATCGAAGGGGAAATATAGGTCTTTACTAGTGTAAGGGATATATGAGATTTGTAAGATATTGACGCCCAATAAAAGCATTGAAAAAAACCATTAGTAATTTTCAACGATATATTTTTGGCCGACCAGCCCGGATCACTCGAAGGGCGAATTATAACAGCAACGGGAAAAATACGCGATCAGTAAAATCTTCGAAAGAACCAATGGTAGAGGAGCTTTAGCGAGATATTTTCACCGGTAATTTGAATTTGCAGCTTCCTGTAAGGACATACCAGTCAGTCTTCTTATGTCTATACTTTCGCCAAGGGTCTTGTTGCTTTCTTTCGTTTTAGTTTGACTAGACTGTTTTTTTACTCTGAAAATGATGGAAATTTGGGTAAGATTTTAATAAAACCCTGCAAGGATTTTTGTAAATCCAAATTATAGTTATCAAACTAGGTGTTTTAAGAAAAATTGTCCAAATTCAAATCAGTTTTTGGCCATCCTGTAATTCCTCCTCTCTAAATAACTCCCTTATTCCTCCTCTTTAAACAACTCCCTTTCTTTCTCTTTCCTTTTTTTTTTTTTCTTTAGATTTTTTTCTTCTTCTTTGTTTGTTTTTTAGTTTTTTTTATCTTTCTTTTATTTTTAAATGTGTCTAGAATTATTTAGTAGTTTGTATAGTGAATTATTTAGTAGCTTGTATTCTATTTGTTATATGTTTTGAAAAGGTTTTTGCTATATTTTCTTATATTTTTTTATTTCACTTATGTAAAATATTATAGATTTTTTTAGAACTATGAATTAAGTTATCTAGAATCTGAGTGTTTTAAATTTTTTTTTTTAAGAATGTTAAAATCTGAGTGTTTTAAATATATATTTTTAAGAATGTTGAAGTTATATATACAGTAAAATAATTCATCTTAAAAACAAAAATTAAAATTTAACAATAAAAATTTCCAAAACAATTCCAAAATTTAACATGTTTATTAGCTGTTTTTTTTTTTTTTTAATCAAATATTTCACATAGAAACAAATACCAAGTAAAAGGTTGTGTTAATTTTTTTTGAGAAATTTGACTAGACTATAGTATATGCACATTGTGTAAAAAGTCGTGTTAATTTTTTATAGTTAGCCCTCTTTTACTAAAATATTTCGGTTTATTAAAGATGCAGCACAGAGAAGTAAATACTAAGTGAAGGATCGTGTTAATATTTCTTTGATAAATGTGAGTACATTTTAGTGGTATGTACCTCTCCAGAAAAGTCGTGTTAATTACATATGAGTGAGCCTCTTCTACTAAAATGGAGCATAGAGAAGTAAATACCAAATGAATGTGTTTTAAGATTGTGCAATGACTTATTTATTAACTTAATAGCCGTGATGTAGGTATTCTTTTACATATGATTCTTGTGCAAATCTAGTTTAAAAAATTAATTTTATCAATTTAAAATTTTGATTGTGTTGATTTAGGATGGTTATTATGACGTTAATAATTAAAAAAAATCAAGAGCGGTATATAAATTTTATATATTTTTTTCTATTTCTTAATGCATATATGTTTATATGGAGAAATTTTCATGCATGTATAAATGTTCCTAAATAGGAATGTGGAGGAGTTTTATAATGTATATGTATTTTTAAGAAAAACTTTGCACATATTTTCAAGCATGTGCAACTTCTTCTTAAAATATTTAGGGCCCACAACCCATACTAAGTACTTAAAAGTGCTAATGGTATCTACATATCTAGTTATCGGTAAAGAATGTCTTCATAGGTTATTTGTTTTCTAAGGTGTCGTTCTTGATCCTAGAAACCTAGAAGCTTTCATTAAGGCCCAACTCTCAAGTTTGATCCTCTAATCATATATAGGGTCATGAGACCCATACTTAAATTTATAAACCTCATAATTTTGACTATCACCATGTGGAGACCAGGGGATACCATAGATACATAATTTATGGAGGTTCAACATATCATTGTTGGCTGAATATGCCTTGAAGCTTCCTCTATGAAATAATCCTTAAATTTTCTCTGTTGATCATGTCCAAGGACACAAGATCCATACCCAATTCTCAAAATCTCCTAATGATACCCATATTCCAAATTAAAGGCTAAAATCCCCCTCAAGAGGTCATTTATGCTAGTTTGAGGCATCATGCATGATCCTTGA
The DNA here is from genome assembly GCA_034641835.2 of Pinus albicaulis. NCBI lineage: Eukaryota > Viridiplantae > Streptophyta > Pinopsida > Pinales > Pinaceae > Pinus > Pinus albicaulis. Next base: position 966,667,189 of record CM076583.1, on the reverse strand, counting down.
GCCTTCGGAGCTACTTAGAACCTCGAGAAGATGGGTGTGCTATTTCTAGATATCGTGCTTTCCCCTTAATGATTAAATTTTTTGTACTTCAACTACGCCTTAAGATTCCCTCTTGACTATATCCAGGCCTTGGGTCCCATATCTAATACTCAAATTCTTATAAGGGCACTAACATTCTTTCTTAGAGGAAATTGTACCATTTAGAGGTTATTTGTGGTGCTTGAAGGAATTGTTCATGGATCTAGATGCCTTAATGTTTTCACTAGGACCTTAGACATGGCATGCTTCCCTATCATTTCTAAGATCCTCGAACACATATTTATTGCTCAAAGTCACCTACCGGCATTGATAACCACAACCACGGACCTAGTTAGCCTCAAGAGGCGACGTGTGGTTGTACAATGCATCCTTCTTGGCCTTGGATGGCCAAAATACTTATTTAGGGACTAAGGTTCATGTTTCTTTCCCTCACCATTTCCATGGCCTTGAGATATGTACTTATTTTTATGAATTTCTAATGGTAACTACATACCTTGGTAGAGGATGTATATTCGCTTGAGAAGTCATTGATGGTTGTTCAAGGTGTCATTATTGACCCTATAAAAGTATAAGATTTCTTTAGGGACTTAGTCTTGTATTTTCTTCCCCTAACCATATCCAAGATTTCAATTCCTCATAGTAATTTTCAAAGCCTTAAAATATTGAGTATCCTAATTTAATGACCAAGGATACCTTGGAAAATTCATATGTGGTGGTTAAACAGTTGTTGTTTCCCCAAAATTCCTATCAAATTCCTTTATGACCTAAGGCCTATATTTTTTCTCTTGATCATGTCCAAGGATCTAAGACCCATACTCGATGTGAAAATTATACTAACCTATATCCCACTTGATGGCCAAAGATACCCTTCATAAGTCATCTATGGTTGCTTGAGATGTCATTCATGATCCTTGTATCCTAAAAGGTTCCTAAATCCTTGAGAGGTTGAGTATGGCGGGAATTGTATTTTCCCCAAGTGCCTATAAGCTTTATACCTTAGCTAAGACTTGGATTGCCATATTCAACCACATCAATGACTTGAGACTCATATCTAATGCTTGAGGACTGATGTTGGAACTAATATTATTTTTTGGAGGCCTTTTATATCAATAGTAGGTTAAGTGTAACAGTTTAAGGCATTGTTCATGGCTCTAGATGTCTCAATACTTTCTTTATAAAACATTGCCTCTTTTGCTAAACTATTTCTATAGCCCTCAGACATGTAATTATTACTCAAAACTACCTAATGGCACATGCTTCCCCAATTGTAGGCTAAGGATACATTTAGGAGCTAGTTTGTGCTTGTTTGAGGTATTCATCCCAACCTTGGATATCTAAAATGTTCCTTGAGAGCTTAATTTTCAATGAAAACTAGGCATCACGATGTTTAAGTCCACAAGAGATATATGTAATGCTAAAAAATAATTTGGTTACCTATGCATGTAGTCAAAGATGATTGATTCCCTAAGAGGGTAAGATATCATGGTTCAAGGTGTCATGCATGGCCCCAAAATCCTAGAAGTTTCATATATGGCCTAAATCATAAGCTAATTCTCATATCCAAAACAAGGGTTCAAATACTCATAATTGATGTTCAAAAACATATAGTGTTGAATATACCCATCTAGAGACCAAATATGTCCTTGAAGTGTCCTTTGTGGTGGTTCAACATATTTTTGTATGACCTATAAGACTAGAATATTCCTTTAGAGCCAAAGGCTTTGGTTTCATCTCTTGATCATACCAAACTACCTCATATTCTTACCAAGTGCTCAAAATATCCCAACAATACCAATATTCCCACTAAGTGGCGGAAAATCCCTAAATAGGTAATGTATGGTGGTTTGAGGTTTCTTCCATGACCATTGAGTTCTAAATTATGTGTAAAACCTTCATAGGTTATGCATGGTGGTTTGAGGCATCATGTTTGGCTCTAGATCCCTAAAGTATTTGTAATCTAATGAAGGATTCGCATTGTCTCAACCATGTCAAGGCATTAAGAAATATACCTAATGCTTACAAAATTGTGAGGGTACTAATGTTCCCTTCTTAGAAGCCAAGGATACCTATAACGTTTATGTGTGGTGGATTGAGGTATTTTTAATCACTTCAGATGCCTCAAGGCTTTCTTAGGGACCTGGCGCATGGCCCTACTTTCTGCATCATTTATAATTCCCTAAGATACATACCTAATTCTCAAAATATTGTAGGTACATTGACATCACCAACCATAGGCCACGGATACTCTTAGTAAATCATGTGTCGTTATTTGATGTATCCTAATTTTCACTTAGGTATTAGGTTCATGTTTTCTCCCCAAACCATGTCTAGGGCATGGATATCCATGTTTGAGGTGACATTAGTGGCCATATATTCCTAAACTATTTCTTGGGTCTTAAGGCTAAGATGTCCCCACCTAACCATGTTCAACACACTGTGACCCTAGAGAGAGGGTGTGGTTCAAGGCCTCTAACTACATTCATAACACTGGTTGAGTGTGGTTGTGACCCAACTTACCTAGTTCATATGGTGCAGTCCTGAGATATAACCCATAATTCCAGGTCAACATCTAGATGACTACCCAAAAATACCTCAGGGTTTCGAGAATGATAAATGACATGGCAACAAGGCTAAACATTCAAACTCGAATAAAAAAACCGACCTATAATTCCTATAACACAATAGAAATTCAATCAAACACATGGAAAACATGGAAGATACAACTCCTAAATGCATATCTAATCATAAGAGTCTAATATTCATCTAAGAATCACGAAGAAGGCTATATTTTCTTTGCACATTGCTGCAACAAAACTTATTATTCCATACATTCATCAACCAATCAATAACTAAATAATTCATGACAATATATATAGATAATACACATCATATAATAAACATATATCGAGGAAAAAAAAAACATAGAAACCATGGAAACTTAGCCATAATATCAACAACATAATACTAAAAATGCTCATACATCATAATAAGGAAATGTCTGAGATTAACATGTGAAAATACCAGCCAATTCAGGGACTTCCACATACCAACTAGCCATAGATTGGGTTTAACTAAATATTTCTTTCATCCAATCACCCTCGCACCATATTCCAAGGATGAATGTTTTATTTGTTGATAAGTGGTAGTAATTTATGTCAACCCAAGCCACACCTGGAGCTACCCCAATCTTTGTAAGAAAATTTGGCATGAAATTTCATTGTTTCTTGTCACCTAACGAAACTTATTATATTCTCCTTCAAGAGAGTTTTCTATTGACATGTGGTACACCTCACGATTCCTCTTGATTTGAGATAAAAATGAGGTTAAAGTTAAAAGCCCAGTTTTGTGTGCAAAAATCCCAAGGGGTTGTAACATGACACCTCCTCCTATAATTGTCAATATATTATAACTTTTATCATCGTAATTTAACCATGTATAAATTACATAAATTCAAGAAAAAAAAGAAAATAAATCAATCCTTAAATTCACAATCTTGGCAGGACCAAATACATTATCCAATCATTGTTTCGCTTTCTTTAACATCAAATTTCAGAAGAGTTTTTAAGGGTATATAGCTAATAAGAAAAAAAATGAAGTCAATAAGTATTAATACAAATGTTAAGAGGAATATTAAATTGATCCAGTTGCGTTAGAATGAAAAGATAAATATTTTAAAATATTTAACATTCTAAATATATTATGAAATTGCTCCTTCAACCTCATGGTCAAATGATAAATATTGTTACATAAGTATGTGGTGTCTCCTATAATTAAGTATCCCCATCCAATGTGTATATGAGATCCTTAAGATTTATATTAAGAGATGTCATGGACCTTCTGAAATATACAAAAATAAATGAGATGTAAACAAATATCATTTTTGAAGTTTGTAATTACGCTACACAAAAATCAACAGAGAATTATTGTATACGGTTCAGGTTCTTATTTAATCTAAATTGCAGGTGCAGACCAGGAAGAATATAATAATACTACTTGAATTTCGGTCATTACAAGGTTTCGGTCAGTCATTACGGGCATACAAATCTAAGACACCTTACAAAACAACAAAAATACCTTATGGTCTGTTAGTCCAGTGAAACTTGCGCAAAGAAGTAATTAAGGGTTTCTATCCTAAGGGAATTGGCTTTATTTCAGACACACTGATATCTCAATCGTCCATTACAGGACTGCATAGATACCACAAGCTTATGGAAGGAATGATAAAGGTCATATCTACCTTTCATAATGTAGCTTAAGCAATCAACGTGGAAGTCTAACCTTGACCACTTTTGAGGAACATAATATAAAGTCATACCTATGACCAAGTGTGTGTTCCAAAGAGACACACCGAAAAATCTATTGTGTGAACATATTAGGAACGTCATAAGTCGACGTGTTGAGTTGTAATTATATTCAATGCATGAACCTTTGCAAGCAAATAATCTTAGTCTCGAATTCATGTAAGTAGTATTTCAGATGATTTGAAATTAAGGTATTCTGGTATCCATTTTGATATGGTATTAAGTATAGTTACAAGTCACTTGAGTATTGCATTATGCTTAAGATTCAAGGTCTCTATAATATTTAGGATTGAAGCAAGTCAAGTTGAGGCCTTAATAGGTTTGGTTAGGGTTTTCTATTTAGGATTTTATTAGGATTTTATTTGTCTTTAGATGAATAATTGTGTATTGAAGTATTGTGAAAGGGTGGAACTTCATCACATCAAGGAAATCCAAGTTTGTTATTGTATTCATTGCAGATTTATTACAGTCAATACTGTTATTATTAAACTGACTTGTGATTGCAAGCAAAGGTAAGTAATTAAGGTTGGGATTTATTTCAATTTGTTCTTCTAGGTTGGGATGTATGGTATCTTCTCTTATAGGATTGAACATTATATTGAAGGAAATAATAGTGTTGGAACTCATTGAAGAATGAGCAATAAAGTAATAAAGAAGAATTAGAGACGTGAAAGGACAATGAGGCAATGCCAAATAAGCAACATTATAAACATGCTTGTTGTAGTAGCAAGAGATTCAAGAATACAAGTCTGGTTTTTAGGAGTCACTAATAAACTATATTCAGAAAAGGTTTTGAGAATATCTAACACAACATTGTGATATGCTCGCATCCTTTAATTTGTGTCCTGGTATTCCCCTTTTACCTGTTTAATAATCAACTCAGAGTCGCCATAAACTAAAATCTTGTTAGCCCCTAGCTTCGTAAGAATATTAAGCCCTACAATCAAAGCTTCATACTATGCTTTATTATTTGAACAATTAAAATCAAGTTTATATGAACAAAACCTAACATTAGGAGGAATATTGCATAACTGATTCATTGGGCTATGAATCCAAATTCCTATGCCAGCTCCTTCCTTTCCCACTGCTCCATCAAAATCCATAGTCCAAAGACTCTTTTCTTCATCCAGAAGCTCAAATTTGGAGGGCTGATGTTTATTTTTTGTTTTTTGATTAATTTTCTCAACATGCTATGTTTCTTTCATTGATTCTAATGTTTTGTATGTGGATGTACTTGGCTAGAAATCATTTAGTTTCTGCTCCGTCTTTTCTGCATTGAAAAATTCTCCAACACTACCTGAAACTTCTGGAATTTCTTCATTCTCTAATAGGAACACTCTAAGTCAGTATGTACATAATGTATAGGGTGATTATTTGGCTTCTCTTTGCTACCGATCATATATTTCATCTTGGTTTCTCGGAAAAATTTTCTAAGATAACTGAATAATGGTATAGTAGCATAAGAGAATTTGAGCTACAAAGTGCCTTTTCACTTTGCTCCCAATGATCACGAGAGAAACATCCCATACCTTGGAGGAATATCATATACAACTACATCCATCATGAAATTCTTTTGGGGAATCTGATCAATAGATACTACCAAGTCTTTAATGAGACCGAGACACCTTACTTTTCTCGAATCAAAGGAATAAAGGTCGTGATATGGGCAGGTAATATCCAATCCTGAATTGTCTTTTATCGCTTCAGGCATGAGATTGTGAAATGCTCCAGAGTCTAACATGGCACTATGAAGGATGAAATCACAGACTCTAAGACTGAGGTAGAAAGGTGGGACTTCACTGTCTGGTAAGTTTCCATCTACGGTTGGGCCAAACAACAACTGAAGGTGATCATCGCTAACATTCACCATATCATATGAACATTCACCATATCATATGTTTGTTCGACTTTGAGAATTTTTGCTACATGAAACTTATACTGATCATTCTTTACCAATTTAGTTAAAGGAATGGAAAATTTCAATTTTGGAATTTCATTCTCTAAACTAAACATATTGGGATATTTTTCTAGCTCTTTAGAGATGAAATCCTTCTTTTTAGATTGTTATTTGGTGGAAATATCCTTTCTTTGACCTAAAGTTTGTGTTTCCTTCTCTTTATTTGGATTTTTGGTGGATGCCTCGTTGTTATTTCTCTAATTAGTAACAGTAGGCTCCTTCTCTATTTGTTGATTCGTAGAGGTCAAATTTTTAGGCTGAGTATCCTTTCAAGAAGTTGGCCTCCTCTGATTTGAAGTGATAAGCCCGTTTATGTTCCTCAAACTATATTTCCTTTGCATTGAGCTAAGGGAATTTTGGAAACCTCTCTGGATATATTCCATCTGTGCTACTACCATATAATCATTTGTAGGAACAAATTGTTGATCATTAGATTAATCAGCCTCAAGTTCTTGAGTATATTCTTCATCTTTGGTCAAGAAAATAGTTTTTCCATCATTATCGAAAAGAAGATTCTCTTCAGCATAATTTTACAGGACTGATTTCTAATCTGTTACTGTGATTTCTGATCTTGACCTCTTTTCTCTCTTTTTTTGATCCTGAGTTGAGGTTATTGTCCTCAAAAATTAGGATTATGAATCTGATTTTCTATTTTCCTATCCGATACTGTCATCCTATCCATCATCTTCTCCATAGTTCCGATCGAACTATCTAGCTTACCATCTTAAGAAGTAGATTATTCCTCTTTAATTTTTTCCCTTCTTTCTGTTTGTATTCTTTATTTCTCAATCATTAATTTCACCTCCAAACTCACTCCATTTCTCTTCATTCCTTCAAGAGTTGTAGAACTCATTTCTCTCAGCTGATAGGAAATTTCGAGATCGAAGGCATCAGGATAATGGAGTAAATCCAAGCTAGGAGGAGGATTGATGTCATTCGGAATTAAATTATAGATTTTGTTGAATCGACCACTGAAATATTGCATGGATTCATTGGGATTCCTTCTCAAAGAATCATATTCAACAAGAATATGAAGAGGATTCTTATTTTCTTCCCATTTGGCTAAAAATAAATCTATCAACTTCTACAAATTTGCAATTGAATTTGAAGCTAAATTATGAAACCATGTCTTCACATCTCCTAAAAAACTTTAGGCAATTACCCTCATATTTGCATCATCATTGTCAATCTCTTCAATATGAATGAAATCAGTGACCTTCACCATATGTTGAAGGGGTGCAATCTCTATTGGCCCATAAAATAGAGGGAGTGTTTGACCATACCCTTGAGGCAAAGCAATGAGTTGGGCAGGTAAGATTAAAGGGCCAAACCTCGGCATGAATGTTGTAGAAGGTTGCACAACAGTAACAATAGGAGGTGTTTTTGGAGGAGGAAATAATTAATATGGAGTGGATGATGTTGTAGCAGCTAAATGAGATGATGAAGCTAAATATTTAGAAATAAACAAGTTTTCTTACTGATACTGGATATAGGCTTTCATAGAGGTGTATTGTAAGTTATTAGCTAATTTTTGAAGCTTATGGAAATGGGACCAAACCTTCCTATTAGTTTCATGTGCAAACTCTAATGATGGTGGAATCAATTAAAATTTCACAAGATCATATAATATTTCTGAAATTGAAGTTTTGGATTTAGTCCTAAACAATGAAAGCTTAAACTTGATGTCTGAAGGTAAATCTTCTATTGTAGTGAGATCAACAAGATGTGATATAGATATTACCAGTGATGGTGAAATTGAGTCAAATTGTTGGAGTTGTGATATTTGTTTCTTCAGAATCCACTTTGAGTCTTCAATCGGTGATGGTGGATTAAGATCAGGGTTTGATCTTATGAACTCCTTAGGAGAAAGTTCTGAAAACTACACTTTGGCTCTGAAAATGTGAGTCAACCTTCTTGAAAACTAAGTCCTTTCACCCACAGGAATATATTTTAATGAATTCTTCGTGAAATACCAGGGAATATGTGATCTTTCATTCCCTAGAAATGACACCAAAAATGTTATCCTCCACAGTGGCCCAAGGCTGATAATGGAAACCAACGGAGGTAACCTCGAAGCACTTAGGATTTAGTAGTGCCTACCAAATTAGAGAAGGATATCTCTGTGATCTTATATCCAACAAGGTGACTAAAGAGGGTAAAAATATTTTACACTAGGTATTGAGCTCTAGGGTTTTGAGAGTTAGGGTTTTAGCTGGATCAGGAGGAGAGGTTAGGGAAATTAGGTCATATCTCAAAAGGTTTCCATTGGATGGATATAAAGGGGCATGGCAGGCATGTTCAATGACACTTTGAGGTTGTCAATTATAGTGTAGGGTGGAAAATTAAAGGTTCAAAATGAGCATGACAAGCATGAATTCATTTATCAGAATATGAATAACATAAACATTAAATTTCTACCAAAACAGATCATAAACTTGAGAAATTTTTTTAACTTATAGGAAGATAATTGAAATAAAATATATGTAAAGAAGGAGAACTAAAAATTCATAAAAATTATTTATAGAATAAAAACACTGCCACACAATCATACCACATGAATCCCTACATAATAGTTGCAACTGGCCTTGTATTTCTGCAAAAATCAACTGTACAGAAATCTCCAAGCCTTCTACTCTCTCATGTCCAACCTTGAATCTAACTGAAAAAAAGCTACATATAGACCAAAACCACATTCCCCTCTCTTAGGGCTTTAATCCCTCTTGATAGTAACTGATTTACGCAAATTTATCTAACCAAACCTAAGACTAGGGAGGTCAGAACAAACTCTCCTTTTAGCCTTTGACTGACGTTACTACATTAATGACCACCATGATTACATCAAATTTACATTTACAAGCTCAATTACAGTTGGTTACATCATTTAGAAACCCAAAATAATTAATTACATCATGAAAAATCATATTTCATTGGTAAAACTCAAACAATTGACATGTTGACACATGCGCAATGAATTTGTATAGAAGTGCAGCGTGCCTGCGAGAAGTGCAACGTGCACTTTGTAAGCATTATTTGAGGGACTTGCCTTGGTCCATTTTCTTATATAAAAATTGATGATGGTAGATGATTATTTCTACTAGCCTCTTGAAGCGTTTAATCTACAAAAATTCCTTTTCTATACTTCCAAAAATCAGTTCTCCTATAGCTACACCCATAAGCATAGTGTGGGGTCTAAAACACAGGAAGAAACCTATTTTTGGGCATGTTTCTTGGATTTTTATCTGAAACTACAAGCTGACATGGAAACCAAATTGTATATCTATAATGTAAAATTGAATATATATCCATCCATATATTTTATACCTCATTTAGTGCCCTCAGGAAGAAGCGCAGCGTGAGCTCACTGCACTTTTGTACATCTCAAAACTGTGAAAATACTCAAAATTTAAAATTGACACTATTTGTTCAAAATGTATTCAAATTTGTTTCTTTGGCTTCTTGGGTGATGGTTTTTACAATCTAGGATGCATCAACAAGAAATTCCAAGTTGTCTCTCTTCCTCTTTTTCATGTTTTTAACCTTAATCTAAGAAATCTTGTTTCGAGTGTAGTAATGCATTGCCATGAGCTTTTGAGGATTTTTGTTCCTTTTGGACTTCTTGAGAAGCTTCTCCAAATGATCATTTACCTTTCTAAGCCAAAATTCCTTATCCTTCTCAATTTTTGTTGCAATCAAATCATCAAAATCCTCTTGACCTAGTGATGGAGATGGCTCACTTTCTTGCTCTTCCTGCCTATTGAGACTTCTTATTCATGGCCTCCTTGGTTTGATTTGCACCTCCTTATCCTCAAGATGATCAACATCAATCATGCACTTACCTTTTTCATACTTCCTCTCCAAATCTACCTTGGGTTTACTAAGAAAAAGTATTTTACTTGAAGTTTCCTATTCTCCTCTTGAAGAAATTATGTCATGAAGTTGGCCTTTGAAAGTCTTTCCTTTAGATCTCTAATTTCATCTTCCTTCTTCTTGATAATTTTCCCAGGTGAATTTTTTTCCTCATGCATTTCTAGGTCTACCATGTCAGTTTCAAAGTTTACATGTTCTTCCTCTTGTAATGGTTCCTCATGCTCATACGTTGATGTCTCTTTTTCAACTAAAGGAGGTTGACCCCTTTCCACAATGTTAGGAGAAAACATCAGCCTTTTTCCTCTTTTGTAGGTTTTGGTCACCTCTGCCATATTTTTTCTTGTGGAACCAACTTCCTGAGGTCTTTGTGATTCCAAAGGTGTAGAATGATTTCTAGGTTGACTTGTAGTAGGCAAAAGAGATGTTGAATGTATGAATGCATCCCATGATAAGTTGATCTTTGAAAGATAATGGAGTACAATGGCCTTGACCAAACCATGGTGAAACAAGTTTGATTGATGATCCTTCCCTTTAATCTGCACCTTATTTTCCATCTTGACAAGGCTTCTATAGAGGTAATGAGGTAAGTTAAGGGGCTTCACTCCTGTGAAATGCATCAATAATATTACATGGTACTGTTATAGCCTTGAAAACCTACCCTCATAGCTAAAGTAGCTCATTATCACCTTCATTAGTGGAGCATATATGTCAAGTAGTTGTCTAAAGGGAAAAATATGTTTTGGAGCATCTTTATAATGAGGTTTTATGAAATCTTTGTAGTTCTCAATGTCTAAATCCATGCCTTTAAACCAATTTTCTCCGTGATTTGGAATACCTATAGCTATGGAAATGGCATCTGCTGTAATATTAAATTCAACCCCTGCAATTCTGGCTTTATCATTTTTAAAGGTGGTGGAAAACATGCTTGTGAATTGAGCATGGTATCCTGCTTGTTGAATATTTTCACAAAAATCAAAGCAACCCACATCCTAAAAGGTTTTCCTGATGAAATATCAGGCTATGATCTCTTTGACCTGTGATAGCTCATACCTAAACACTTTCTCACCCTTGTTATACTTTTTCTTCTCAGTTCCATTGTTTCTAGTTTCCGTAATGTGAAACCCTAGATGAGTGAGAAGGAAAGGGAGAGGGTAGGACTGTGAAAACATGGGATAAGGGACTATGGTGTTGAGGGAAAGGGATGAAGGGATTAGGGAGTGTTTTAATTTATAGGAAAACTTTAGGGTATAAGGGTAGATGTTATGGATTGTATTGAATAGATAATGCTTAAAAACAATGAAGGGAGGGTATGGATATAGCAAAAACACCGTCCTAGGCCTAGGAAACTATTAATGGGGCAATCTAGGCTAGGGTTTGTAAGGAAATGTAGGACATGAAGTGGAATAGGTGAGGGTAGTGTTTAAGGAAATATGAAGGGTGTAGATGAGTGTAGGGGAGTAGGAAACTTAGGGTTTAAACACTTATTTGGAACAAATTCACATTGAAATGAAAAAACACAATAAAATCCCTAGAAGAGGGAAATTCAGTCAAATTTTGAGAATATTGATGCAAAATATGAGTGCCAACTGATACTTACTTGTCCAACAGGTATTGGAAGCTCGTAATTTATGAAATGAAATCTTTTAGATGAGTGCTTCACCTCCACTTCAAACAAAAAACAATGGATACCAGAAGCGTAGCGTACGACGGAAAGCGTAGCGTAGGAGGAGAATTAACGTTTTAAAGGAGGAATTTGGTTTCTAAGAGGGATGAAATGCACTTCTCGAGTGGAGATATATATTATGAGAGAGAAATGAGAAAATGATGTTCTTTTCTCTTCTTTTTATAGGCTGGATGTCAATTTTTCCCATGGGTGCTGATGTGACAACACTTTTCCTTTTTGCAAAATGACTTGTTTAGCTAATTTACTACAACTTTGAACTCTAGTATTCATAGGTACATCTTTATAGAGAATTAAATGTACTTTGGAAATCATTTTTAAGCACTTTCCCTATTTATTACTCCCATAAGGATGACCTAGGGGATGCCATGACTCTTTTATGAGCTTTTTGATGACTTGACCTAATATTGACACCTAATGGATTTATAAACTGACGATTTGAAACATTGAACCTTGTAGTATGAATGTCCATGAAATGATGACTGAAATGGTGATGAAGTCACATTATTGATGACTCATCACAATGAGTGATGGCATGACCAAGATGAAAATTTTGACCATGGGATGATAGGAGAAGTAACATACCTACACATACTAACCAATGATCAAATTTTTATTTGAAAACATACTTGAAACTATAAAAAATTAACTTATGACCCTATCAAAAAATCGGAAGAGTACAGTTTGATCACTGGTAACTAACAAACATTAACAGATCCGCCTTTAATGGGAGGATGGGATTAAAGGATAAGGATTGGAAACTCCAAAGAAGGATGAGATGGGATCTAAATGTTTAATCCAAGGTAAATGACTGTGAAAAATTATGGAAGTTTCTATAAATTATATCTTTTTCCTGAATTATAGAACCAACACAGGTGAAAAGGGGAGAAACCTTTAGCTGAATTATGTCCAGAGTAAGGCCATGGTTCGTTGGTGCTAAAACTAGCTCAGATTAGGTGTTTTCAGGAAAAAATTATGGGAAATGAAGCAGGTTCACTTAAGTCTTTGTGAAATGATGTTGAGAAGTGGGAATATGATGTTGATTGGTCCCATTAGGAGTCTTAATGATTGGATGTAACAAAATGTACTATAACATTACACAGCCGAGAATGTTGATCTTCTATAATTTCCGTTGAATTTCCTGGTACTTTGGGTTAGTCATTATGGAATTTTTAATCTATTCCATGAAATATGTATTCATATTTCTAACATCCACTTCCATTATATTAAAATAATTCCTACTCAAATAATATTCTATCTTTTTTTATTTCCCTTTTATGTTCTTTATATTGAACTCATATCCACTAAGGAACGCCATCCACCTAGCTTGTCTAGCATTAAGATCTAGCTATTTGAAAATGTATTTTATACAAATATGTTTGGTTACCAAAGTGAATCTATTTCCTAGAAAATAATGCCTCCACATCCTTAAGGCATGTATGACATCAAAAAAATATAAATCATATACTACATGATTCCTTTCATGGATTTTCAACTTCCTATACTCATAAGCTATTAATCAATTATCTTGCAATAAAACACCCCCTAACCATTCCATACAAGCATCAGTGCAAACTAAAAATTCTTTGTTTGGATCTGCAAGTTTAAAAACAGGAGCAGTTGTGAGTAGATATTTCATCTTTTAAAACTTTTCTGACATTCTCTAGTCCATTCAAATTTTACTCCTTTTTCTGTAAAGTAGTGATGGGATATGCTAATTTTGAAAATCCTTCTATAAATCTACTATAACATTCTACAAATCCCATAAATGATTGAAAAAAATTCACATCATTTGGTATAGGACAACTGACCATGGTTTTAACATTTTTAGGATCCACTACTAGTCCCTCCCTAGATATGGCATGACACAAATATTGTATTCTAGTTGTTAGTATGAATCTTAATCGCAAATGTACAAAAAAATACCACTTTAGCTATCCATAACAAACAACTCGAACAACAAAGATGGTTGCCAATATCTTTAGATCTGCAATTAGTTGACCAAGATAAGTGCTGCAAAAATCTAGATCAATGCATTAAAAGACATTAAGCAGCAAATAAAAAATAAGAGTTGCTCCATGCATCCAATAGACATGACAAGAATATGTTGAATGAATTTTGTATTAATGACACATGGGAGGAAAACATAGAAGGATGTTACCAGTTCTCCTCAATGGGATGGGTTCTTGTAAGTCCTCGGCACTTTAGATCTAAAATTTCTCTCTCTTGATGGTGTAGAAAACCCAGACAAAAATGGAACTCAAAGGGAGCTCACAAGAAAAAAGATAGAAAAATATGACAATGATGGTGGATCAAATTCATACCAAAAATGTAGATCCAAAGTGATATTTAGGCAGCAAAAGGTAGTGAGTGAATGGAAAAAACCTTCTATTTATAACAAAATATTGAGTTAGTCTACATATTGGTGCATAGTTAAAATATTATTAACCAAATCAAGATCTAGCTTTTATGGAATATTTTATTATATTTGTTGGAGGGAAAAAGAATTTGACTTGGTTCAAATCCCTTTATTTGTAAATAATAAATAAATAAATGATTTATTAATTATTTTAAGGATGTGGTTGAGTAATAATCAAATAAATAATGATTTATTTAATTATTTATGAGTGATTTAGTCAACTTTAACAAGGAATATTATTTAAATAAGGCTTAAATAATTATTCCTAGAAAAAAATAAGATAAATAATAATTTATCTAATTAATTTTCTTGTTTTAGGTTAAATATGACCAGGAATATTAATTAAATTGTTGTTTAACTAATTATTCCTTGAGGAAGATCAAACAAATGTAGATTTATTTAATATTTCCTCATGGGGTTTCCTGTTTAGACCATAAATAACTTAATAAAGGTGGTTTACTAAGTTATGTTTCATAGTGAAATAAATTTTACTTAGGGTAAAATTGGTCTTACATGGTGTACTTAGGTCCATCTAATAGTAACAGGTTAGATGACCAAAAAATGGTATAGCAGATTTCCCCCCAATGTGCAAACATTAGGAGCTAATATTATGACCGAAGTACGTTGTAAGCAGTCAATCACTAGACACCGAAGGGGAAGTCAAAGAGAGAAATATGAGGTAGACCGAAGCACTAAAGGACTATACCCTGAGGAGGCGAGACTTAAAGGTGCGACAAGTCTCTTTTATGAGTGAGTACATGTGCTATAAGTGGTGGGGGAGGCATACCTACGCCCGCCGAGACAAAGTAAAAAGAATAATGCGTCCAATAAATAAGGGACTAAACAATATAGTATATGTTGGCATAAAAATGAGTCGGCTAAAAACATGATAATGAGTCCCACATATAGACTGTGCCTAGGATAACAACCAAGACTTATACAATAATAATTGAGTACATGAGATACAAATACAACCCAAATTCCCCTGTAAACAGGAAAGGGCTCTGAAAATCTAACTGATACATGCAAACAAAAAGGCGTTACAAGTGATTGAGGCCGAAATCATCAAATATATGGAGTTGCATGAAAGGCTGTAATGAAGAGGTAATCTGGGCATGTGGGGGGCTACATGTAGGGCAACCCCCTCATGAGGGTTGGAACATCTCACACACACCCAGGAATCGCCAGTATCATCTGTTGTATCACTGAACCATCAAGTATACGGATCTTGATCATGCTGAAAGGAGATGGAGCTAAGAAACCATCGAGTCAAAGGGCAATAAGGAGTCCCTTTTCTTGATCTGAGGCACCAAAGAAGAGTGGAAGTTGGAACCAAGGTACACTGCCCTCTAAAATTGTCTTCTAGAATGAATGATCTGATGTCGACAGAAGGAGGTCAGCCATAGGTGAGGAAATAAGGGATCCTCAACTAAGGCACGAGATAAAATAGTAGAGCGACTGACAGACTGACACCAGGGATGATGATGAAATTGGGGGTACTGAGTAGTGGATGGATGACTTCCCTTGTTAGAGCATAAAGGGAATGGATGACTTGGTAGAGATTGACACAATATCATAGGGGATAGGGGACAGTAGGACTAAAGGCCATAATGTGCGACAAGAGAGAGGAACCAAGTAATGAACGGTGGAGGACTATAGCAGAATAGAAAGTGACTCGGGATAGACTCCATGGATGTGATGGTGACTCAACTCGAATGCTCTAAAAAAGGGTGAATCAATGATGCTGCCACATAGAAAAGGTTGATGGGGACCATAAATACATGAGTACAAGATGGTTACTCATGACGAAAATGAACATGAGCATGGACAAGTATGGAGGCAAAGTGGTGCCCCAAGTACAAGTGTTGCAAGTGAAGAAATTAGATTTCGAGGAGTGGTGAAGTGACACTTTTTGGAAAAAATGTGTCCTGGTGAAGTATCAAATCACAAAAAGCTAACAGATACCCATTTGAGGGCTCGGTGATAGCTTTCCAATGGTATAGACGGTTTGTCAAACTGAGCTACGATTTTGCCGTAGCAGGCAAAAGAAAAAAACAAGGGTTTCTCTTTTAATAAGGCATTTTTCCCTCCAAATTCACTCATTTGCATGTGGAGCTGTGGTGAATGTAGAGAGGAGAGAATGCCCTAAACCTTGTGTCGATCATAGCAGACAAACCAACCATTGGAATGGAGATCCGTCAGTTGCAGGTAAGACGCCTAACCCTACTCTTTTATTTCAGTGGATAGAAATTTCAGTTTAGGTCCCCAGATCTCAGGAACAGACCCTTGCTCCTTTTCATAGCTGGGTTGCAATTTTTGGGGAAAAATCTGCAACCTGGGTAGCAAGTTTTGGGTAGAAAACTGAAACCTGTCCCAGGATTGGGTCTGAAAAGTGCAACCTGAAAGGGAGGAATTTTTCTATGTTGTTTTTTGGCTGAGAATTGGGTTCTTATGTTTGGATATATTCTTTCCTATCTGTACACTGAAAAATATTATGGTTTTGTGTAGATATGGAAAAATTACGGATCAACTGGAGAGAAAGTGACCTGGGCACATTAGGGTCGGAGATCCGGGAGGATAAGGGTGTCCGTAGTGCATTAGCCAGGTTTGGGGCTATGAATTTTTTGGAGAACCCTTTGATGAGGGCTGGAGAGCCCTTATTGGCTTGGATTGTCAGCTATTGGGACCCAGACCATGAGGTCTTTATAGTGTAGAGGCACCAGATCGAGTTGACACTCCAGGATATATATCTCTTGACTGGTCTCCCACCACTTGGGATGGTAGGGAATACTCATCTAGTGTTACCGAGAGGGTGGAACATCATGGAGTTTGTAGAGCGCCATTGTCGACCAGGTCTCCATGTCAAAGGGACACAGATACCCATCTGGGATCTAGAAAGGTTAGAGACCCGTGTTGTGGCCGTAGTGGTGCTACGAATCCTGGGAAACTAGGCACTCCACCACATCACTAGAGGGAAGATGATGCTTGTGGAGAGTGTGTTGAGTGGGACCTAATATCGGAGGGCCCAGATGATGTTTTCATCATTGAAATGACAATTGTCGCTATGAAAGCGGCAAGTGAACCATTACTGTGCATATGGTACAGTTTTGAGCTCGCTCTTCTTTGAGAAGATCCATACACTCTGACCTCGCATACAGCTCCAGGGTGGGGGCCCGAGAGAGCCCAGGATGTGCTGGTGGGGGCGAATACTATGCAGAGGAGGAGGTGGGGCAGTCAAACGGGTGTTCCAACCTGAGTTCTTTGCTCATTGGGATCAGATGCCATTATACGTAGACGACTATCCCTATAGTGGGATGAGTTATCATGGGGACCCAGTTTTTCCACTACTGCCTAATCGAGTATGGGGGCCTGATGGTAAGTGACAAATTGCTAATATTTTATATCCATTGTAAATTTTTATAATATTGTATATGGTACTGATTCGTCCACTTTTGGTATGCATATACAACACCGGTAAAACTACCCGGGTATATGGGATGGCCTGCAGTATCGGGAACTGTCGAACCTAGTGGATCGAGAGTGCCACAAAATGAGGATGCAACAACCCTCCTAGAGGACATCCATTGTAGATTTGAGAGGTTTCTGACTGGGGTTTCAGAGTGCGGCTGGTAAGAATTGGATGACCAGCACATAGAGCCATTTATTGGTCTACCCTTGGAGTTGCGAGGGGTCATGCAGTGCATGGCGATGGCCAGACAGGGCATGCATGATTTACAAGCTACAAGAGTAGAGCCATTGGCTCAGGATCCTCTAGATAGAGATTACTGTGTAGGGGCAGATGGTTCCCCCAATTTTGATTTTTTGTAACATGCTATGGGCATGTCATATGTATCAGAGTTGATACACTGGGAATTGTCGGTGTTCTGGATCTTGACTGGGATTTGGAAAGTGACAGAAGCAGGGAGAGGATGATATTCTAACCGGTCAACATCGAAGACGGTCAATCGATCATCTGAAGGATCTACAGCGCCCATGGAAGATAGTGGAGCTTTTTGTTGTGAAGGGCACAACTGGAGGAGTTCCAGCGTTGAGATGGTAGCGGGAGATTGCGCAAATCATCTACTATACTATACGAATGGGCAGATTTTCCAGAAGCAACTTTTCAGCATAATGGTCCCTTAGGGATATTGGTGTGAACCTCTAGCTTAGGCTGAGGGATTTGCAAAGGACCATGAGGTGTCAAAAGAGGCTCTGTAGAACCTGAAGAAGGGGGCCCAGGGACAAACGTAGCGGGAGGCTTGTTGTACTGATGGGACCGAGTGTGAAGGTTGAGGTCTATGGTTATAGGTTGGTAAAAATTCATCATGAGAATCTAGTAATTGGAGGTACCAGATGGAGGAGGTTGAGTGGCCACCTAACCTTCAGGTGGTTGGGTAGCCATGGGAAAGGATTAGTGAACACATCCAGCTGACTAGGCATAGCACTGGGAGGGATGGAAGGGGAGGCTTGCTATCCTCAAAATGTTGCTTGAGACTCCCACATCTGCTTCATATGTGGTAGAAGAGGACAATCATCCATGTAATGACCATAAACACCACAACAAGAACAAGGCTTGTCTATGCGACCAGGCCTATCCTTCTTGGGTTGAGTGCCCTATTGGTGGTTAGCAGTGTTAGGTGCATTATTTTGAGGATTAGGTCTAGGATTACCGGGAGAATATTGATTTTGAGTTCCTTTCCTCTTCTTTTTGGAACGAGGATGATTACTGTGCATACACCTGCCCATGAGGGGGTGGTGGCTACTGTTGCGGGGGTTGAGAAGGTAAGGGAGGCAGAGGTGCTAATGATGGAGGAGCTGGAGAACCAGGCTACGAATATGGATAATAAGGAAGTTGGATAACATTGTGGTAAACAGGAGGTTGGGAAAAAGGAGGGGGCATGCCATATCCTGGATACATGCTACCGGGAGGGGGAAAAGTGTAGGAGGTGCTGGGCCCTCCCTGAGGAAAACCATAGCCCATGGGAAGTTGAGCATATGGATGGGAGAGAGCTTCAATGATACCGTCGGTGGCATGAGATGCCCTCGGTGCATTGGCACCACCGGGTCTAGGAAGATCAGGTAGAATGGTATAAACATAACCCGACTAAGCGTAGATCAGATCATATTTTAACGCAATTTGGAAAGCGACTTCTTTGGTTTGAGGGAAATGCGGTGCTACATCCTTCCCAATAATAGGCAAGAGAGATCTAAGGAAGCTGTCCATGTAGACACAGTCTTTGAAAGTATGGGCTCGACATAGGATCTTT
Organism: Pinus albicaulis; assembly: GCA_034641835.2. Taxonomy (NCBI): domain Eukaryota; kingdom Viridiplantae; phylum Streptophyta; class Pinopsida; order Pinales; family Pinaceae; genus Pinus; species Pinus albicaulis. The sequence goes on along the minus strand of CM076583.1, from coordinate 966,647,658 downwards.
CTTCTCTACCACTCCTGGACATGATCAGATAGGCGGGTCGTAGACGATTGACGAAAATAAGTCAAAATTTCAGTACCTGTGTCATTACAAAGAGGAAGCTGGAAATAAGATAGAAAATCTCGGGCAAGAGTTGCAAATGTGGTATGAGAGGAATAGGCATGATCAACATATCACTTATAAGCTTCACCAGTAAGTGTACATTGGAACAACCAAAGACGTACAGAGTCATCAGTAATGGAGTTAGGCGAACACTAGATGTGGAAATATCGAACATGATTTGTAGCATCTTCTCCAGCAAGGGCTTCAAACTTGGGGATATCGGAACGGAGCTTGGTCAGCATAACAAGCCAACTAGCGTCATGGTGTATAGGGTCATTTATCAACTGGTTAAAATCAGGAAGACTGAGGCCTGCCATATAGGGGAGCAAGGGAGCAGCCGGGGTAGTTCCTGTTGCGGTCCCACTAGTAGTATTCCCAGCATTAGGGCCGGGGCTACCACCAACGTTAGGTCCTGAACTAGACATGGTGAAGGTGACAGGGGGAGAACCATGGGCAGAACTAGAAGGGGAACCCAATGAACCATAAGAGGAGTCAGAGTGTGGACTCAGTGGAGGACTAACTCGAATTCTACGCGGAGGAGTAAATCTTCCTACCGGAAACTGAGGATGAAAGCCAAGAAGTCTCCGGGATAAACGCCTTGGTGGCGCAATGATGATGACACAAACATGGCACAAAGGGAAGCAAGACCAACAAGGGTGGACAAGTGCAGGATCAATTGATTACAATGTCGAAACAAGGGTAGAGAGGTGTAGGATCAATTGATTTCAATGTTAAATTCTTTGCTTGGTGGTGTTAACCAAGCTCTTCTTCACTTAGGGTGTGTGTGTAAAGTGTGTAAATTTTAACTTTTAAACCCAGATGTTTGTAGAGAAAAATAAAATGTGTGTTGTGTAACTATAAATAAACCTACAGATAACAGTATATGAAACTGAAGGAACAAAAAATAAACAACTAATTATGCATTAATCTAAACACAAGGAGTCGGGCCTCTCAATAACTAGTTTGTAGGTGGGCAAAAATCTAGTCAAAACACACCAAAATAGCCAATAGATATAAGTTCAGGAGGGACAGGGATTTAAAGGTTAGATCTGCTCAAAATGGGTGCAAAAAAACAACAAAAAGTTTGAGGAAAAATTGTTGTAAGTGAGGTGGTGAAATACTATCTCCTGGAGGGAAGCGAAGGGGACCCTGGAGGAAAACCAAAAAAAAAATGAAAAGAGGTGTTTTGGATGGGGAAATAACCAGTTTGAAGTGGATATCAAGGTAACGGATCAGATATGAAAAATGGTTGAACACTCTAAAATTTCAGACAACCTACAGCAGCTAAAACTCTTCCACAAAAGGTGGAGAGTACTGAATCCCTAGAGGGCTAGGTTCACACTTATATGAGTAAAAAAGAACAAGTTCATGTCCAAAACAGGCATAGATGGAGGTCAGAAAACCTTGAACAAAGGCCCATACAAACCTAGAAAAATTTCAGAAAAACTCCCGCAAAAAGTCCAGGTCGCATTTTTTGACCTGATTTCTGCAGAGGTCGTAGGTTTATAGTTTTTTTCCTATGATGTGGAGGTTCAAGTTGCAGGTTTTGGCCCAAAATGTGCGACTTGCACTTCTGGCACTCTCGGGAGGAGGTTTCAGAAGAATGTGTCATCTCAGTTGCGGCTGATGTCTGTCACTTGTGCAATAGGACTGAAAACACATGGAACTTAGAATTTTTAATGTTTTAGGGTTTTAGAGGTTAAAAACAACATCAAGAAGAGATAAACAAGAAGATGAAGAGAAATCCTAGGGTTTGAAGTAGCTAGATTTGCATGGATCTGAAAAATGAGAAAGGTTGTAATCGTATACCCGTGTGTAGTCGCCAGTTGTTAGTATGAATATTAATCGCAAGTGTACAAAAAAAATACCTCTTTAGCTGTACACAAAAAACATCCCTAATAGCAAATATGGCTGCCAATATCTTTAGATCTACAATTAGTTGACCAAGCTAAATGTTTCAAAAATCTAGATATATGCATTAAAAGACATTAAGCAGTAAATAAAAAACAAGAGTTTCTCCATGCATCCAATAGACAAGACAATAATATGTTGAATGAATTCTGTATTAATGGCACCTGGGAGAAAAATATAGAGGGATGTTACCAATTCTCCTCAATGGGATGGGTTCTTGAAAGTCCTCAGTACTTCAGATCTAAAATTCCTCTCTCTTGATGGTGTAGAAAACCCAGACAAAAATGGAACTCAAAGGGAGCTCACAAGCAAAAAGATAAAAAAATATGACAATGATGGTGGATCAAATTTAGACCAATAGTATAGATCTAGAGTGATGTTTAGGCAACAAAAGGTAGTGAGTGAATGGAAAAACCCTTCTATTTATAACAAAATATTGAGTTAGTCAAGATATTGGTGCATAATTAAAATATTATTAACCAAATCAAGATCCAACTTTTATGGAATATTTTATTATATTTGTTGGAGGGAAAAAGAATTTGACTTCGGCCAAATCCCTTCATTTGTAAATAATAAATAAATAAATGATTTATTGATTATTTTAATGATGTGGTTGAGTAATAATCAAATAAATAATGAATTATTCAATTATTTATGAGTGATCTAGTCAAATTTAACAAGGAATATTATTTAAATAAGGTTCAAATAATTATTCCTAGAAAATAATAAGATAAATAATAATTTATCTAATTAATTTTCTTGTTTTGGGTTAAATATGGCTAGGAATATTAATTAAATTGTTGTTTAACTAATTATTCCTTGAGGAATATCAAACAAATGTAGATTTATTTAATATTTCCTCATGGGGTTTTCTGTTTAGACCATAAACAACTTAATAAATGTGGTTTACCAAGTTATTTTTCATAGTGCAAACAATTTTACTTAGGGTAAAATTGGTCTTACATGGTGTACTTAGGTCCATCTAATAGTAACAGGTTATATGACCAAAAAATGGTGTAACACTAGTTTTGTAGAACTCATGTTTGTTGTATTTGGCATATAATTGATTTTCCCTTACTGTTTTTAGCACCAACTTTAAGTGTTATTTATGTTATTCCTGATTTATAAAATATACCAGAATGTCATTAATAAATACCACCACAAACTTATCCAAATATTTATTGAGTATATTGTTCATCAAGGAAATAAAAGTCTATGGGGCATTATTAAGACAAAATGGAAACGCTACAAATTTCTAGTGTCCATATATACTCCTAAAGCTTTTTTTATGAATATCTTCAGTTTTAATTTGTAGTTGATGATATCATGTCCTTAGATCGATTTTTGAAAAAATGGTTTGCCCCTATCCTAGTCAAACATGTCATCAATATAGGGAAATGGGTACTTGTTTTTTATAGTTAGATTATTTCACTATCAATAGTCGATGCACATTCTAAATGTGCTATCATTTTTTTTAACAAATAGCATAGGTTCCCCCCTATTACACTACAAATGACCTTGTCATTAGCTCAGAGGAGAAGGACATATGGAAGCAAGAAATCGACCTAGACAGAGTCCTATTTTTCCAAGGTAACGCACCGTAGGGACTCCCAGGCTTAGTTATAACACTTCCCTGCATATTTAAGGGAGATTTAGGGCTCATTTTCCAAGGAAAGGTTGATTGTGTGAGGAGAAAATTTTTTTTGTTAGTGTGAGGTTGCATGGTTGACGTGGTTTATTCAAAACTATTTTCCTAATAATTGTCACAGTTAGATATTGAGGAGAGAGACCTTGGAGTCAGAGGACTGAGGGAAACTTGACCAAACTGATGGTTGTAATATTCTTCCTTTGAATAATAGAACTACCTTTATTTTTTTTTCTTGGTGTCTTATTATTGCATCTATTTATTTATTTGTTAAAGACACATGTTAAAAGTGGCTTAGATTTACATGATTGATTGTTTAATTATATACTTGTTTTGATTTTTTTCTGTGATAATATTGTGAAGATTATGTTAGTTTGTTGTTGTATGGAAGGATTCGAACTTAGAGCTAGTGACGATGACTTCCGCCACACTGAATTGTGCTCTCCAAAAGATCTGCCTTATACGTCGAGGTAAGCCTTCTCTACCTCACTTGGTCAATCAAATACTAGTATGAGCATGCATGTATTATCTTTGTGAATGTTGCAGCTAATCTGACTATCTGCCTTTGGTCCTGGGAAGGCCCGAGAGGGATCTTACTCAAACTACCACCTATGCATTTTACTCCACTGGGGACTAATCCTTAGTTCCTGGTTGTTTATTTCTGAACACTTGGTTCTTTCCCTCTATCACTTCCCATTCTACTCACATCCATTTATGACCATTTGATATGCTCTATGACCATTTCATCAACTCACATTGTTCAAGACCGACCTTTCCTAACCATTATTTTCAATTTATCCTCAATAACACACCCCCTGCATGTGTTCCAGATAATTATAACGCAACTCCTACTTGAGAACAATGTGTTAGTCCTGTTATTAATGCATTGTACCCTTTGTTAGGCAGTGTTACTCAGCCTAAACTTTGTTATTTCACCCTTGTTGTGATTTCCCTGGTTGTTGAGTTCTTGGCTGTAATTTTGGTTTATGTAAACTAGATCTATCTACTTGGTTGCTTGCTAGCATATTAGTTTTTTCTTCTTGAAAATTTAGCTTAGTTTCATTTACCTTTACAAAAAAAAAAGTTTTTTGTTTAGTTTTTTTGATATAGTTGATTTCATTCGGTAAATTTTTGGGTTAAATAGCTGTTAGTGAGCATTGGTATTTGTATCTTTCATGTGATTAACTGCATTATTAGATGTTTTTTGTTATATGGATGTATGAAAATTTTCTCCTTATATAAATAACTCTTTCATCGAACTGAATTATAAATCATTTCCTACATGGTTTAAGTGAGAGTCACATAGAAATTCATACATCCAATCCCCCTCTGGAGACTTAAATGCAAGTACACTAAAATTAAGCATTAATAAAATCAATCAATAACTCTTTTCTGAGCTTACACAAATATTAGTACATGCTAGGATCTTGGGATAGGTAGAGTGATAAAACTGCACAAGATCGCAAAACTTGAGACTAGTGTCATTAAATATTGAAAATATTGTTACACTCATACTATTAGGATTTATCCACTCATAACAGAGTTAAGCGCGAGATAACACTAGTGTGTGTGAGAAGGTATCCTGCCTTCGATCACATATCAGTGGGAATTCTATGTATTTGGGTTCCCCTCGGGGATGTCGAAACTGGATCGGTGATCTAGGTGTTATGTCCATACAACATGCTCTCTAAGACCATGACTACCCTAGTATTGTATGTGATTTGAGGTATCCATAGTTTCCATACTTCTAGGGACGTATAGAAGGTTACTAGGGCAGGCTGACTTATTACCTAACACAGACGGACCTACTCTGTCTTTTTTTTTTTGGAGGGTACTCACCTTCACGAGAGTTCCTGGCACCATTATTTGAGGTTCAGGCAAAGCTCAAGAGTAACCGTAACTATACATATGACCAGCTCTCTCTATTGGTTATTTTGATATTGGTTTTCATCTATAGTGAACAATAGTTCTCAGATAGGGTATTACTCCTCTGGCTGCTTGATTGATTGACTTTAGAGTTATTTTTTTTAGGTGTTTGGTTCTACTATCACTAAGACTTAATAATATATCACATTAAAATTTTGATAAAATTTACTAGTCATCGTGGCCTCCTTCGACCCTCATCCTCTTTATAGATGGAAACAAGGTCTCTCTCCATTGAAATTGGGGGAGTCGTCAAGTCTTACTGACCGAGAGATTTCTTTGGAAGAGAATTCTCTACTGTTGAACCCTGATTCACACATTTTTCCTCACATTATAGAGTGCCTGAGGATCCTTTCATGGAAGGAGTTGTGCCTCCTTATAATCTACCTCTCATTGACCTATTGGGGCCACTATTGATTTAGGGAGCACCAGTACCAGCCATGTCTTCCGCTACACACACATCCAATACACAACCAACGACCAATGAGTTGTTTTTGTTGGTGGCTAACTCAGTTCCACCATCGCCTGCCCCACCAATTGTTAGTTCTTAACAGCTGACAGAAAACCATAGTAGCCATAATTTGATTGGTCATAGAAACTTGGTCACAATATCTGTGAGTGGGATTATGAACTCTTTTGTATCTGATCCTTCATGTCTTCTCTAGTACTTCTGGCTTCCACTTCCACTAGCTGGGCTACCATTGTTCCCTTCAAAAACCCTTTTAGTTGGAATCCATTGTTGAGTTTGAACCCCTCGGCTTCTCTGCCGACGGGTAGTGTTCCAAACACTTATATGGCAGGGGGCACTTCTATACCCCGACATCCTATGGGACAAGCAGGCCATCCATTCCTAATGTTATTCCTCTTAGTGGTCAACCTTATGGTTTAGGGTCTATTCCAATGGTGAATTATGCGATTAGTAGTATGCCACAAGAAAACTCTATTGCGTCTATCTGAGTGACCCTTCCCCAAAACCAATTAGGGAAAGGGGGAAATTATTACCCTGGGGGAACCCTGGCATTTTTCCCATAATACAACAACCCCTATGGACAAACGCCTTACATCCCTACACCTCCGCTACCTAGAAATTATTATCAGATGAGTCCTACATATCCCATTAGAAACATTTTGATGGCAGGGCACTACGGTCCAATTGGTCATCCAACACCTCCTTCGTTACTCTCGGTGGAAACAACACGATTTCCATTCTTGGAAAAATTAGACATCAACGATATATATAAAGTGACCAACGATCCCATCAATCATAACCCGCTTTGGCCTTCTATACTGCATAATATTCCATGAGATATCTGTAAGATCGAAAGGAAACAAGGGGACGATCCGGCCACATATATCACACCCTATCATCTATGGTATATTTCTAATTCCATGGTGGATAATAGTGTTCGACTCAGGCTCTTTTCCTACACCCTCACGGGAAATACTTCCAAATGGTCCATTGAGTTACCATGAGCTGCAATCAGCACTTTTGGTGCCTTAGCAATGGAATTTCTAAAAATCTTTCAACTACCTCGTCGAAAAGAAACTCGCATTAGGGGAATCTTGAGGTCTAAAATGGGCCTCCTAAGGAAATAATAAAATAATAGATGAACCAATAAAATAATATTTATGAATTTTCAATTACTCTTTGCACCAAAATCCATGTAACCATAGTTAAATTCAACTCAAAAGTTGTACCAAAATAAAATTAATAAATTTATTTTATTGATGTGACTACAAATAAGAATGAGCTTTTCAAGAAAAAAGTCATTATCATTGACCAACTAATGCATTTGTCCTTTTTACTTAAATAGCTTAAAATAAAATATAAATATAAATTTATAAATTCTTAATTATATTATATGCTATTAATTAAAATTTATATTATTTAAATTGTATAATAACATGTAATTAATATACTATATAAATATAATATGATATAATATAATAAATTTATAGGGATATGCATTGTTTATTTCAAGAAATATGAAATGAAAATAATATATTTTTATTCAAAAAGTGTGAAATGAAATTTATTATGAGTACTTTACTTTAAATTTAAAAGTACTTAGAGCACTACCATGGTTAACCATGATTTTTTATCCACCATTGAGAATGTGAAAAGTATGTACCTTTAACTCAAGAAATTCCACCTAAACCATTAGGGATGATGGCATCCCCTAAAATGTGATTGGTTCTCGTGAAGTGAATTTTGATTGTACATTTTCCTTTGGAGTCCCATTTTAGACCTAAAAATTCCCCTAATGAATGGAAATTTTAGCCTTGTTGTGCCAAAAAACTACCACCCACATATCCGATCACATTCATGAATGGAGACGTAGGTGGAGGCTAGTCAAAGTGCCAATCCTGAATCATCTATTATCGAACTGGTTTTGTATGTCACTCCTTCCTGTCATTGCTAAGGACATTGTCGTAGTTGGTGCGGTCATAGAGGATCAATTCATCTGTCATGCACATCATCTAGATCTCATCTATTCACAATCTGGCATGTTGTATGATATGCTCCCCCATGCCCCTAGAAACTCCAATAGCCTTGCTACTTAGAAAATTAGAGCACATGCCCACGGCCTCATTGTCACAGCTTCTGGTGTTGATGTAAAATTTCTTAGTTGGCACGCTTCCAAACCATATTCGGTTGCCACCACCCCTACCCAATCGGCTACTTTTCCCATCGCTGAGGTACACCCTATGAAGCCTACACAAAAACCTAGCAATAAGAAAAATAAGAATAAGAAAAATCCAAACACTCAAAATAATACAAATCAGAGAAAAATTGATAAAAATGACAGACAAAACTATCATATTCTGTTACAAAATTTGGGCGAAGGACCACTTGACATACAAATGTCCTCAAATTCAGGAATACACAGATTTTATCATGCAAAAGGGTTGTGGAGGATAGCTCTGGAAGGACGCCTGTTGTCCTCCTCAAAAATTTCCCTAATCCACAATAGTAACAACATATGGTTGCAAACCCGCCACAACCCTCGCAAGGGAGAAATTGTGGTGATCATCCTTCAAGTGAAGGATCATCTCCCATTTATGGAATGGAGACTATTGAACTCCAAAATCAAGCCAAAACCTATGGAAATATAGTCATTGATGCTCATGAACCTTGCTCAATTTCGAATCCACCGCCACCCAATGATCTTCATATCGAAAGGCCTACTGATGACCTTGTCATTCGTCCCCCCAATGGGACCCTTAGACGAATGACTCATAACACCTCTACATGTGCCGCCCAGACCTAGAAAATTGTAGAAGACTTTGCACAAGCACCATCATCTATGTTTTCATTCGAAGTGTTGCAAACCTTCCCAGTGCAAAGGAAATATTTTCTTTCGACCATTGGTGGAATTGACCCCAGGATTCTATGCTAGCCATATTTGACATAGAAAAATGTAAACCTTGCCTTTCCCATCAGCTTTCTTTCCAAGTTCAAGTTGTGCCGAAAGGACGATGAATCCATCACACTGTCATAGACGAAGGTGCTTAGACCTGCATAATGTCAACTGCGTGCTTGATCGATTTGGGTTCTCCTACTTTGTCTCCACTATCGAATTCCCTCAATGCATTCGATGGTCACACCTTCCTCCCAAAAGGCTACCTTTCTAGCTACCCCATTAGACTTAGTGGGAAAATGATAACTATGGACATCAAATTCATAGATCATCATCTCGAATATAATCTCCTTTTGGGTCACAGTTCGTCTTATGTGATGACTGCCATTGTCTCTTCCATTTTCTGACTCATCCCTTTTACTTTGGATGGGAAGATAGTTATAGTGGACCAGCTATCTTTCTGCACCCCAGATTATTCCACAATACCACTAGGGGAGTTTTGAGGTCTAAAATGGGCCTCCTAAGAAAAATTTACAACCAAAATAAACTTTATAATAACCAATAGGATTCAAGATGATGATGTAAACCATGAGAGATTATTTACTATTTTTGGAGTAAAAAGGTAAAAAGATTAAAAAACAATAAAATAATAAAACTACTTTTTCAACTCATATTTTCAACTTATGTCCCTAATTTTTTACTCAAATTTCAAGCGAGAGTACTCATTGGATTCAAAATTTAATTCCTCATCCAAAGAGTACCCATGAGCATACTTTGTATGGACCCTGATACATGAAAAATTAGAAATACATGAAAAAATGTGTTTTCAATCATATTTTTCATGTATTTCTCATTTTTCATGTAGATGAATCCATCAAAAGTATGAAACATAGGTACTCTTTGGATGAGGAATTATATTTGTACTCCTACTCAAAATTTGAGTAAACCCTTAGGGGGACAAGTTCAAAATACGAGTTGAAAAAGTAGTATTTTATTTTTTCCCTCTAAAATTTGATGATGTAATCATATTATTTTATTATTTCCACTATTATTTTAGAATTTCCTTAGGAGGCCCATTTTAGACATCAAAATTCCCATAATGCTAGCAGCATCGTGCCCCTAGTAGGAGGAATCCCTAACTCTTACATCAACATTGGTACCAGTATTCACACTCCAGAGCTCTTTCATTGAACACAAACAGTAAAAATGAAGGTATTTTTCCTTCTTATAGACATTCTGGAGGTACGAATCACTCAGCTAGTTATTGAAATTGGTAAATTTCCACTATTTTTTATGCAAATATTACTTTATTGATGTTACCGATGCTTTGATGCTATGTAGATTTGACCACGCTTGACCCAGATTGAGCCTTCTTGCTAGGGACATTTTCTAGCTTGTAAAATTGAAAAAACCCTGAGTTTCCTTCTTCAGGCTTGTTAACGAACGACGATGAAGACTATGAGACATTTTTTCCATATTTTTCTAGGTCTTTAAAAACTGCAAAAGACACAGATTTTTTCTTCATTGGACTTGTTCAAATTTCATGAAGAGGATCAAATTTTTATTCATCTAACTCGTTAAAACTTCACGAAGAATATTGAGTTTACTGTGTCTCCTTGTACACATAAAAAAATGAGGTAGATGTCTATTGAACACATGTTTATCACTTTATCTGGACTCAATGGACTAACTTATGGAAAAGGACCCATGCCAGACATACTATTACCCATTTGTCGCACTCGGTCATCAACCATAACAAAGGTACCCCATTGGAGTTGTCTTTTACAATGTTTTTCAAACTCCCTAAACATGAAAATATCACCCAGTTTACACTTTTGGACTTTTTAGACCTAATCAGCTGGGGAAAATTTTTCACAAAGTAGAGACTCACCCTTTTATAATTCGAAAGACGATTTGGAAGCAACACCTTGAACATGGCAGTCCTCAGAAAACTCTCTCGTATTTTCTTCTCATCGAACCCTAAAATTCTATGAGTTTATCCTTCGTATGTTGATGTTCGTGGATTGGTGAAACTTAACACTCTTCGGTGTTCATGAGTCTAAGTTGTCTAGTACCTTGTTTTTTGTGCCTTCTATTATTCAAAATCTCATGCTATCTACTGCTTCTTGTATCAACCAAGCCATCATATGACAAAAATTATTTTCCCGCCGTCAGCTTTCACCATTGCTATTGACTATCTTAAAAAAAAAATCATCTTTATCCCATTTCATGTCAACTGATGTAGGATGCCTCAGTGCCTGCCTTTTCATAGATCTCTTCCTATCGACTTCAAAACCTTATCTAGGAAGTTCATCGAGAAACATATCAGTAACCTAGGATTTTCCAGCCTTAGTGGCAGGTTACCTTGTGTTTAATTGGGGTTTTTCATCATTGGCTCTAATTCTAATGATTATACAAGTGTTCAACATCAATATAATTTATTCACACTTGGTATATTGTACTGTGCATCTTGGATACCTTCATCCTTATAGGTTCCCATCCTCTCGTCTGTTAACAATTTTCATCATTGACCGGTAATCAGACGAATTTTCACATGTTTGACTACAACTCCTTTTTTCACATGTGCATAAATATGCAGTTTAGAGAAGTGGCAACCAATTCCTTGTGTTAAGGCTTACATCATTCATATTTGTTTCGTCTCCAAATTTACTTATAATTTTTTTGGAGAGAGCTAATCAGATTGATCTTGTCATGACACAAGCTTCCACATTCTTCTTATCGATGGACATACTAGTCATATCTCTTCCTTGAGAAATCATTTTGATACAGATACTGAGCATGGGAATGCTTGACTCAGGACATATATTTATATTTTTAACATATGTTGTTTGTTTCAGGTTTTCCTTAGTCCTCCAACTCCTCTCTCTCTACTACACATTTATAAAGTTTTTTGGCCATCATCTTTGTCACTGACCTCACACTTTAGGGGGGCATATTTTACACTGCGAATGGCCTCCTCATCAGCTCAGAGGAGAGGGACACATGTAAGGAAGAAATTGACCTAGAGAAAGACCTATTTTTCCAAGGTAATGTACCCTAAATATTGCTAGGTTGAGTTATAGCGCTTCCCTACCACTTTAAGGGAGTGTTAGGGCCTAGGTTAATGCATTGTCTTGCCTCAAAGGCAAAATCACCTGTGTTTCATGAAGGAAAATGGACAAATTTTGTAGTAACTAACATACATTTCCAAATTTTTCTCAAGGAGTCAGTAAAAAAAGACATTTCTAAACCTAACTATTATCACTGGAAAATCGGACAAGAAAAATAGATCATGAAATGTCATGCAGAAGGATTTATAGGGCTCAGAAACATTAGAGAATCTGGAAATTTTAACTTTCTCTAAGGTCAAGAGGCAAATTATGAGATTGCACATAGAAGACACAATCAAAGTGCATTCCGTGTGCATTTTTCTTCGATAGTAGTGTTGGTCTCTATGGATTTCTGTCAATAAGCCACACGGTCCTAAGTATGGTGGAAGGTCACCATCTGGGACCACTTGGCACACTTTAGCAAAAGGTTCTCCACTTGAGGGAAGCCAAGGACAGCTGCCTAGAGCCACCTTGAGACCAAAAGTGAGCACACAATGGAATCAAATACCACTCTTGGGTCACTATCCAAAATTGTACCAATAGAGGGAAGAAGATTTGAATTTTTCCTATAAAATTCCACCATGAGAAGAAAAATTCAGAACACATTGTTATTCTGGCCAAATTTCCCATGAGAAAACTAGCAGTGTGTTGTCCAAGAAACAATAGAGTGAAGGGATTCAATTTTTGGCCATCCAACATCTCAATCCCAAAGGATAAGTGCACCATGTGTCCGACATCCAATCACTCGTTCGAGGAGAAGAGAGAGGCCTACAAAAAACTCAAGGAGAAATCCCTCCTTGCGTTGGGTATTAGAGCTCCATAGCTCTAAGGACTCATTGAAAGTGTGTAATGTTTTACTGCTTCTTTTATACCAGTGGCTAATAAGAGGTGATTCATTCATCGTTAGGGTTATTAGCTCGTTTACTCGATTGAGCTTGTTTTTATGTGTAATTTTATTTTTTTTCTTCTTTTTTGTAGCATGATTTTTTCCATAAACTAGTATTTTATACATGTTATGATGTTTCCACTAACCATCTAACAACTCTTTTTGCCTTGTGACCAATGGTTGTAGGTTAGCAATCACTCCTATCAAGCACCATTGTTTTTCATAGACTTGCGTACTAAACACACTAAATAAGCATCCAAAGAGGGAAATATATATAAAATCATGGAAACATCATGGATTTTTCATGAATCAATCTAATGGAGAAGAAGGGAAAAATTGATCCTCCCAAACTCTTATAAATTGGAGGCTAGGGCTCATTCTCAAAGTTCAAAATGTTTATTGTGTGTGAACTTTTGTTGTTAGTGTGAGTTTCCATGGTTGGCTTGGTTCATTGAGAACTATTGGCCTACGCATTGTCACAATTGGATATTGAGGAGAGAGAGCTTGGAGTCGAAGGACTGAGGGAAGCATGACCAAAATGATGGTTGTAATATTCCTTCATTGAATAATATAACTGGATCTATTTTTTCCACTTGTTTTCTTGTTATTGCATATATTTATTTATTTATTAAAGATACATGTTATAAGTGGCTTAGATTTACATGATTTGTTTTTTGATGAATTTGCAACTTTGTTGCGGACTAATCCTTAATTCCCGGTTGTTTATTTCCGAACCCTTGGTTCTTTCTCTCTATCACGTCTCGTTTTGCTCACAACCCTTTCTGACTATTTGATATGCTCTATGACCATTTCACCAGTTCACATTGTTCAGAACAGACCTTTCATGACCATTATTTGCAATTTATCCTCAGTAACGCACCCCCTACATGTGTTCTAGAGCATTATAACACAACTCATGCTGGAGAACAACACATTAGTCCCACTATTAATGCATTGAACCCTTTTCTAAGTATTGTTACTCAACCTAAAATTTGTTATTTCACCCTCGCTTTGATTTTCTTGGTTGTTGAGTTGCTAGCTTTCAGTTTGGTTTCCATAAATTGCAAGTTTGTGTTTAGTTGCTTGCTAGAATATCGATTTTCTTCTGGAAAAGTTAGCTTAGTTGCATTTACATTTTGAAAATAATTTATTTTTTTTAGTTTTCCTGATATAGCTAATTTCATTCTATAAATTTTTGGGTTAAATAACTGTTAGGGAGCATTGCTTTTTGTATCTTTCATAGGCTGAACTCCATTATTGGATGTTTTTTGCTGCATGGATGTATGAAAAATTTATCCTTATAGAAATAACTCTTTTATTGAACTGAATTTAAAAATATTTTTCTGCATGGTTTGAGTCAGAGACACATAAAAATTGATACGTCCAATCCCCCTCTGGAGACTTCAATTAAGTACACTAAAATTAAGCGCTAATAAAATCAAACATAACTCTTTTCTCAACTTACAAAAACATTAGTAAAGGCTAGGATATTAGGATAGGTAGAGTAAGAAAGCTTTCCAAGATCTAAAAACTTGAGATAAGTGTCATTAAAGAGTGAAAATCCTATTGCCCTCATACTATTGGGACCACTCCACTCATAAAAAATTTAAGCGCGAGAGAACACTGGTGTGTGTGAAAAGGTAGCCTGCCTTTGATCGCATATTAGTGGGAATTCTTTGTATTTGGGTTCCCCTTGGGGATGTAGAAATTGGATCGGGGATCCAAGTGTTCTGCCCATAAAGTGTGCTATCTAGGACCGTGCCACCCTTGGTAGTGTCTGTGATTTGAGGTATCCATAGTTTCCATACTTCTAGGGACATACACAAGGTGACTCAGGTAGGTTGCCTGAGTACCTGTCACAGATGGACCTACTTTGTCTTAGGTTTTTGGGAGGCTAATCATCTTCACGAGAGTACTTGGCCCCATTATCTAAGGTTCGGGTAAAGCTCAAGAGTAATTTTAACTTTACATATGACCAGCTCTGTCTGTTTGCTATTGTGATACTAGATTTCATCTCCGATGAACTATAGTTCTCAGACATGGTCTTACCCCTCTAGATACTTGATTGATTGAATTTAGAGTTCCTTTTTTTTTAGTTGTTTGGTTCTACTATCACTGAGACTTAATAATATATCAAACTGTAATTTTGATAAAATTTACTAGACTTTGTGGCATCCTTCAACTGTTGTCCTCTTTCTAGGAGGCAATGAGGTCTCTCTCTATTGAAACTAGAGGAGTCGTCGAGTCTCGGTGACTCATGGCCTTCTTTGGAAGAGTAGTATTACCCATGATTCACACATTTCTCCTCACATTACAGATTTTCCTGAGGATCCTTTCATGTAAGGAGTTGTGCCTCTTTATAATCCTCCTCTCACTGACTAGTTGGGACCGCTATTGATTCAGGTAGCACCAATACAAGCCATTTCTTCGGATGCACACACATCCACTACACAACCAGTGACCTATGGGTCATTTCCCCTAGTGGCCAACTTGGTTCCACCACCACCTCCCCTACCAGTTGTCAGTTCTTCATAGCTGAATGGAAACCATAGTAGATAGGATATGCATGGTCCTAGAAACTTGGTCACAACATCTGTGAGTGGGATTCTGAACTCTTTGGTATCCACTGATTTCGTGTCTTCTCCTAGACTTCCAGCTTCTGCCTCCACTAGTGGGGCTACCATGGTTCCGTTTAGCAACCCATTTAGTTGGAATCCCTTGTGGAGTTTGAATCCCTTGGCTTCTATTTCAAGGGACAGTGTTACAAATAATTATATGCCAGGGGGCACCTCTATATCCCTACATTCTATGGGACAACCAGGTCCATCCATTGTTAATTCCATTACTCTTAGTGGTCAAAATTATGGTGTAGGGTCTATGCCAACAATGAATTATGTGACTAGTAGTATGGAAAAAGAAAAATCTATCGCGTCTATCTGGGCGAACTTTCCCAAAACCCAATTGGTGCAAGGGGGAAATGATTACACCAGGGGAAACCAGTTGTTTGTCCTGCGATACAAAAACCCTATGGAAAGCCACCTTACATACCTACAACTCCACTACCTAGAAATTATTATCAAATGAATCCTAAATATCTCGTTGGAAACACTTTGATGGGAGGACCCTACGGTCCAATTGGTTAGCCAACACCTCCTTGGTTACATTCAGGGGTGACAGCGCAATTTCCATTCTGGGAAACAATAGACATCCTCAATCAATATAAACTCACCAACAATCCCATCAATAATAGCTATTTTTTGCCTTCTATACCACATAATATTCCATCAAAGATCCCTAAGTTCAAAGGGAAATACGGGGACGATTCGGCCACACATATCACCACCTATCATCTATGGTATGTTTCTAATTTTATGGTGGACAATAGTGTCCGGCTAAATATCTTTCCCTCCACCCTCATGGGAAAATATGCCAAATTGTACATTGAGTTACCACAAGCTACATTCAACACTTTTGGTGCCTTAGCAATAGAATTTCTACATAGCTTTCAACTACCTATCTGATACGGAACTGAAACGAAAATTTTAACCTTGTTTCACCAAGAAATTTCCACCCACTTCTTCAATCACATTCATGAATGGAGACATAGGCGAAGGGTTGTCAAAGCCCCAATCCATGATCATCTATTCTCAAACTGGTTTTGTAATTCACTCTTTCCTCCCAATGCTAAGGATGTTTCCCTAGCTGGTGCGGTCACAGAGGACCAATCAATGTGTCATGCACAACATCTCAACCTCATCTATTCACAATATGGAAGAGTTTATGATATAATCCCTCATGCCCCTAGAAATTCCAATGCTCCTGCTACTGAGTAACCTAGAGAACATGCTGACGGCCTCGTTGGCACAACTAGCCATGTTATTGTAAAACAACTCAGCAGGCATGTTTCCCAACCATCTTCAACTACCACCGCCCCAATCCAATCGCCTGCTCTTCCCACCACTGAGGTACACTCTGTGCAGTCTACACAAAAATCTAGCAGTAAGAATAAGAAGAATAAGAAAAATTCTACTCCTTCTGAAGAGCATACCAACACTCAGAATAATCCAAATCATAAAAACGATGCTAAAAGTGACAAAGGGGAATACAAAATTATTAGATTTCCTTGTAAAATTTGTGCAGAGGACCACTTGACATACAAATGTCCTTGACTTCAAAAATGCACAAATTATCACACAAATGGACTCTAAAAGGACACCTATTGTTCTTCAAAACCTTTTCCCTAATCCATAGTAGTAGAAACATCTAGTCGCAAACATACCACAACCCCCACAAGGGGGAAATGGCGGTGCTCATCCTTCTGGTGAAGGATCATCTATCATTTATGGCATGGAGACTGTTGAACTCAAAATCCGACCCAAAACCTATTAAATATTGTCAATAATTCTCACAAATTTGGTTCAAGTTCGAATCCCCCTCCACCCAATGATCTTCATATTGAAAGGCCTACTGTTGACACTGTCATTCGCCCCCCCAAACGTACCCTTCAACGCACGACTCATAACACCTCTGCACGTGTTTCCCAAAACTACAACATTTTAGAAGAATTGGTGCAAGCACCATTAGCTATGTCTACACTCGAAGTGTTGCAAGCTTTCCTAGTGAAAAGTAAAGCTCTGCTTTCGGCCATTGGTGGAATTGACCCCTAGGATTCTATGCTATCCATATTTGACATGGAAAAATGTAAACCTCACTTTTCCCATTAGATTTATTTCCAAGTTCAAGTTGTGTCGAAAGGTAGGCCAATACATCGTACTGTCAGAGACGAAGCTGATTTGATCTACGTAATTTCAACTGTGTGCTGGCTCACTTTGGTTTCTCATTCTTTTTCTCCACTATCGAATTCCCTCAAAGAATTCACTAGTCACACCGTCCTCCCAAAATGCTACATTGCTAGCTACCCCATTACACCTAGTGGGAAAAAAATAATCATGGACATCAATGTCATAGATCGTCATCTTGACTATAACCTCCTTTTGGGTCATAGATGGTATTATGTGATTACTGGCTTTTTCTCTTCGGTTTTTCAGCTCATCCTTTTTCCTTTGGATGGGAAGATAGTTACAGTGGACCAGCTATCCTTCTACACCACTGAATATTCCACATTACCTAGCACCACCGTACCCCTAGTAGGAGGAGTCCTTGACTCTTATTTCAGAATCGGTACCAATCTTCTGAAGGCATCTTCCCTTATGGGTTTTATTCCTCTCCCGACGCCTGAGGTTTCGCAAATAGTTTCAATGATATCCACCATCTAAAATGGATCTAGTAACTATATTCCCATCCAAAGGAAAAATGATGAGTCAAAAAACTGAAGAGACAAAGGTACTCATCACATAATATCGTCTGTGACCCAAAGGGAGATTATAGTTGAGATGACGATCTATGACTTCAATGTCCACAATTATCATTTTCCTACTAAGAGTAATGGGGTAGTTAGCAAGGTAGCCTTTTGGGAGGAAGGTGTGACCATCGAATGCTTTGAGGAAATTTAACTGTGGAGACAGAGTAGGAGAACCCAAAGCGAGCTAGCAAGAATTTGACAATACATAGGTGGAAGAACCTTTGTGTATGACATTGCGATGGATTAGCATGCCTTTCAAAACAACTTGAACTTGGAAAGAAAGCTGATGGGAAAGGCGAGGTTTACATTTTTCCATGTCAAATATGGCTAGCATAGAATCCTAGGGGTCAATTCCACCAATGGCCGAAAGTAAATCTTTCCTTTGCGCTGGGTAGGTTTCATTAAAATAATTTTGAGGTATAAGGTGGGCCTCCTAAGGAAATTATAAAATAATAGTGGAAATAATAAAATAAGATTAGATCACATCATCAAATTTTAGAGGGAAAAAAAAAAAACTACTTTTTCAACTCGTATTTTCAACTTATATCCATAAGGGTTTATTCAAATTTCAAGAGGGAACACTCGTTGGATCCATAATTTGATTCCTCGTCCAAGGAGTACCCATGTTGCATACTTTTTATGGAACCTGCTACACAAAAAATTAAAAATACATGAAAAACATGATTGCAATCACATTTTTTCATGGATTTCTCATTTTTCGTGTAGCAGGGCCCATCAAAAGTATGCAAAATGGGTACTCCTTGGGTGAGGAATAAATTTTTTCATCCAACGAGTACTCCTGCTCGAAATTTGAGTAAAAATTTAGAGAGATAAGTTGAAAATACAAGTTAAAAAAGTAGTTTTATTATTTTATTATTTTTTATTTTTTTTTAACTTTTTACTCCAAAATGGTGAATCATCCCCCATGGTTGAAATCATCATATTTAATCCTATTAGTTCTTATAAAGTTTATTTTTTTGGTACATTTTTCTTAGGAGGCCCATTTTAGACCTCAAAAGTTCTCTAATTGCAACACTTCGAGTGCAAACATACCTAACGGTGCCTGTGCCAAGTATTCTACAACATTGTAGTTATTGGAAACACATGCAAAGGTGTTATGAGTCATGCATCGAAGGGTCCCTTTGGTGGGATGAATGATAGGGTCAGCAGTAGGCCTTCTGATATGAATATTGTCGGGCAGCTGTGAATTTGAAATTGAACCAGGTTCGTGAGCATCAGTAACTATATTTCCATAGGTTTTTGCTCGAGTTTGGACTTCAACAGTCTCCATGCCATAAATGGTGGATGATTCTTCCCTGAAAGGATGAGCACCACCATTACCTCCTTGCGGGGATTGTAGCAGATTTGAAACCAGATATTGTTGCTATTGTGGATTAGGGAAAGGGTTGTGAAGGACATCAGGTGTCCTTCTAGAATCCTTCTGCATGATGAAATATGTGCATTCCTAAAGTTGAGGACACTTCTATGTCAAGTGGTCTTCCACATAAATGTTTCAAGGGAATTTGATAGTTTTGTCTTTCCCATTGTCAGTTTTAACAGTGTTTCTCTGATTTGGATTATTCTGAGTGTTGTGATTCTCTTCAGAAGGAGTGGTATTCTTTTTATTCTTCTTGTCCTTACCACTAGGTTTTTTTGTAGACTTCACAAAGTGTACCTCAACATTGGGTAGAGCAGTCGATTGGGTAGGGGCAGTGGCAACCGACGATGGCTAGGAAGCATGCCTGTTGAGTTGCTTTATAGAAACACTAGTAGTTCTGCCAACGAGGCCATTAGCATTTGCTCTGGGTTGTTGATTAGCGAGAGCATTGGAGTTTCGAGGGGCGTGGGGGATTATATCATACAGTGTGCCAAATTTTGAAGAGATGAGATCTAGATGTTGTGCACGATGAATGGATTGGTCCTCTATAACCGCACTAGCTAGGGAAACGTCCTTAGCATTGTGAGGAAGGAGTGACTTACAAAACTTGTTCAATAATAGATGATCTAAGATTGGTGCTTTAACTAGCCTCCTCCTACATATCCATTCATGAATGTGATAAGAGATGTAGGTGGTGGTGTCTTGGCGAAACGAGGTTAAATGTTTCGTTCTGGTTTTGTATTAGACATGTAGTTGATTTGTTTTTAGAAATTTCATTCCTAAGGTACCAAATGTGTTGACTACAGCTCGTGGTAACTCAATGTACCATTTGCCAGCGTTGCCCGTGAGGGTGCAGGGAAAGATTCTGATCCGAAACCTATCGTCCACCTTGGAATTTGAAACATACCATAGATGATAGGTGTTTATATGTGTGGCTAGATCCTCCGCTTGTTTTCATTCCAACTTAGGGATATATGGTGGAATGTTATGCGTTATATGAGGCCAAATAGGGTTATGATTTACGAGATCATTTCTTAGTTTATATAGATCAAGGATGTCTAAGGTTGCCAAGAATGATAATTGCGTTGTTTCCCCCGAGTCTAACCAAAGAGGTGTTGGTTGACCAATTAGACCATAGGGTCCTCCCATAAAAAAATTTCCAACGGGATATGTAGGACTTTTGTGATAATAATTTCCACGTAGCGTAGGTGTAGGGATGTAAGGTGGTTGTCCATAGCGGTTTTTATAATGTGGGATAAATGACTAGTTGCCCCCAGGGTAATAATTTACCCCTTGCCCTATTTGGTTTTGGGGGAGGGTCACCAAGATAGACGTTATAGAGTTTTCTTATGGCATACTACTAGTTGCATAATTCATCATTGGCATAGACCCTACACCATAAGGGTCATCGCCAAGAGGAATTGCATTAAAAATGGATGGACCTGCTTGTCCCGTAGAATTTAGGGGTCTAGAAGTTCCCCTATCATGTAAGTGTTGGTAACACTACCCCCTAGCATAGAAGTCAAGGGGTTCTAACTCAAGAAGGGGTTCCATCCGAAAGGGTTGCTGAAGGGAACCATGGTAGACCTGCTAGCAGAAACAAAAGCCGGAAGTTGAGGAGAGACACAAAAGGAGCTGATACCAAAGATTTAGGAATCCCACTCACATATGTTGTGACCAAATTGCAAGGACTAGTCATATTCTGGCTACTAGGGTTTCCAGTCATTTGTGAAGAACTCACAACCGGCAGTGAAGGTGGTGGTGGAACCGAGTTGGCCACCATCATTAGTGACCCATAGGTCACTGGTTTTGTAGTGGATGTGTGTGCAACTGAAGACATGGTTGGTACTAGTTCTACTTGAATCAATAGTGGCCCCAATGAGTAAGTGAGAGGAGGATTATAAGGAGGCACAACTCCTTTCATGGAAGGATCCTCAGGAAACTTCGTAATGTGAGGAGAAATGTGTGAATCAGGGGTCAACACTAGAGACTTCTCTTCCAAAGAAGGCTTTGGCTCACCAAGACTCAACCACTCCCCGAGTTTTAATGCAGAGAGACCTCATTTCCCCCTAGAAAGATGACGAGAGTCGAAGGATGCCACAATGACTAGTAAATTTTATCAAAATTTTAATGTGATAGATCATTAAGTCTAAGTGATAGTAGAACCAAACACCTAAAAAAATAACTCTAAATTCAATCAATCAAGTAGAGGTAGGGGTAATATACTATCTGAGAACTACCGTTCAATGGAGATGAAACCCAATATCATAATAGAAAACAGAGAGAGAGTAGGTCCGTTTGTGTCAGGTACCAAGGAATCCTGCCCCATTCACCTTATGTATGTCCCTAGAAGTATGGAGACTATGGATACCTCAAATCACAGACACCGCTAGGGGGTTCACACTCGTAGACAAAACCTTGTATGGGTAGAACACCTAGATCCCCGATCAAGTTTCGACATCCCCGAGGGGAATACCAATACAAAAGATTCCCACAGTTATGAAATCGAATGTGGGCTACCTTTTCACAAACCAGTGTTGTCTCATGCTTAAATTTTTTATGAGTGGAGTGGTCCCAATAGTATCAGTGCAACAATATTTTCACTCTTTAATGACATTAGTCTCAATTTTTTTGAGCTTGGGAAAATTTCTCTCTCTACCTATCCCAATATCCTATTCTTTACTAATGTTTGTGTAAGCTCAGAAAAGAGTTATTGTTTGATTTTATTAGTGATTAATTTTAGTGTAATTGCATTTAAGTCTCCGAAGGGGGATTGGACGTATGAATTTTTATTTGTCTCTGACTCAAACCATGTACAAAATGATTTTTAAATTCAGTTCAATGAAAGAGTTATGTCTATAAGGATAAATTTTTCATACATCCAAGCAGCATAAAACATCCAATAATGCAGCTAAGCCTATGAAAGATACATATACCAATTCTCACTAATAGTTATATAAAACAAAAATTTACAGAATGAAATCAACTATATCAGGAAAACTAAAAGAAACTTTTTATTTTCAAAAAGTAAATGAAACTAAGCTAACTTTTCAGAGGAAAAACTGATATGCTAGCAATAAACCAAGCATAGAGATACAGTTTACAGAAACCAAACTGAAATCCAACAACTCAACAGCTAGGGAAATCATAGCAAGGCTAAAATAACAAAGTTTAGGCTGAGTAACACCACCTAGTAAAGGCTACAGTGGGTTAATAGTAGGATGAACGCACTGTTATCAAGAAGTATTTGTGTTATAACATTGTGGAACACACACAGGGGGTGTATTATAGAGGATAAATTGTAAATGATGGTCAGGAAAATTCTTAAATGAAGAATGTGAGTTGATGAAATGGTAAAATAACACATAAAATGGTCAGAAAGGGATGTGAGCATAACGAGAAGTGATAGAGGGAAGGAAGCAAGGGTTAAAAAATAAACAGTCGGGAACTAAGGATTAGTCCCCAATGGAGTCGCGAACTCTACTTAGGGATCAAATGCACAGGTGGTAGCTAGAGTAAGATCCCTCTCAGGCCTACCTGAAACCAATGGAAAACAGTCTTATTAGCTGCAACATTCACAAAGATAATACATGCATGTTCATACTATTATTTGATTGACAAAGTGAAGTATAAAAGGATTATCTCGATGTATAATGTAGATCTGTTGGAGAGCATAATTCTGTGTGGTGGAATTCCTCGCCACCAGCTCTAATTCTGAATCTTGCAAGAAAAAAACGAACTAGCATAATCTTCATAATATTATCACAACAAACAATAAAAACAAGTATATAATCAAACAAGAAATCATTTAAATATAAGCCATTTATAACATGTATCTTTAACAGATAAATAAATAGATGCAACAATAAGACACCAAGTGGAAAAAATAGAGTTAGTTCTATTATTCAAATAAGGAATATTACAACCATCAGGTTGGTCAAGCCTCTATCAGTCCTCTAACTCCAAGCTTTGTCTCCTCAATATCCAAGTGCGACAATGATTTGATAAATAGTTCTCAATAAACCAAGCCAACCAAGAAACCTCACACTAACAAAAAAAATTTGCTCCTCACACAATCAACCTTTAGACCTTTGAAAATGAGCCCTAGCATCCAATTTATATGAGTTTTGGAAGATAAACCTTGCCATTATTCTTCATTACTGAAATTATGGAAAAATCCATGATGTTTCCATGGTTTTCGATATTTTCCCCTCTTTGGATGCTTATTTAGGTTTATAAATGTCTAATTAGAGGCTTGCACCACAATTTTCCCTCTTTTTGGACTGACTCCTTCACAAAATCCGAAAACGTCCGTCAGTTACTGCGGAATATTTCCCTTTTCTTTCATGAAACATAGGTAAGGTTTCCCTTTAGGAAAGAAAGTGTGTTAATCTAGGCCCTAATGCTCCCTTCAAGAGGCAGGGATGCATTATAACTCATCCTAGCAGTCTCTGGGGTGCATTACCTTGGCAAAATAGGTCTCTATCTAGGTCAATTTCTTCCTTTCATGTGTCCTTCTCCTCTGAGCTGATGAAGATTTAATTTGTAGTGTAACACCCCCATGACAATAGACTAGGCCTAATGTATCCTTTATTGAATAGCTCCTATAACCATGTCTTCTGCTCCAACAATTAAGGTGTACTCATCCAGTAAGAGCTCTAGCCACAAGGGTTGCACTAGGTACCAAATCAATGGAAAAATATATCTCTATGGGGTGGAGAATTTAGAATTTCCTGGTAACACATCTCGGAATTCATTAATAACAGGTAGAGTATCTAAGTTTGGCTCCTCACTTTGTTTTTGAATTTTCCACATCAACCACAAACAACTAGAACCCCTTCCATGAATTTTTTTTCATTTCTGCTGCTGAGATTTTCCTAACAAATATTGGTTTTGGAATTCCTTAAATCGTTTGACTTTTTCCTTGTTGATTTACAAAAGTCATTGTTTTAGCTAAACAATTTATAATTTCCCATTTTCTTTCCATCCAATCCATTCCAATTAATATGTCGTATGATCCAAGGGGAAGTAAATTTAATTTTTTTTTGGGTGGTATACCCCTTTAAATCTATCTGACACTGCCTGACCTGGTTGGTCACTCTCTTCTTGGTACCAGTTACTAATTGTCGACCAAGTGCTGTAATATTTTTCATTCTTAAGTTTACATTTTTTTACCACTTTTGGTCCAGTATAACTTAAACTAGCCCCTGGATATATTAAAATAGAAACAAGATGGTTGGAAAGAGTACCTTCAATCTCAATCATTGTTGATTGATGTTCCACCTATATATATTCCAAGGCTATTCTTATCCTAGGAATTTTCCTAGCGATATCATTCACTCTGGTGGATTCCTAGACATATTGAATATTTTGAATAGATCTGGGGTTATTTGGACAATCTCTCATAAGATTAGGCTCACTACACCCCCAATTTTTCAACGGTTCTTTCACTTTACCACTATTATTCATTTTGACCTTCAAATCCATGTTTTTTACCCCACTCGAGAGTGTAGGAGTTGGTTCGCATTCACCTTATTGAAATATTTTCGTTGATGTCCTTTACCAAGCTTCTTAAGATATCTCGATTTTTTTTCTTAGCTCCTGCTATAGTATTGATTATGTCCTTATTTTTCTAGAGTTTAGAGCCCTGACCCCTATTTTTTAGCTATTCGTAACAAAGCTTGGCTTTC
The DNA here is from genome assembly GCA_034641835.2 of Pinus albicaulis. Taxonomy (NCBI): domain Eukaryota; kingdom Viridiplantae; phylum Streptophyta; class Pinopsida; order Pinales; family Pinaceae; genus Pinus; species Pinus albicaulis. The sequence continues at coordinate 966,622,292 of CM076583.1, read as the reverse complement.
CTTACAACTTCATCCATCATTTTTAGATTGTAAAATTTAATCTGGTCCTTGTACATTGTAGGCAAATATTCACAAACCACTGTACTTTAGCTTTTTCCTCTTTAAGGTAAGGTAAGTGCCACAAAAAATTTGAAAAAATTTCCACAAATTCATCCATAATGCACAATCCTAACCTTAATTCATGGAAATCCTTGGCATGATCATCATAATAGCAGTCATTCAAATATATTTTTTTAACCTTTCTTTGTAACTCCACCCAAGATATTGTCTTTTCCTCAAGAAGATGCACACTTTTTGCGTCCTCCCACATGAGGGAGGATTTACTTTGCAACTCATAGATGGCCAATTTCACCTTCAGTTTACTGTCATAATCATAAACCTGAAATTTTTTAATCATATTAAGTAACCAAGCCTCTGCATCTTGTTAGCCTCCACAAAGTCCCAAGGCTGAAAGGAAATTGACGGAGGTAACCTCAAAGGAAGCTTTTAGTTTGGCAACTAGCCCTACCAAACCAGATAGGGATATCTCTATGAAAAACACAACCAAGGGTTTGACTAGTGCAAGAGTGCATTTTAGGCTAGATATCTTAGCTCTATGTTTTTAAAATATTTAGGGTTTTTCTGCTAGATCGTGGATGGAAATAAGGGAACTAGGTCAAAGTATCAAAGGTTGAAACTGCAAGATATATAAAGGAGAAAGGTAGCTATGATTTTGTGATGGCTTAGGATTTTTTTGGTGTAGTTTAGGTTTTTAAAGAGGAATAATAACATAATAAGCATGTGCACCATGAATTCATTAATCAAGAAGAGAAATTACACAAAATGACATTGCTCACAAAACATAGCTTTCATGAAAAGAATTTTGCTTATAACCTCTTAGGAAAATAATTGAATATAAAATATATGGTAAGGAGACCAGTATATCATTCAAAAAAAACCATAATAGAGGGAAAACATTATCACAAACTCACAACACAAGAATTCCTGAATAATAGCTTCAACTGTCCTTTGATTTCCTGTAAAAAGTGATGAAATACAAGCTATAAGATTTCCACCCTATGATTTCCAATCATCAAAATGACTGAAAAATCCATACATATAGACTCAAAAATATTTTTCCCTCTCATGGGTCGAATCCCTCAATGTATGAACAACCCACAATATTCTCTCAAAAAAACCCTAATGTCTAGGGATGTTTAAACAAATCTTGCAAATAGAGTTAACTAAGTTTTTCCTCACAAATGAGGTAAAACATTACATCAAAGAGACTATTACAACCCCGTTTATATCATATTTACATCAAATCAACAATTAAAAAAATAGTAATTACATCATTAGACCAAGTTTCAGTGAGAAAAACTTTGAAAAAGTGCACAGAGGGAAAAGCGGAGTGCCTGGCTTGTGAGAAGCTTTAGGAGGCCTTCCCATGCTCCAAATCCATTTCTGAAAGATATTATGGAAATACGAGAATGTTTAGTTGTCATTACACACCTCACAAAAAACCGAATTGACACACCATGAGGGAGAAAATTTTATTTTCCCATAGCTACTCGCAAAAGCGCAATGCCTATTTCAAAAAAGTGGTAGAAAGTGTGTTTTTGACCACTTTTTTGACCTTTTATCTCCATGAGTTTGATAAAAATGCACCCAAAGTATATGGATTACATTTATATGTAAATATCTACCCAATAATATCAATTTTTTTGAATTTATATGCTTGAGGAGAAAGCACAGTGCCTTTTGGTTGTTCTGCAATTTCCAATTTAGCCAAAAGACACAAAAAAACAAAAATTTCCAAAATTTCTTCAAAATTTCACCAAAATTGTTCCATGAATTCATTTGATGATGTTTAATTCTATGAGAGTGGCTTCAACAAGCAATTCAAACTTATCCTTCTCTTTGTGCCTCATTAGGGTTTCCTTGAGCTTTTTCTTGAACTCCTTGATTCTTACCTTAGAGACCTAATTTCTTGTGTAGTAATGCATGACCATGTGTCTTTTCATGTTTTTGTTCCTATTTTACTTCTTGAGAAGCATTTCCATGTGGAAATTCACTCTATCAAGCCTTCCTATCTTGTATTTTTCAATTTCTACAAAGATGAGCTCATCAACTGTCATTCGAGTTCTTAGTGGAGATGCTTCTTTCTACTGCACAAGTGCCCTCTTAAGGCCTCTTGTCCTTGGTGTATTTCTTCTAACCAGATCTTTTTGATCATCTGAATCATCAATCTCAACCACTTCCTTACCCTTTACATCATCTTTTCTCAAATCAGCCTAGGGATTATTCAAGAGTAGTTGATTTACCTTTAAATTCATATTCTCTTGTTGCATGAATGAAACCAAAAAGTTGGTCTTTGACAAGATATCATAAAGTTATATAATTTCATAATTCTTTTCCATGATGATTTGCTCTGATCTATTGTTCTCTTCAGTCACCTTCAAGTCTACCATATTCATGTCAAGATGGAATGGCTTCTCATCTTGCAATGGTGCTTCATGGTGTGATGATGATCCATGTTCATTTGATGTAGGCTTGGACCTTTCAACAATATTTGGAGAAGAAAAATGCCTCTTACCTCTGACATAAGTTTGTGTCACATCTGCCCTAGGAACACTTTTGGTAGGTTTTCTTGAGAAAGCAACCTCAGCTGGTGAATCCAAGGGTGCAGTGTGACTGCTAGATTGAGCTGGAGAATACAAAAGAGAATTTGAATATACAAAACCTTCCCATGAAAAATTTATCTGTGATTTTTGATGGAAAACCAAGACCTTCACTAAGCCATGGGGAAAAAAAGTAGCATGATGATTCTCTCCCATCCTCCTTATCTTCTCTACCATCTTTACCATCCTATTTTAGAGGTAATGAGATAATTTTAGGGTTTTCACACTAGTGAAATGCATCAAGTGTATCATATGATACTGATATAACCTTTGCTTATCTTCCCTCACATGTGAAGTACCTCATGATAAATTTCATGACAGGGGCATATTTTTCCAGCAAGTGCCTAAATGGACATATGTGTTTAGGAGTTCCTTCATATGTTGGCTTCAAGTACATTTTGTAGTTGTCAAGGTCATGGTCTCATCTCTTGAACTAGTTTTATCCACTTTTTGGAATCATTGTGGCTGAGGAAATAGTATATATTGAAAGAGTCAACACCACCACTAAATTATTCACTTTGTATCTCCTCAATCTAGTGCCAAATTTACTAGTTATTTTTTCATGAAAAACAAATTTCTCAGCCTTTTGGGAAAAGGTAAGGCAACTAGCATCCTGAAATGCGTTTTTGAGGAAGGTTGAAGACATGACCTCATTTTATAAAGTGGGGTCATACCTGCTGACCTGACCTCCCTTGTTCTTCTTCTGCTCAGTAGTTTCAAGATCCATTGCTGATCCTAGCTCAATGGGAAAGGGAATTAGGGTTTAATGAAGAAAAAAAAAAGGGATTTGGGTAATTTTTTGGAATGAAGGCGGATGGAGGGTTTGAGGGCTTCCTAAATTCTAAAGAAAATTTAGGGGGGTTGGGAGATATGTTAGGGAGCATGCGAAAGTGAAAATTGAGGGAATGGATGAGGGGAGGGGATCGAAAGAGGTAAAAAATAGTCTTAACCTAGAAATATCTAGTCTAGGCTAGGGTTTGTAGAGAAATAGGGAAACTGAGGAGTAGGGTGTGGGTAAAAATATTAGGTAGGTGTATAATAGGTAGGGGAAGGTGAGTGAGCTCTAGTCTGAGGTTTTCTTTCAGCAATTTGTCAATATGAACATGAAATCAGGCAAATGAACTAGGAACCCCAGAAGAGGAAATTTCTTCTTCCAATCACAAAATGAATACACAAGAGATTATTAGGAGGGCCCACTTACCTATAAATGATATACTGGAAGTTTTTGGCTGATGTAGAATCCACTGCAAATGGTGATTTTTACCAAAATATATAAAGCAAAAAACTCAAGAGAATGTTCAGCAAAAGCACAACACGTGTGCAACACTTGTGCCAAAAGTGCAATGTTGAGGAGAAATGGCACACTTGAGCAAAGGATTTCTATTCTTTGAGGGTGAGAGTGAGTTTTCTTGCTGGAGAGGGGTTTCTTGAGGATGGAATTGGAAAATGACAACTCTTTTCGGTCTTTTGTAGCTTTGGAAATCACTTTTCACTTGCTGATCAAGTGTCCCCACCAAGTATGTTTTACCTTTTGTTTTGAAACTATAACTTTAGAACCTTTGAGAAACATATTACATTCATAATAGAAATTAAATTACACTTTAAAAAAACTTACTGGGCATTTTTCAATATTTCTGCTCCTAAGACATTTTTTATGATTTTTACCCTAAGACATAATGGTGACACTTCATGAAATGAGCTGAATGATGATCATGGTTGTGTAAATGAGATGGTGATGGAGAAATTTCAGTGGTGACTCATCAAAATGAATGATGGAAAGACCAACACATGGAATAGAAGGAGTAGTAACACACCCAAACACACTATTCAGTGAAAAAATGTTATTTGAATACCTACTGACACCATAAAAATTTGATTCAAGACCCTAAGAAAACCTTGTAAAAGCATATTTGGTCCCTGGTGACTGTCGGGATTGGTAGACACTAACATTAGTTGTAGCAGGGGATGGACGCTCCTTGGAGGTGTCAATAACACTGTAGACAAAGTAGCCTTATCCATTGGGTATGAAGTCAAAAATCAAGAGACCAAACTCAAAACTAAAAGCTGACTGAAAAACTGAACTGACTACGACTGAAACAAAACTTACAAAAATTATAAATCAGAAGAAAATCAAGGAAATCTTATGGCCTTCACATAGGTCTTCAAGCTTCGATGATTTAATTCCTACAGACTTCAACATAAAAGTAAAATTATATGTACAATGATTATGAGAAAACTCAAAAATTTGATCAAAAGAGGTAGTGCTTGAGAAGCATACCATTGAATAGTCCTCCTCCATAGTATTGTCCATCCATTTCCTCCAACCAGTAGGCATGCTTCCCTCTTGAAGCGGAAACCTTGTATGGTCCCTGCCACAAATTCTTGAACTTACCATGCTTTCATTTATCTTCATTCTGAGCATCCCAATAGTGGACTACATCCCCCATATTGAATTCATCCACATTTTTTTTCCAGTCATACACTTTCTTGATTCTTTCTTGAAGCTTAGAAGTGTTTTGAAACAATTCCTCCCTAGTTTGTTGTAAATAAATCACTTGGTTTATCTGCCACTGAACATCATTCAGTTTGTTTCCATATTCCTACAATATCTTCATGACTGGAACAACAAGAGAAGTAGTAAAGACTATATCAAATCCATACACTAACTCAAAAGGAAACATGCCTATGGACTTCTTATTACTTATTTTATCTACCCACAAGGCATTTATGAGTTTCTTATGCCATTTTTTCTTATTGACCTCCAGCATCTTCTTGATAATATTAACCAGAGACTTATTCGAAGACTTGTCCAATCCATTGCCTTGTGGGTAATATGCAGTTGAATGACCCAACTTGATATACTGCTTCTCACAAAATTCCACCATATTTTTGGACTTAAATGCATCTGCGTTATTCATGATTATCTTCGGTGGAAAACAAAATCTAGATAAGATATTGGATTCAAAAAATTGAATGATAACCAAATAAGTTTCTTTCCTGGTTGGGATTGCTTCAATCCACCTTTTAAAATAATCTGTAGCTGTCAAAAACTACTTGTACTAGGTGGATGATGAAGGATGGATCTCATCTATGAAATCGAGACCCTATTTCTGAAATGTTTCCTCGACTGATATGGGCTACAAAGGAAATGAGAGAAACTTTCTCTTCCCTTGGAAAATTTGACATTCATGACATCTCATCACAGGCTTGTACACATAAAAAAAAAGAGTGGGAAAATAGAAACCAGCCCTCAAAACTTTGTTCATTGTGGTCTTCCAGAATACATGACCACCATAGTCACCCTTGTGAAATTCATTCATCACTTCCTTCACTTCAGTTTCAACAAGACAATTCAAGAAAAGACCTCTCAGGTCTTTCCAATACAAAACAATCTCTAAAATAAAATATTTTGAATCCTTGAATTTCAATGATCTACCTTTTCTTTTAGACACACCTGATGGAGGATTTAATTGTTTCAATACATAAACAATATCATCATACCAAGGGGATGAAATGCAAATATGAGATACATGTGTCAACAAGTCATCAACCTCTTAATCAGAAAGTGCATAAATCATAATTATGTCCAACGCATGCGAATTGGATTATTCCACGAACTTTACCAAACGTTGTCCTTTGATTAGATTTGTCATCTTGATCTCTAGATTATATTCAAGCATGGTTTCAATCCATTTCCCTCGCCTTCCTTTGGGATCAGTTTACATCAGCACATATTTCACCACTGTATTTATAGAATAAGCTAGGATGTGAGAGTGTAGGATGGTTGTATCATGAATATTCATCGAGGAGTGACATCCTTGAAGTTCCAACAACCCTCTACAAGATGTGGTCCATCTCCCACAAAGGGTAATTTTCCTTTAAGGATACCTTCTTCAGATTTTAGAAATATATGCAAAGACAAATCTCCTATGTCTTCTTCCTTACTGGCATGAGGTTAAAAATACAATCTGAAAATTGAATAGGAACTATAATAACAACTTTTTAAAGTCTATTTACCTCGTTTTCGATCGATGGCAGCAGTTTAGGATTGATTCTTCTCAACTTCTGGTGGAATGGATTTTGGTTCAGCTTGATTGGGATGGTGTGTTGGATGATGTTTTTATCATACACTTTTAAATATGAATACTCCCAAGCGAATACATCAGAAAACTAACTCAAGAGATTTGTGTATTTACCTTTAAACTCAGGGGATAAAGACCTTGATAACTTGACCATCTTGTGGTTATTTGTTGTAACAATTTTTACATATTCAATACCTGATTTTGTGGGGACCATTGTTGAATTTTTGGTGACATCATCATGATCAAATAACTCTTCCAAAGGTACAAGACCTTGTGGAATGTGATTGTCCTTTAATTGCAACACCTTAACTTCAGCAACTTCAATTGCTTGATCATCTTCATTATACGCCTCATATTTTTAGGAACAACTGGGTGATGCTTCACATGAATTTCAAACTTTTTAGTAACATGAATAGGAATATTAAAATTGATAGTCTTTGTGGCAAGTGAATCAACCATAAAATTATGATTTCTAGGAGTTATAGACAATGTATATTTTGTAAAAATTTTAATAATATAAAGAACATCATTATGATAATCTCTCATCCTAGTATTTTTGGCCTAGTACTCCCCTTTTACCTATTTTATCACCAACTCAGAGTTGCCATATATTGTAATTATTTTCGTACCTAGCCTTTTCAAAATTCGGAGACTGGTTATCAAGGCCTCATATTTTGCCTCATTGTTAGAATAGTCAAAAGCTAGCTTACAAGAACAAAATATTACATTCCATGGGACTTTAAATGAATGATGTATAGGGCTACGGATCTAGATTCTGATACCAGCTACATATATTTCCAATCAACCATCGAAATCCATTGTCCAAAGACCCTCCTCATCACCGGGAAGCTGAAATTATGTGGACTAATATGTTTTTCCTTTTTGGCACAATGTATCAACTTATTCTTTACTTTATCTAACTCAACAAATATTTGCTATGATTCTACTGAATTTTTCTCTGAATTTTTTGGATGCAAGCTTTCATAATTATGATTTCTATTTTCTAGATTCAGGACCGCTTGGACACTATTTGACAATTATGAAATTTCTTCACCTTCTACAATTTGACTATCTAAATCATCAGTACTATGATCATTATACAATATGAAGGACTCTAAATCGATATGTACAATGTGAAATGGGTGATTTTTGGATTTATATTTGCTAGTGATCATGTATTTCATTTTCACTTCTCAATATAGCTTCCTAAGTTGACCAAATACCAAAATTGTAGCATATGAAGAATCAAGTTGTAGAGTACCGCTTAATTTGGCTACCCAAACCGTGAAATTAGCATGCCATACCTTGGAGGAATGTTAGAAACTACAACATCAACACATTTTTGGTAGGAATCTGATCCAAAGAGACAAGTAGGTCTTTGATAGGACAAAGGCATCAGACTCTACCCAAATTAAAAGAACAAACATCGTGATTGGCTTAGGTTATGTCTAGCCCAAACTTATCCATGATGGCATTCAGAATTAAACTGTGTGAGGCCCTAGAATCCACCATGGCATTATTTTTGAGATTCAACAAGATGATGAGCTTAGTGAAAAGAGTCGCCTTCACTAAGTGGGCCCGCAGGCTATTTTTGGGGCAAGTCTATTTTTAGACTATGTCTATTTTTAGACATGATGATCATATTTCAGAAGTTTCAGGATGCTATTTTTGGATGGTTGATCAAGTTGGAAAAATAGATGAAATTCTATTTTTAGAATATTGGGCAAAGTCTATTTATAGATCGTCAATCTAAAAATAGATGCATGTCAATTATTATTAGCTCTTAATAATAATCAGACTCTAAACAACAACTTATTCTCTTGGAGCACTTCATTTCAGTGCACAGATGTGGCACAGCAGATGACAGAAGGAATTACGCTATTCGTAAGGGTTTACTGGAGCTATTGCATTGAGGACTTAGTTAGAACTCAAGTGGCAGAGTTATGACACAGTTGGAAGAAGTAGTTATGGAGTTGTATTTAGTTTAACTCAGTTAGACTCAGTTGAGCTTGTTGTATCTAGTCTAACTGATTGATACACTAGTGAGAGTGGAGTGAATTAATTAGTTAATTAATTCACAAATAATAACTCATTAATCAACTAAAAAATATAGCATTTAACTACAGTGCATGGTAGTTTTAGTGGATACCAGTGGAGTGATAGGTGAAAGGGCAAGATAGACTATCAGATTTGACTATAGTGATGCATTGATTGCATCACACATTCAGTGGAGATGCCAATGAGGATTGCACAGTCAAGGATGGAGTAATTCGAATTCATTCGGAGCTATTCTTCAGCAGAGATTGCGCAGTGGAGGTAGGCTAGCAAGTGGCAAAGATCAATGCATGGATTTGCAAGATTAGGCCTGATTAGTGTATGACGATTGTACTGTACTGAGAGCTTGTGATAAGCTTTGTATGTTTGTATGATATTGTCATATGATCTCCATATTACTTAATATATAGTTGGATTTTTTAGCTTTAGGCTTTCCCAGTTAAAATTTTTTTTATGTGTGATTGATAATTTTTGTCTATGCTTCACATGTGTGTGCAATTAATTTTTTCCGCAAAAGATTAACAACTGGAATAGATTCAGTATCTTGCATAAAGTTAAATAGTGTGATATCAGGTGGATCTTGGACATATGCATTCTTAGTGCATATAATTTCTACATGGTATCAGAGCGTTGTTGATTGAATATTGCAATTGTGAAGTGAGTTTGTGCTGGTGGAAAATTCAAATTTGCTACAAAAGATTCTTGGTGCAAAAATCGAGCATACATTGAAATGTCTTTCAACGGGTTGATATTGGATTATGACCTTGATGGGATCTTGAATTAAATAGCTTTGAAGGACAGGATGGACGTGGTGCTGGAGGATAATGGGCTGAAGGAGTTCATCGATAGCGATGTTCCTAAGCCGGGATCTAGCGATGATGCATTACTTGATGCATGGCAAAAGAAGATTGCAAAGACGAGGACGATTATGTTGCAAGGTGTGAAGGATCACATTGTGTCTAGTATTCACAGGAAATCCACTCCGTTCTTAATGTGGAAGGCTTTTATAGACTTGTTCCAAAGCAGAAGTGACCAGAGGGAGTTGGCACTTAAAGACAAGCTCAGAAAAATGAAAATGGAGAAAGGTGACAGTATTCCAAAATACCTCACAAAGTTTGTCCACTGCAAGGATGAGATGGGAAGTGTGGGGGTTACTATTGATGAAGAAGACTTGGTGAGCTTGGCTCTCCTTGGGCTTATAAATATTTGGCATAGCTACGAATACTTTGTCAATCGACGAGAGAAACTGCCAGGATGGGAGCGACTTTGGTTGGATCTTGTGCAGGACGAGATAAGGCGGGGTAAGAGGGATGCATATTCATCAAAGAATGAAGATGAAGATAATTTCACTTTGGCTGCCAAAGCAAGGAAAGGGAAGGGGAAGAAAAATCCTTCTAAATCTGGTGCAAAAGGCAAGAAGCAGGATTTGTCTAAAGTGAAGTGTTTTCACTGTCACAAGCATGGAAATTTCGCCACTAACTATCCACAGAAGAATAAAAATAAGGAGGCTACTGGATCTACAGTTGGAGAGGCCTTAGCCTCGCAATTTGAGCTGGATTTTTCTTTGATCACATGCTTGGCTTCAAGCTGCATGGGATCGGTGTGGTATCTTGAGAATGGTGCGTCTTTCCATATGATGGGAGACAAAGAGTTGTTTAGTGACTTGGAGGAGAAGGACTTCCAGATGCATATAGAGATGGGCCATGATGGTCGGTACAATTCGACTAGCATTGGAATCATTACCTTTGAGAGGGAGTCTGGTAATCCATTCTTGTTGAAGAATTTCATGCATGTTCCAGGTCTGAAGAAGAACTTGGTCTCAGTCGCAATGGTGGAAGACAGAGGTTATGATGTTGTTTTCAGTGAGGGAAAAGCCTTCCTTCAACATAAAGCAACAAGTAAAACCAAGAAGATAGGGGTTTGAATTAATAATCTCTACAAGCTAGAGGTAGATGGCTGTGCTCCAATGGTGGGAAAACTAGAAGAAGTGGTGAGCCGAGATGAGGGTGAGTTATGGCACATGAGATTGGGCCATCTTCACCATGGCGATTTGAAAATTTTGCAGCAAATTTTTACTAGACTTCCCAAGGGTACTCTTGCATAGTCAGATCAGTGCAAAGGATGTAAAATGGGTAAGTTTTTGAAGACCACCTTGTGTAGTCAATTTAGCGTCCTAAATTGCTAACATAAATTATCAACCAGGGCTAGTAAACTGATGAAGTGTGGTGCACTATATGTGCTTAAGTGACCTCTTCCTTACTTCGTTATATGTGTTTTTCTTATTGTTTTTGGAAACAGAAATGTAATCTACCTCCGGAGTACTCTCACTAAATTAACATGCAACTAGTCTATGGGATTCTACAGCCCATCTTGTTCATGATGAATGATATTTTGGAAGAGTTTGTAAAACAGTCATGGCTGTATTATCCAATGCAATTGAACACAAACGTAAAAATGAAAGCAAATAAAAAAATCTAAGACACCACAGCTATTTCTTACTCATTGTTATGATATTTTGGAAGAGCTTTGTAAGAGTAAGAATGGCTATGCCACTTAGTGTAAACAAGAAAATAAAACTTACAATACCACAGTTATGTCTTATTCATCATAATGATATTTTGGAAGAGTTTATTAGAATAAGTCTAACTGTGATAATTAACAAAAGGAATTGCAACAAAAAATGCTAATTAACTCAACATAATACAACCAAATCTTTTTCATCTAATAATGATATGTTGGAAAAGCGTTTTAAGAAAAATAATGATTGTAAGATAATGAGGATCTTTTAATCTAATTGCAAAACAGAAAACGATAATTAACTCAACATGATACAACCAAATATTTTTCATCTAATAATGATATTTTGGAAGAGCGTTTTAAGAAAAAGAATGATTGTAAGATAATGAGGATCTTTTAATCTAATTGCAAAACAGAAAATGCTAATTAACTCAACATAATAAAACCAAATCTTTTTCATCTAATAATGATATTTTGGAAGAGCGTTTTAAGAAAAAGAATGATTGTAAGATAATGAGGATCTTTTAATCTAATTTCAAAACAGAAAATGCTAATTAACTCAACATAATACAACCAAATCTTTTTCATCTAATAATGATATTTTGGAAGAGCGTTTTAAGAAAAAGAATGATTGTAAGATGATGAGGATATTTCAGTTAAATAAATAATGCAAGACATGAATTAAAAGCTACTTATCTAGAAAGCATGTAGAAGCCTCCTTGGATAGCAGGGGCCCTCTGCTACCAATTTGGTGAAGTCCTTCAGCTCCTTAAAGTTGTAATCAAAACATCATCAAAGAACTGAATTTCTCTATTAAAAATCTCACAAATCTACATCCCATTCCACTTTTAACTTTGTTACAAAAGACTCCTATTTTCTCCTACTTCTTCATTAACCATGATAGGAGAAAGCTTCTCCTATTTATACAAAATATGAGGAGTCATCTCATTAATGAGAGTCCATGAATCTCTCCCTTCATCTCTAGAGTTACAATCAAAATAGGAAATGATAAGACACATGTCTTTCTAGAGTTTCAACACAACTAAGAAATGAGACACATATCCTCTTAGAGTTTCAATACAACAAGGAAGTGAGACACATATCCTTTTAGTGTTTCAATACAACAAGGAAGTGAGACACATGTTCTCATGATACCATGATCTTCTCCAACCAAATTCGAATTTGGCCTTAGAGTGCCACAGAAGGGTCTTCTAGAAGTCTCCTTTTTGACCTACACATGTCACAAAACTCACAACACATATATAGATATATGAAAATATGTTAATTTTCTAGTTTCTAATCATACATTCACTTTAAATACATAAAATAAATAACTTTGGAAAACAAGGATCCTAACCCATATATTTATGAAAAATGGTTACTTGATGTAGGGCTTTAGGTTAGATGGATATGAAATAAGATCTAGATGGTTATGACATAATGGATATGTGTATGAATATGGAAAACACTTTTGAGACTCAACACACCTTTCATGAGAAGGAGAATCGTGCTTCGGTGATCCTGGGGAGAATTCACACATACGTGTGTGGACCATTCTCAGTTTCTTCAACAGCGAAACATAGGTATTATGGGATATTTTTTGATGAATTTTCTCATAAATGTTGGATATTCTTCATGCAAAAGAAGAGTGAAATGTTCTCAAAGTTGTGTGAGTTCAAGGCATTGGTGGATAAGGAGTCGGGGAAGAAGGTGAAATCACTAAGGAGCGATAATGGTGGTGAATACATCTCGGGCGAATTCAAAGACTTATGTAGAAAAGAAGGAATTCGAAGAGAACTCATAGCACCTCATAACCCATAGCAAAATGGGGTTGCGGAGAGAAAGAACAGAACGATCGTGGGTGCTTCACGAGCAATACTGCATGACCAGGGCCTACCAATGCACTTGTAGGCAGAAGCATGCAACACTATGGTTTATGTGAAAAACTGTTGTCCTCATAGAGTACTTAGAATGAGTACACCTGAGGAATATTTTACTAGTAAGAAGCCTGATATTTCTCATTTGAATATTTTTGGCTCACCTGTTTACATTCATGTGACGAAGGATGCCAGGAAGAATTTGGAGTTGGCTGCAGAAGTTGGGATATTAGTGGGGTACACAGAAACACCCCATAACTATCGTGTGTATTTTCCAAACAGTCGAATGACTGTTATGTGATGAGATATAAAATTCAATGAGGTGAAAGCCATGAAGTTGTCACTTGAGAGGGAGCTACACTTACATGCGGAGGAGGAAATTATTGTTCTCAAATATGAGCCTCTGGATGTGGATCAGCCACAAGAGGAGATTCATGGAGTGGAGGAGTACACTTATGTAGAACCAAACATCAGACAAGGCAGGAACTACACCACATAAGCTGAGAGACTGAAGGTGGATGCGGCACAGAATGTAGGAGTTCCTACATCATAGAGTAGACAGAGACAGTCACCTGACCGATATATTGGATACATGGCTCTTATGATAAAATGTATTGTGACAGATCCATCTTCTTTCGAAGAAGCAGCATAGGAGCCCACATGGGTAGATGCCATGGTGGAGGAGTATGACTCCATTGTCAGAAATAGTGCTTGGGAGATTGTTCCAAGGTCGGTGGGAAAATCAGTTGTAGGATCAATATGGATCTATAAGGTAAAGCAAGCTGCTGATGGGAGCATCGAGAAGTATAAGGCAAGATTTGTTGCCTGGGGCTTCTCACAGATTGAGTGGATTGACTATGAAGAAACCTTTGCACCTGTCGCACGGTATTCTTCCACACAGACCATCCTTGCTCTCTCAGTGCAGATGGGTTGGCACATTCATCAGATGGATGTGAAGACTGTGTTCCTTAATGGGATCATTGAGGAGGAGGTGTACATTGAGCAACCTGAAGGATTTGAGATATTTAGCAATGATTTGCATGTGTGCAGGCTCAAAAGAGTGTTGTATGCGCCGAAACAAGCACCCTGTGCTTGGTACACTCAGATCGATAGCTATTTCACTGGACTTGGCTTCACCAAGAGTGAGGTGGATGCAAAACTGTACCAGATTGTGGTTGAGGGTAAGCTTTTTATCATTGTACTTTATGTTGATGATTTGATACTAATAGCTGATGAGCAGTTGATACACTCATGCAAGGCAGATCATGCAAAGGAGTTTAAGATGAGGGATTTAGGCCTCCTTCATTATTTCCTTCAATTGGAAATATGGCAGCGGGAAGGTGAATTGTTTGTGTATCAAGGCAAGTATGCTTGGGAGATACTAGAGAAGTTTCACATGCAAGGCTGCAAGCCTATCGATGCTCCTCTTCTATGAAATTGGAAGAAAGAGGATGCTACATTGGTAGACGTAGTGGACGCCACTGTTTATCAACAGTTGGTGGGTTCACTCATGTATTTAGTCAATACAAGACCAGACATATGCTATGCGGTGAACTAGCTTTCACAAGCGATGGTTAAGCCTACCAAGCTCTTTTGGAAGGCAGGCAAGCATGTCCTGATATATCTCAAGGGCACATCTGAGTATGGTTTATGGTAGAGACAGATGGATGAGGTGAAGTTACATGGCTTCACGGATGCAGATTGGGCAGGAAGCCCAATAGACAGAAAGAGCACATCAGGAGGGATTTTCAGTATCGTATCTATGGCAGTTTCTTGGTACAACAGGAAACAAAGATCTGTGGCACTCAGTTCAGTGGAAGCAGAATACATGGTAGCAATTTTAGCTACATGTGAGGCCATCTAGATGAGGAATATTCTAGTTGGTTTGTTCGGTTCACATTTAGATCCCACGGTGATTCATTATGATAATCAGAGTTGCATTAAACTCTCATTTAATCTTGTGTTTCATGATAGATCTAAAAATATTTATATCTGGTATCATCATATCAAATATTGTGTGCAGCAGAATATCATGTTGCTTCAGTACATTCCCATGCAGGATCAGGATGCAGATATTCTGACGAAGGCGCTCATCCGGAGAAAATTCGAATACCATAGAGGCAGGATCGGTGTGAAGGATAATCACTATATTGTTGAGAGGGAGTGTTGAGATTCAACAAGATGATGACTATTTTTGGCGCAAGTCTATTTTTAGACTATGTCTATTTTTAGACCTGATGATCATATTTCAGAAGTTGCAGGATGCTATTTGTGGATGGTTGATCAAGTTGGAAAAATAGATGAAATTGTATTTTTAGAAAATTGGGCGAAGTCTCTTTATAGATCGTCAATCTAAAAATAGATGCATGTCGATTATTATTAGCTCTTACTAATAATTAGACTCTAAACAACAACTTATTGTATTGGAGCACTTCAGTTCAGTGCACAGATGTGGCATAGTAGCTGACAGAAGGAATTACGCTATTCCTAAGGGTTTATTGGAGATATTTCATGGAGGACTCAGTTAGAACTCAAGTGGTAGAGTTATGACACAGTTGGAAGAAGTAGTTATGGAGTTGTATTTAGTTTAACTCAGTTAGACTCAGTTGAGCTAGTTGTATATAGTCTAACTGATTGATACACTAGTGAGAGTGGAGTGAATTAATTAGTTAATTAATTCACAAATAATAACTCATTAATCAACTAAAAAATACAACAGTTAACTACAGTGCATGGTATTTTTAGTGGAGACCAGTGGAGTGATAGGTGAAAGGGTAAGATAGACTATCAGATTTGACTATACTGATGCATTGATTGCATCACACACTCAGTGGAGATGCCAATGAGGATTGCGCAGTAAAGGATGGAGTAATTCAAATTCATTCAGAGCTATTCTTCAGCAGAGATTGCGCAGTGAAGGTAGGCTAGCAAGTGGCAAAGATCAATGCATGGATTTACAAGATTAGGCCTGATTAGTGTATGACAATTGTACTATACTGAGAGCTTGTGATAAGATTTGTATGTTTGTATGAGATTTTCATATGATCTCCATGTTACATAATATATAGTTGGGGTTTTCAGCTTCAGGCTTTCCCGGTTAAAAAATGTGTTATGTGCGATTGATAATTTCTGTTTATGCTTCACATTTGTGTGCAATTGATTTTTTACACAAAATATTAACAACTGGAATAGATTTAGTATATTGCATAAAGTTAAATAGTGTGAGTTCAGGTGGATCTTGGACATATGCATGTTTAGTGCATATAATTTCTACAATTATGGATAATATAATCATGAATACTCAAGCTAATATAAAAGGGAGGGACTTCACTATCTTCAATATTTCCATCTATAGTTGGAAAAAATACAAGTTCGGGATCGTCATAATTGACATTGACCATGTCTAACATGTGATATACTATCAACATCTTGGAAATATGAGATTTATATCAATCATTCTTTACAAGCTCGGTGGGGGGACTATAAACCTTTAACTTAGAAATTTCACTCTCTAAGCTAAACAAGTTAGATTATTTCTCTACCTCTTTTAAAATGGTATCCCACTTTTCAGGCTAATATTTTGTTGAATATTCCTTTCTTTGTAATTCCTTACCCTTCTTTGATTTACTTCTATATGGCTCACAGTTATTGATCTGATTTATGGTAGCTAGCTCCTTCTCCTTCTTTGGACTAGCTTGGGAAGTTTGTTTGGGCTGAGTATCTTTTTGCTGAGCTTTCCTCTTTTGAGTAGAAGTAATAGGAACATCTCAGTTTCTCAAACTGTACTATCTCTACACTTAGCTAAGAGCATTTAGGTACCCCCTTTGATAGTCTTCAGATTGTACTGCCAACCCATCATCATTTTCAACGACATATTTTTGGTCATCCAACACATATGTTTCCTAGGTATACTCATCATCTTCTGTAAGGACGATAGTGTCATGACCTTTTGAAAAGAAATGGTTCTCTTCAACAAGAGCATCTTCATCTTCAGGTACTTGGGTGTAATTTTTTTTAATGGAGTGCAGAATTGTTGTTGATCTTACTAATCTAGAGCTCTCTATTCTCTGTGTTTAATCCTGAACTGTGGTTTCTGTTGTTATTCTCAGAAATTGAGATTTCGGGTTTGATTGTTTGACTACCTTTGAAATATGGACATCCTATCTACCATATTCTCCATAGTTCTAATCAAACTATCCAACTTTTCTTCGGATGAGGATGATGGTTCTTCCTTAATTGTAACTCTCTTTTCAAATTTTCTTTTTGATTTCTTGAGCAATAGATTACCTTCAACATTGATCCCATTTCTTTGCATTTCTTCTAGTGAGGTAGAATTTATTTCTCTTAGATGATATGCCATATTAGGGTCAAAGGCATCTGAATAATGAAACAAGTCCAAGTTAGGTGGAGGTTTTATATTGGAGGGAATGGAATTGTACACCTTAATGAAGTGGGTAGTATAGTCTTGAACTGATTCATTATACTTACTTTTTAATGAGTTATACTCGGCCAATATCTACATAGGATTTTTCTTTTCCTCCCACTTAGCGAGGAAAATATCTATTAACTACTGTGAATTTTGCACTGAACCAGCTGCCATAGCTCTAAACCACTTTTCCACTTCTCTTGAGACACTATGAGAAATAATTCTCATCTTTGCATCATCATTATCTACCTCTTCTAAATCGACGAAATTTGTGATTTTTTCAAAGTGTTGCCTAGTTGTAACCTGACTAGTTCCATCAAAAAGAGGTAGCTTTTTCCCATAGTTCTGAGGTAAATCAGTGAGTTGTCATGGAAGAACTAATGGAGCAAATCAACAAATAGTTTTACTAGAATATAGGCTTGTAGTTACATCACAAAGTGTTAGTATGAGAGGTGGTTGTGTAGGAATAAGTGTGGATGATGTATAAAAAACCAATGTGATGGGATGTAGAAGTAGCATGAATAGATGAAGTTGAAAGAGGATCTGTAGACAAGAGCTCATGTTGATATTGTATGAAAGCCTTCTCATAGATATATTGAATATGTTTTGCTAATTTTTTAATTTTATCAAATTGACTCCAAACCTTCCTATAAAAATCTCCTTCTGAA
The DNA here is from genome assembly GCA_034641835.2 of Pinus albicaulis. Lineage (NCBI taxonomy): Eukaryota > Viridiplantae > Streptophyta > Pinopsida > Pinales > Pinaceae > Pinus > Pinus albicaulis. Next base: position 966,604,007 of record CM076583.1, on the reverse strand, counting down.
TTAGATTCTACGAATGAGAAACTTGTTTCAAGTTTCAAAGGGTTGAATAAAATTTCAGATAGATATGTTATTTAATATAACCTTAAAGAATCAAATACAATTTCAGACAAAGATGTTTCAGATTTGGATCTAAATAGTGATAACTCGAACTTTAGATCAAAACGAATATCTTCAAGTGAAAGAAATTCTAAAGGTAAAGGTGTAGACCTTACCAAAGTAGATGAAATTGACTAAATCTCTGAATTGTAAGGTCTTTTTTTTCTCATGAATCCTTTCAAATATTCAATGGGATAAGCTGTATGTGGATCTGGATTTTATCATGTATGCCTTTTAGGAGTCAGTGTTGACTTGTTTCTTCACTTTGGCTCTCTACAACTTGAATCGACCTTCTTGGAAACGAGGTCCTGTGAAATATTCCTAATTAGCCCAAGCTAACAGGAATATTCAATTTTGTTTTTCTTTTCATGTTTATGAATAAAATTGTGAAGGAGGACCAATAATAACTCCTAAACATCAAAATAAATCGATGCTCAATGTGAAACAAGCTAAATTTGAGCTACTTTCATAAACACACTTAAGTGTGAGCGAGGCTAGGGAAATTGACTGGGTCAATAGGACCAAATCCACAACATTGTCTACATGCAATGTATCTCCCAAAGGCACAACATAGTTCATGTTGGAGGTCACTCATGTGAACAAGGATAAATCATCAAGGTGGTTTATGGTTTGACAAGATTTCCAAATTATAAAAGGAGGAGCAGGACACCAAGGAGAGGGTTGATTATTTGATATTTATAAAGGTGTTGTCTGTTTAGACATCCCTCATTCTCTAGCTGTTTAGCTAAGAATAATGTTGTTCAGCACTTGGGTGTTCCTGGTCGGGAATCCCACCTCCTTTCTTGAGTAGATCTTGGAGGAGACTTTTTATATCTTGTCCGCTATCAGGCTTGGGCCAAGCTTCATCTTCCAACCAAAATTCAGATCTTGTTGAGGGTTTGATTTTTTTTGTAATCTATAGTAGTGGAAGCTAGATTTATTCATATCTAGGAAAATATAGTGCCTCTTCTCAGTGAGTGTGTCTTTTAACCTCCTTGAAGAGTGTATTGGATCATCAGGGCTGCATTTTCAGATCAAGGCATCAGGCCTAATCACTACTGAAGCTAACAGTACAGTTTTCCCTTCCATACTACGTTATCTGCAAGAGGAAATTTTCAAGGTGTTTTGACTGCCATTTGGAGGAGAGATCTCCGGTGATAGGATTCTCCCTTTCACTATGGTGATCCATGGATTGGCCAAAAAATACATGTTTGTTTCAGATCCGAGTTACTTCTATTTTTTATTTACTGCAGAATTTCTGAATATTGCTGCAGATTTGTAATTCTAAATCTCAGATCTACTCCCGTACCTTCATGTTTTGATCAAAACCCCAAGGGGAAATTGTGGAGGAACTCATCTAGTGTACAGATCTGATATAGATCTATATTTTTGTACACACATTTGTTATAAACCTAAATTTTAATATACATCTGATTCAACCCATGAAATAATGGTGTCAAGCTTTGCAGTCTCAATATGTTGTTGCAGCACCTCAATCTTGAGGGTTTCTTCATGTAATTCTTCTTTTTATCTATTGTACATTGTATGAACCATGATATAGATATTATTTACTGATTTCCATAACATATTGCATCCATCACCTTCAGAAAATCATGCTTCCTGTGCTACTTGTAATTCTAGATCTCAAATCTACTCATGTACCTTCATGTTTTGATCAAAACCCCAAGGGGAAATTGTAGAGGAACTCATCTAGTGTACAGATATGATATAGATCTATATTTTTGTACACATATATGTTCTAGATCTGAAATGTAATATACATCTACTTAAGCCCATGAAATAACGCTTTCAAGCTTTGCAGTCTCAATATGTTGCTGCAGTACCTCAATCTTGAGGGTTTCTTCATGTAATTATTATGTTTATCTATTCTACATTGTATGAGCCATGCTATAGATCTGATTTATTGATGTACATACCATTTTATGTCCATCACCTTCAGAAAATCATGCTGCCTGTGCTTCAGTAATTTCTGCAGTAATTAAGTCATGGGGATTGGGCATTTTTAAGCCATATCGGGAGTGGGGGACCTGTTTAACATAGCTAGAGTCATTTATTTTTGCTTAAATTTGGTATGTGAGTCCCACATGAACTAAGATATGAGATACCACCATCACTTGCCCTTATTTTTACGCTTACCTTTGAAATTAACCTTTTTTGGGCATAAATGTTTTCTTTTCCCCAACTTTTGGCTCATAAAATGAAGTCCAGTTTATTGCTGTTGCTTGGATTGATGGATATGTGTTTTTAACCTATCCTATGAGTTTTTTTTATGCTTAATATCCATTACTGTGTTTATACATTGTTACAGTCCCTCATTGGGCATTTATCAAGCCATACTAGGTGTGGGAGGCCTGTTTGCCCCACCTAGAAGGATTATTTTTTGATATCCTCTTGTATTTTGGAATTAGATACTTATATCAAAGGGATCCAAGTGGTGGTTTCAAATCCTGTAGCATGCATTCCTAGAAAACGCATTTTCCAATCATGTCTTGCTGACAGTTCCCATTTTGGGATATTATAGTGGTATCAAAGCATGATCTCTGGATCAACCTGTGAGATCTAGCCATCAGAAGAATAAATAAGAATACTGAATAAATATTACACAAAGGACAAAGAGAAGATTTTTTCTAACACTTTCTCTCAAGTCATCCATGAATTGGAGGAAGAAATCAGGGGAATAAGAAGGGGAAGACATGCAAATCCGTCATGGAGTTCCTCTCATGAAGAAAGCCCCAATACTTGTTATGCTGTGTGTGAGCATATAGCCACACAATATGATCTAAAATGCTATAACATGCCTACATTCTTGTTGAGAGAAAGAGGAGAAGGAGGAATGACAGAAGAAGAGATCTCCCTGCTTCTTTTCCAAACCTTGGAAGGTATTAAAGAATATCTCAAGGAGATGGAAGGGAAGGAGTGTAGAAGATTTCTGGAAGGGTTTGAAACAATCCCTAACTATTCTCATGGTGGCTATGAGCATTCAGCGACACATGCAGATCCACAACGCAATCTCTTGCCCACATTTGCTGCAAGAAGGATGGAGGGAGAAGATCCATCACCACATGGAGGTGGAAGGGGAGCCATTGCTTCTTCTAAAATATCCCTTGAATATTTACAAGGAGTTGCGAATGATTCAACATGTGGGAACCAAAACACAATTCTGGAGCAACATGCAGTAGCATTGGTGGATTTTGAGATGGGAGGAAAGGAAGAGAAGAAGGATCAACATCAAGGGATGATGAGCATTCACCCTTATATATTTCAGAATAATTATACACAAAGGAAGGAGACTGCACTACACAAAGAAGAGAGGAAAAAATCAGTCCACTCATACATGCAGTCCACTTCAGACTTTTATGTCTCACTACATGGAGGCATTCCACCTGGGAGGCCACCAGATCTAGAATTGGTGAGAGACATCTTGCCTCTTGGTTCACCATTCTTGGATTGCAGAGAGGTGATGATTTTGGAGGATGACTTTGGCATGAGGGATGTGAAATTAGCAGGCAACAACATGAGGAGAGCTTCATATGCTAGATCACTAGTGTCGTCTCTTAGGAGGATTGATCCCTATTGGAGGTCTCAGCTTTTGGTAGAGTACTCCAAGGATCTTGGTACATGCATGATTCTTGATGACCTCGATGGAGATGATAGATACATAGTGGATGATGTGGTCATGTATTCCTATGGCAGGATCTTCTTGACTAGATCTTCTAGTCTCAAGGAGAAGTTGCTACATGTAGCACATGAGGACTTCTCTTCCATGCACTTTGATGCATATTTCCATTTTATGGAGGAGTTCACTTGGGAGGGCATCCATCATGACATGTTTCAGCATATGGAGAGATGCATAGCCCTGATGGTAATGGAGAGGAGGTCACATCCACTTCCCTACTCGTTAGAGGTGAGGGAGAAATTACAGTTGAGCCATTTCAGCGCAAGATCTCAAGTACATGATGGAGGAGGTATAATTTCACATTTTGGATTGTACTTATTTTCCTTGATTGAGAAGAATGATGTATCAAGAAAATTTGTTCCTTCTTGCATGTTGTATAATAATGTACTTGCAGCCTTTTGTAGCATTGAGATTGGCTATCTCATTGGTGGTTTTTGAGGGAAGCCACATGATTCTTGGTGTGCACCATTGACACCATATTGTAACTTCATGTTTCCATCTTATGAGATGATTGTGGCAGCAAAAAAGTGGCTGGTGAAGCACTTGTTATTTCTTATTTTAAGGCAGGCAAAGGATGCACTATGTTGGTTCCATGAGTGGAACTATGATTCACTCTACGGTTGTCATGTGACAGCTTATTTTCAATTGTTTTTGCTTCCATGTATTGCTGAAATTTCTATGTTCATGGGAGGCTTTGTTTGGAGAGTGGGAGTATGATTCTCCCTACTATTCATGTTGTATGTTTCAGGAGGAGCAATGGGCAAACCATGATTGCCACATCACAACTCTTTTATTCATATAGAGTAAGCCATTAGAAGAGCTTGAGTTCTTGGAGGAGGAACTTCATGGTTGAACTATTTGATGGGGTGGCTTGGGCCATTCTTGGAGGCCATATAATTTCAGCCCAAGGGCATAAACAGCCCCGTACTTACCATAAATGGAGAGAGAAACAATTTGAATGGGAAAATCTAAACTCTCCATTCAACCCCAACACATTGCATAGATCTGGAGTTGAAGTTTTCTTTGATGAACTACCTAAAATGGATCATTTCATTTGGATGATTGCATGGGTGAGGGACTCACTCATTGGGAACAAGACTTCCCATGTTTTCATCACTCCTACCTTGAGGAGGCCATTAAGAAAAAAGGTGATCACCACTTGTACCTTCCATTTTATCATGATGTACACTCTATTATCTTACACTAGGAGGGAATCATTGGAGAACAGATTCATTGCCTATCATTTTCAGCCATGGTGGGATCCATCGATGAGGCCACAAGAAGGGGAAGGGAGAAAATTTTTCTCTACCTTGTAGTTGCTTGAGGACAAGCAACATTTTGAAGGGGGTGGGGGGGAGGCTGTAATATTCCTAATTAGCCCAAGCTAATAGGAATATTAAATTTTGTTTTTATTTTAATTTTTATGAATAAAATTGTAAAGGAGGACCAATAAAAACTCCTAAACATCAAAATAAATCGATGCTCAATGTGAAACAAGCTAAATTTGAGCTACTTTCATAAACACACTTAAGTGTGAAGGAGGCTGGGCCAATTGACTGGGTCAACAGGACCAAATCCAGATCGCTATCTACATGCAATATATCTCCTAAAGGCATAGCACAGTTCATGTTGGAGGTCACTCATGTGAATGAGGCTAAATCATCAATGTTGTTTAGGGTTTGACAAGATTTCCAAATTATAAAAGGAGGAGGAGGACACTAAGGAGGGGGTTGATTATTTGATATTTCTAAAGGTGTTGTCTATTTAGACATCCCTCATTCTCTAGCTCTTTAGCTGAGAATAGTGTTGTTTAGCACTTGGTTGTTCCTGGTCAGGAATCCCACCTCCTTTCTTCAGTAGCTCTTGGAGGAGACTTGTTCTATCTTGTCTACTATTAGGCTTGGGCCAAGCTTCATCTTCCTGTTGAGCCCTAAAAATGTATTCTCTTTTTCCAAAATCCATTTCATTTCATCATTCCTTTATCATTTTATAGACCTAAAGATCAATAAGAATGATTAAAATCACTTAAGGAATACATGCAATGACTAACTTGTTGCACTTTTATTATTTTGTTGTCTTAATGATTTCTGAGCAGTTTTAGCTACAAAATGCAGTCATTCTGGAGCCAGTCAAACGTTCCGTAGCAATTTTGGTGTTTGAACATGTTACAAGTTTCATTTGAAGAAAAGGTGTATACGGTTAGATTCTAAATCTTTCCTACATCATTCCTTGTCATCCACGAAGGCTGAGTCAATAACTGGAGATGCTTATGCACGTGGTCAAAACAAAAGTCCAAGAAGCTAATTTCTATAAGGATAAGGACTCTTGATTTGCTTTCAGCAAATCACGAGTCCTAAAAAGGAGTTTTAGTTTTATTTTGACTTTAGAAGTACACATGTGCCTAATTTCATTCAATATCAGTTATGTAATTGGCTATAAATTTAGCTCGGTAAGACCGAGAGAGAGAGTTGATACTTATTTCACCTATACTGTGATACTTTGTTTTTAAGTATTGTTGATAATAAAAAGGAGCATAACTCTGATGTTGTTCTAAACACAACTTTGAGGAGTTAAATATTTCTATGCCAAATTGATAGCATAGGGCCCCTACTATCCAAGGAGGCTTCTACATGCTTTCTAGATAAGTAGCTTTCAATTCTGTTCTGTTATATTTCTTACTTGGACAATTTTCTGAGTTCATATCTTTTAGTATCATGTCTTACATTGTTTGTTTAAATAAAATATCCTCATGAAGTTATAGTTGGTCTTTTCTCGAGCTTTTCCAACATATCTCTATTCAATGAATGGATTTAATTGTAACATCTTGAGTTACTAGCACGCTAGTTTTTGTCATTTAGATTAAGAAGACCCTCATTATCCTACAACCATTCTTTTTCTTAAAGCTTTTCCAACATATCACTATTATATGAATAAGATTTGGTTGTACTATATTGAGTTATTAGCATTTCCTGTTTTGAAATTAGATAGAAGATCCTCATATTATTACAAACAGTCTTTTTCTCAAAACTGTTCTAATAAATCTCTAAATCACAGAAAAGATTTAGTTGTAATACTGTGGGTTATTGCTTGCTTGTTGTTTAGAAGATCCTTATCACATTATATATAATCTCCTTCAATAAACTCTTCCAATAAATCTCTAGCTGATGAACGAGATCTAGTTGTAATGTCATAAGTAGTTCCAAATATTCCATAGGATATCCTTAGTATATTGTAGCAATATTCTTCTCAAGCTATTCCAAAATACCTCTATCATATGAATAAGATTTCACTATAATATTCTAAGTTTCTTTCTATTTTAGGAAGATCCTCAGCACATTGGAGTTTAATCTCTTTCACAAATTATTCCAACAAAATTCTAACTAAATGAATCAGGTTGAATTATAATGTTTTGAGTTACATTTCATGTTAATTTGCAAGTTATAACATCCATGGATTAGGATACTATGTTTTTTCACCATTTTTCTAATTAGGGACATAATTTACAGCTAAACTTTGTTTTAATTCTAAGGTTTCCTTTTCTTTTCTTTTTGACATAGATTTGATTTCATCTTCTGAGCATAGAAAAACATACTAAAATTCAAACAAAAAAAAACTCAAAAACATCAATAAAATATTGAAAACAATGAAATAAGAATAAGGATATTTAGGCACATATAGTGCAAGTACACCTCATTAGTTTACTAGCCTTGGTCGATAATTTATGCTCTCAATTTAGGACACTAAATTGACTAAACACTTCCAACCACAATTCAGATCCTGTTGAGGGTTTGATTTTTTTTGTAAGCTGCAGCAGTGGAAGCTAGATCTATTCAGATCTAGGAAAATCTAGTGCCTCTTCTCAGTGAGTGTGTCTTTTAACCTCTTGGAAGAGTGTATTGGATCAAAAGGGCTATATTTTTAGATCAAGGCATCAGGCCTAATCACTACTAAAGCTAACAACATAGTTTTCCCTTCCATACTGCGTTATCTGCAAGAGGAAAGTTGCAAGGTGTTTTGACTGCTATTTGGAGGAGAGATCTTTGGTGATAGGATTATCCATTTCATTGTGGTGATCCATGGATTGGCCAACCAATCCATTTTTGTTTCAGATATGATTTACTTCTGTGTTTATTTACTGCATAATTTTTGAATATTGCTGCAGACTTGTAATTCTAGATCTCAGATCTACTCCTGTACCTTCATGTTTTGATCAAAACTCCAAGGGGTAATTGTAGAGGAACTCATCTATTGTACATATCTGATATAGATCTATATTTTTGTACACAGATCTGTTCTAGATATGAAATTTGATATATAGCTACTTCAGCCCATGAAATAATGTTGTCAAGCTTTGCAGTCTCAATATGTTGTTGTAGCACCTCAATATTGAGGGTTTCTTCATGTAATTATTATGTTTATCTATTGTACATTGTATGAACCATGCTATAGATATGATTTACTGATTTTCATACCATATTATATCCATCACCTTCAGAAAATCACACTGCCTGTGCTTCAGTAATTTCTGCAGTAATTAAGTCATGGGGATTGGGCATTTTTAAGCCATACCGGGAGTGGGAGACTTGTTTAACATAGCTACAGTCATTTTTTTTTGCTGAAATTTTGTATGTGAGTCCCGCATGACCTAAGATATGATATCCCATGTCCCATGAGTTTATTTGACGCAGCATATCCATTACTATGTTTATACATTGTTGCAGTCCCTCATTGGGCATTTATCAAGCCATACAAGGTGTGGGAGGCCTGTTTGCCCCACCTAGAAGGATTTTTTTTATATACTCTTGGATTTAGGACTTAGATACTCAGATATAAGGGATCCAAGTTCTGGTTTCAAATCATGTAGCATCCATTCCTGGAAAATGCGTTTTCTAGTCATGTCTTGCTGACAGTTACCATTTTGGGATATTACATCCTATCACCCACATGCCTAGAATCCAATGAAAATATAGTAATACACCCAAGTAATATCCATCCCTTCTCTCCTTGGAAACAATGCCATAAATTTTAGCCTCCACAATGTCCCAAGGCTAAAAGAAAATTGACGGAGGTAACCTCAAACCAAGCTTTTAGTTTGGCATCTAACCCTACCAAACTAGAGAGGGTTCTCTCTATTAAAAACATGGCTAAGGGTTTGACTGGTGCAAGAGTGGATTCTATTCTAGATAGATCAGCTCTATGGTCTTGAAATATTCAGGGTTTTCCTGCTGGATCAAGGATGAAAATTAGGGAACTAGGTCAAAGTATCGAAGGTTGCAGCTACAAGAGATATAAAGGAGAAACAGAGCTATGATTTTTTCATGGCTTAATATTTTAACGGTGTAGTGTAGGTTTTGAAAGAGCAAGAAGATCTTAACGAATATTTGCACCATGAATTCATTAATCAAGAAGGAAAAATACACAAAATATCATTCCTAACAAAACATAGAATTCGTGGAAAGAATTATTCTTATAATCTCTTAGGAAATCACTGAATATCAAAGATATGATAGTGATACAAGTACATCATTCATATAAAACTATAATAGAGAGAGAAAATTATCACAAAATCACAACACGAGAATTCATGAATAATAGTTGCAACAGTCCTTTGATTTCCAGTAAAATGTGATGAAGTACAAGCTACAATATTTCCACCCTTTTATGTCCAACCATCAAAATGAATGGAAAATCCATACATATAGACTCAAAAATAGTTTCCCCTCTCTCAGGGGTCAAATCCATAAGTGTAGGAACATCTCACAAGATTCTCTCAATAAAACCCTAAAGTGTAGGGAGGTTTGAAAAACCCCTCCAAATAGAGTTGAGTAAGTTGTTCCTAATAAATGAGGTCAACCATTACATCAAAGAGACTATTACAAGAAAATTTACATCATTTACATCACATCAGCAATAAAAAATACTAATTAGATCATTATTCCAAGTTTCACTGAGAAAAACCTTGAAATGTGCACACAGGGAAAATAACAGCTCCTGAATGATAAAGTGCAACGCACTTCTGATAAAGCACAACACCTATATTTTGAGAGCCATTTGGAGGTCTTCCCATGCTCTAAATCCACTTCTGAAATATGTTCTGGAAATATGAGGATGTATATTTTTCATTAGACACCTCAAGAAAACCAATTGGACACTTCATGAGTGAGAAAAATTGATTTTCCCACAGCTACTCCCAAAACTACAATGCATATATCAAAATAGTGGCAGAAAGTGTGCTTTTGACACCTTTTTTGACCTTTTCTCTCCACCACTTTGTTGAAAAGGAACCCAAAGTAGATAGCTGACATGTATAGGTCAATATATACCTAGGGATATCATTTTTTTATCATTTGGATGCCTGAGAAAAAAGCACAGCGCCAAGGCATTGGGATTTTGGCTATTCTACAATTTCCAATTTAGCAAAAAAACACAAAAAAAACAAAAAAGTAAACAATTGCTTCAAAATTTAACCAAAATTGTTCCATGCAGTCATGTGATTATGTGTCATGCTATGAGAGAGGCTTAAGCAAGAAATCCAACGTATCCTTCTATTTTTGCTTCATTAGGTTTTCCTTGTGTTTTTTCTTCAACTGATTGATTCTTACCTGAGAGACCTAATTTCTTGTGTAGAAATGCATGGCCATGTGTCTTTTCAGGTTTTTGTTCCTATTTTCCTTCTTGAGAAGAATTTCCATATGGAAATTAACTCTATCAGGACATCCTACCTTATCTTTTTCAATTTCCACCAGGATGAGCTCATCAACTATCATTTGAGTTCTTGTTGGAGTTGCTTCTTTGTGTTGCTCAAGTTCCCTCTTAAGGCCACTTGTCCTTGGTATATTTATTCTAAAATTATCTTCCTGTTCATATGAATCATCAATATCAACCACTTACTTACCATTTACATCATCTTTGTTCAAATCAACCTTGGGCTTACTCAAGAGTAGTTGATTTACCTTTAATTGCATATTCTTGTGTTGCAAGAATGAAACCAAAACGTTAGCCTTTGAAAATAGCTCCTTAAGTTCTATCATCTCATCATCCATTTCCATGATGATCTGATATTTTGTCTTTTTCTCTTCAGTCACCTTCAAGTCTACCATGTTAGTGTCAGTATGGAATGGCTTCTCATCTTGAAATGGCGCTTCGTGGTGTGATGATGACCCATGTTCAGCTTATGTAGCCTTGGCCCTTCCAACAATATTTGGAGAAAATACAAGCCTCTTACCTCCAACATAAGTTTGTGTCACATCTGTGCTAGGCAATATTTTGGTAGGTTTTCTTGAGGAAGAAACCTATTGATATGATGGTGAAGCCAAGGGTGTAGAGTGACTGCTAGATTGAGCTAGAGAAGAAAAATAATAATTTGAATATACAAAAACTTCACATGAAAAGTTGATCTGTGATAGCTGATGGAAAACCAAGACCTTCACTAACATATGGTGAAACAAACTAGCATGATGATTCTCTCTCATTCTCCTTACCTTCTCCACCATATTTACCATGCTCTTGTAGAGGTAGTGAGGTAATTTTAGGGTTTACACACCCGTGAAATGCATCAAGAGTCTCATATGATACTGATATAGCCTTGAGTATCTTCCCTCACATCAGAAGTACCTCATGATCATTTTCATGAGAGGGGAATATTATTCCAGCAAGTGCCTAAATGGAAAGATTTGTTTAGTATTTTCTTTGTATGCTGGCTTCAATTACATTTTGTAGCTACCAAAGTCAATGTAATATTCCCATTTAGCCCAAGCTAATGGGAATATCTTATTTTTCCTTATTTTATCTTGCATTTCATGTTTATGAATAAAATATGAAGGACATGTAAAACTCCTAAAATCCATGAAAAAATCAATGCCTATATAAACAGAGACATATCTGGGCCATGTAAATAATATCTTTCAGGTTTGAATGGGCTTAAATCACAATACTGGGTTGACCTTCACCAAATCAACAACACAGTCTAGGTGCAATGAACCGCATGGATACACAGCGTAGTTCTAGATGGAGGCTCCACATGTGAAAGGGGCTAACTCATTGAGGTGGTTTAGGGTTTGACAAGGCTTTCACCCTATAAAAGAAGGAGGAGGACAACAATAAGGTGTTGTTGATGTTATTATTTTCTGAAGGCATTGTCTACTTAGACATCCTTTGCTGGGATTTCCTGTTTAGGAACTCCCACCTCCTTCCTTGAGCAGCTCTTGGAGGAGTCTTGTTTGTCTAGTCCCCTATCCTACATTTGGCCAAGCCACATCTTGCATCTACAACATAGTTCTGCTTAGGATTGGGTTGTCCATGTGAGCTGCAGCAAGTGGAAATCTGGATCTGCAAAGATCTAGCTTGTATTGGAGCCTCTTCTCAGTGAGTGTGTCTTTTAACCTACTGGAAGAGTGCATCCATAGTTTTAGCTTTAGATCCATACATTGGCAATAGGCCAAAGTATTATTAGGGCCTAAAGCATAGACCCTCTCCCATGATTGCATTATTTTCAAAAGCAGAGTTGCAGGGTGTCTTGGCATCAGCTTAGAGGAGGAAGATCTCTAGTGATTGGGTCCTTCCTTTCACTGTGGTGATCCTTGGATTGGAAAAAAAATCCATGTCAGTTCAGATTTGATCTAATGCATATGTTATGATTCAGAATTTTCTGAATACTTCTGCAGATCTATGACTTAGATCTCAAATCTACTCACCGTTGTTCATGATTTGCTAAGATCCCCAAGGGGAATGTATAGAGGAGCCTATCTGGTATACAGATCCAAAATATATCTATCATTTCATGTAAAAATTTGCTTTAGATGTGATTTGTAATCTACTGCATGCTTCAACAATGAAAATAACTTTTTTAAGCTTATTCTGCCATTTCTTGTTGTTCTAGAAGCTCATTTTGAGGCTTTTGTCTTGTATATTCATTCTATTTCTATTATACACTATACAAGATGCATTGTGAATCCATTTTTCCAATGTATAGCTGAAATATGAACCTCCATGTTGGTCTCATGCTCGTAAATTGATAAACTGCATTATTTCTGAAGCAGTCTTTTGCATATAGCTACAACCCCTCTCTTTGGGTGATTTTCAGCTAGACTAGTTTGTGGGAGATCTGTTTAACCTACCTAGTTTGATTTGTTTTTTCTCTTCTTTTGGATTTAGATTTTAGATGAGTTGATATAAGGGATCAAGGAGCTTCAAACTCATTTCTTTTCATATATTTCTCAGGAGTGCGTTATTTCAGCAAGCTTGTTGCGCTGTTCAAATTTTGGAATATTACAGTGGTATCAGAGATCCTTTCTTGGCACAACCTATGCATTATTTGAGCCAATATGTATTAAAAGGGAGGATAACCTCTCACTGATAGAGAACAGAGGTATCATGAAAGAAGACAGAAGAAAAATTATTACACCATTGAAACCCCTATGTATGGAAGAATAGAAGGAGTAGAGTCCTCCAACACTCTTTCTCAAACTTTGCATGAGTTGGAGGAAGAAATCAGGGGAGTGAGGAATGGAAGATCAGTAGATCCCTTGAGGAGGTTTGCACATGAAGAAAGCCCCACTACTTCATATGATGTGTGTGAGCATTCAACTACACAATCTGTTCCACAACGTGGTAGCATGCCTACATTCTTGTCAAAGGAAGGAGGAAGAGGAGAAAAACCAAAGGAGGGATATCTTGGTGCATATCTCCGAGAATATGAATCTCAATCAGAGAGATTTAAAGAGCATATCAATTTCCCAGAGTTCTTTCAACTCAAAGAAGAAAGATCCTGCAGCTACAATAGGAGGAAAGAGTGCATGCACCACACTTTGGTTAGATTCTCTCTACCTACATTTGATGGATCACCTAGAGACTTAGCCAAGTCTTGGGTAAAGAAGCTTGACACATACTTTCATCTACATCAAGTATCGTAAGAAGAAGCATTGAGAATAGCAGTGCTGCATCTTCAAGGGAAGGCTTATGCTTGGTGGTTGTTTGAGTCCTCTTCCTTGAAAGGGAGGAACATCTCTTCCTATGCAGGATTCACTAGGAGATTAGTGACAAGATTTGATGAGAGACATTTTGAGACTTCTTGGGGGAAGAAGAGCAAGCCCAAGAAATATGAATCTCTACATAAGTTGGAATATTTCGTGGAGACAACTCCAGTCCTAAACATTGTTGAAGTGGTTAAATATTTGTTTCACTTATTACTAGAATCAAAGGCCCCAATTCAATAAGATATCTTTCCACAAAGAGAAGATCTGAGGATTCCTTCCTCACTAAGAGATCAAGACAAATTATCTCTTGATGATGGAGCATTCTCCACTGATGAGGAGAAGGGAGAAAGAAATCAAATAAGATACTCTAGCACTATGCAAGTAGGAGGAAATCTATTTTCATTTGGAGATGGAGATGAAGCAATGGCTTCCACTAGAGGGATTCTTGCACCTTTGCAAGGAATTCCAGGGAGTCTTCCATATGGGGAACATGAGCAACATGTGTCTTTGCTAAAAGACAATGAGACAGAACAAAGGAGGGGTCACACAGCTGATCCACTATCGGAAGATGGGGAAAGGGCTCCAATCAGAGGAACTCTTATACCATTAAGAGGTCTTCCTGTAAGAAACATGGTACTCACACAAAGAAATTAGATGGATTTGTAGCAATGTCACTATGATGTCCACATTTTTTTCACATTGTAATTTGTTTCTGCATCACATTATCTGTGGTGTACCATCCGGGAAACCACCTGAGTCATATTTGATGAAATATGTTTCATACATTGATGCTCTTTCAATTCAACCCGTTAGTTCCTAAATCCACCAAGTCAGTCAAGTAGAAGAAGACTGTTACCAAATTATTGCCCTCAGAGCAGCCCTGATGCGGATGAGAGGGCTCTCTCCGGGTCAATCTCAAGAAAATACCCAAAGGGGCTCAGATGATTAAACAAATCGAGAGACATTAGACAAACAAGAGAGGCTTGATTTTGTGTAGGTGGTATTTTTGTTGGAAAGGAAAACACCAGTCAGATGAGTGCCACCTCACAGTTCTGTCAAAGGCAGAAATGACTTTGATGTCTTAGATTCACCCATTCAGACAGAAATGAGGTTGAGGACTCAAGAGGCCCTGCAAGAAGCCAAGGATCTTCCTCTTCTTCAGACTGACAAAATGAGAAAGAAAATCAAATGTGTGCTTAAGGCAGAGTAATTAAACAATCACTAATCTTTTCAATCTCAATTATCATTTGTTTAATTTAGAAGAAAAGAGAAGGGAAATGGCATACATATAACATTAATGAAACTTACAGATACATGGAGAAAAACATCATCAAAACTCAGAGCCACAAGGATCCCAACACGTGCTGCAAAACCCTGGTCTTTCCTTTGCCAAAAATGCAGAAGTGTATGTACAATGAAGTGCCAAACTTTTCCCAAGTATCCAACCCTGAAAATGACTCAGAAAATACAATATATAGACCATCCTAACCCCTTCCCATGCCTCTAGGGGTCTAGCTCATCCTTCTATGGGTTGTTTCAACCAATTCTAAACTTGGAACTGAAATCTAGGCAGCCAAACAACTTGCCTCTATATGCTAGGGAACTGATCCATTCACTTAATTTTCACTTTTTAGTGAATGAATCCTCTAGAACAAGTAAATATGAGCCAAATTTACATCATAGCTACAAAATTACATCAAGAAAGACTGTGCACAGACCCAGTAAAACTATCTAAATCTGGGTCAATTTTTGAGCCAAGGCTAGCAATTTTTGGGCAACAGGCCTCTGTGCCGCCTAAAACTCAACACGCGCCACTTTGGAGCTGATTTTGGGGTACTCCTAAGTCCAAATCAGAGCTCCAGGATAGCTTCTGGAACTCTGATGTCTTCATGCAAACCAAGGAATGTTTTAATTTCCAGATGTTACTCTCTCCAAACTGCAGAATTTCCAAGATTCACCTTCACTGCAGCAAAGTCAGTAGTATATCACTTTTAAAAATTTTAAATTTTGGCACTTTCACTGTGACCATGAACTTTAAATTCCTAAGCATGCATAATTTAGCATAAAAAACCCAAAAATATCAATTTTTCCTCTAGAATATATCCCAATCATAAGCGCGCATTGGGTGGCGCGACGCGTTGGGCAGAAAAACCCGTTTTGCAACCAAAATTTTCAAAATGACAAAATCTTCTCCAAATTTGCTGAAATTTGGAGTGAAGGTCTCCCATCATGTCTCATGCTTAGCCAAGGAAGAATTGGCCAATATTTGGAGTGGATCCAGCCTTTTCCGACATTTCAGTGATTTTCTCAAGCTCGCCTTCAAGATATTCATTTTTGCTCTGCAAACGTGTGTGCAGGCCCAATAGTGATTTTTCATATGTCTGAGCATGTCTTTGTCCCTATTTGCCTTCGCCAAAAACTTCTCCAGATGAATGTTGACTCTCGTCAGGCAAGTCTCTCGCTCAAATGGTGTAATGTCACCTGGTCTCTTTCGGGCCAATTCATGGTCTTCACGGATTTGTCGCAACTCTATGAGTGTCTGCTGATCTTCCAGTTGTTTATTCAGCTGCTCCAAGTAATCTATAACCCACTGAGCTCTCTGAAACTTCTCATTCAGTGTGCCGATCTCAGCTTTTTGCTCCTGGATGATTTCTTTCAGCTTCGATCTGGGAGATCTCAAATCAACGTCGATGAGTATAAAATCAGTGTCTTGGCCTCCTTAAGGGCCCTCATCGTGCATAGGCCTCCTGCCTCTGTCCTGTACCTGTGCTGATGTAGAAGGTGAGACCCCTTCCACGACATGTGGAGATAGTAATCGCGCTGCTGTCGAAGGTAACGAGACCCCTTCCACCCCTGGTGGAGATAGTACTCGTCGTGCTGCTGCAAATAAAGCTCTGGTACCTCTCTGATAGGTAACACACACTGGAACACTGCTATGCTCTGTCTCAAGAACCTCAAACTGATGTGAAGGCTCACCTGCATCGTGAACAATCTCTGGAGGAGGCTGGGGATCTGCAAAGAAGTCACGGGAAATGAACTCATCCCATGTGATGCCCTGCAATCCAAGATGATGTACTACGATGATTTTGATGAGCGCATAATGATAGATGTTGTTATGTTGCTGCTCTGGATTCTTCTTCTACACTAGGGCAGTCATCCGCTCTATTTTTCGGCACATGAAATATGGAATATTCATCAGTCGCACTCTCGTGAAATGCATCAAAATTCTGATATGGTATGCATAAAGGCGTGAAAATCTACCCTCACAGCTGAAATATCTAATGATGAGTTTCATTAATGGCGCATAGGACTCCTTCAGAAACCGGAACAGGAATACTCTGCTCAACTACCTCAAATAACCAGGCCTAATGTAAGGTTCATAATATGCTCTATCCAGCTTCTATCTCTTATTCCACTCCTCACCAATGTTCGATATCCCGGTCGCCTCAGAAATAGTCTCTGGTCTCAAGGTGAAGTTCACTCCAGCAATATTTACATGACCATCATGCAAACGTAGGAAAAATAAGCGAACTAACTCTGGATGGTGCTGAATCTAAGATAGCATCTCACAATACTGAAAACATGAATGTTGTTGAAAGCATGTCATTGCAAGCGGGCAGGCCTGCAATTGAACCAAAGAAGTGGGCTCCTCCCTGACGTGCCTACCACTCTTATGAGACCTCTTCAGTACATTTAGCTCTGCGGTTGAATCATTTTCCTATTCATATCCCTGCTCATATGATGAATCTGTCTCTGACATGATGCTGAAAACAAGGTGTTTGACAAGTAGGTGCTGACAAATATATGATGAAAACGAGAGTTTGTTTTTCAATACCAAGTGTGCCACATATAATAAGGTGCTGTGGAGAAATATCACAGTGGGAGAAAGGACTGTCAAGTGAGATTTAAGTGTGAGGATAGTCACTGTTTGGGGGACTTAGGGATTTGGGGATTTATAAGTGATGTAGGAATAGGTGATAGTGATGGGGGTAGTTTTTAGGAACAAGAGTCAATGAAATGGCAAAATATAAGTGAAATCAAGGATATAGAAGCAGTCCTTGAATGTTGTGGAAATTAGGATTTCACCAATGATAGGAAGGGAGGGAAATCATGGTAGATGATAGGGTTAGAGGATTCAAAAAAATTGGAAAAAAGGGTAAAAGGGATATGGGACAGTGGGAATAGAAGAGGGACTGTGGTATAATAATGTGACAGTAATGAGAGCACAAATGAAAGTGGGATGGTAGTTTAAGCACCAAACACCTCTTTGCAAACCCTAAAGAGCAGATTTAATATGGGTATAGGGTTTACTCTTTCATTAACCAAACTCCAATTTCTTCGCTTCTAAACACACCACACATGAATAAAATCACTGAACAGGCCTTGCCCACTTACTTGGAGAAGAATTGAGCTGAAACAAATTGAGTTTTTGTGGAGCAGAAATGATTTTGGCCTTTGGGGGCTCTGTGCACCACACCCCAGCCCAACATGCTGCGCAGGCTGGATGCATCATGCCAGTGTAGTTTTACACTGGGAAAAATTGTTCTATGCGCCTCGCACCTTCAGTGCGTCGCGCTCCCACCCAATGCGCTGTGCCATAAATAGTGAATTTTGAGGGAGGATTTTTTAGGCCTTCCTGGTGTCAAAATTGGGCACATGATAGCTCGTTGGAAATATATTTGAGTCTACATTCCAACCCAAGTGGAATTTTTCAATTTGGAGTTCATTTACCCTATTAAAAATCAAATCTCCCAAGACTGGTCAAAATGAGAAGAATGAGGTTGCCTCAAGGCAGAGTGCTGTTGCAGTAAACGTTTGAAGGTCTTCCTCAACTCCAAAATTAGATCATGATATCTCATTAGAAATATATTTGTATCTAGTTATCATTTGATTAATCAATAAAGTCATTTGGCCAACCAAGCTAGGAGAAATCTTGATTTTCCCAAGGTCACTTCAGAGGTGCATCAATTCTCCTAAAAAAACTGTATTGTTGACATTTCTCCAAAACCATGACACCTGTGTAAAAAGTGAAGGAGGTTTTTATTTCTTGGAATGTTTTGGATAAAAACCTCTCTCAATTTTCCAAAATTCATCTTTTATTGCTCTGAAACATTATTTGAGTGAAACCTATCCCGATGTGTGAAACAAGGGATTTGTCGAAATAAAGCGAAATGAAAGGGATAATGGGATTCTAAATTCTTGGGGAAATTTTGGGAAGTAGGGAGGGATGTTAGGAAGCAGGGGAAAGTGGAATTTCAGATATTTAGTGAGGGTAAGGGGTCTAAAAGGTCAAAACATAGGCCTAGCCTAGAAAATTGCCAAGTTGTAGCAAGAAACTAGGGTTTGTGCAAAAATGAGGAATTTGGGGGATATCAGTGATGGGAAGTGTTTAATCAGGTAAATTAAGGATAGGGGAAGGTGTATGAACATCAGGATACAAGTTTTGAGGATGATTTGACCATCCAAGATAAATTACCTCCAAAACGCTAGGAGAGGGTGAAACAACCTATCAGTGCATAACTCAACATGAACAAGGCAGTAAAAGGACCCTTGAATCAGTATGATGATGAAAACCCTATGAATGATTGTACACTTAGTCAATGGTGACATGGACCGACATTTGGACAACTCTGGAAGGAGTGAAAGCAAACCCTAGACCTAGTACTGAGTGAGCAAATTTTGCTTGAAGGCTCACTGAAATGACAAAATTTGACCCTGACACCTCAAAATCATTTTGTAAGAGCATGTTTGATCACTGGAGGAAGGCTAAAAATACTGACACTAACAGATCCAATGGAGGAGGGAGCATTAGAAGAACATGCTACAGCATAGAGAATATGGGGGAGGTACAAAGAAAGGGAGAGCATTTTTCCTTTCACTTCATTATCTATCCTCACCTCTCAAATTGCATTGAGGAGATATGCTGCAAGGAGAGAAAATGAGACCATCATGAAGCATGGGAGGCAATATTTGAATCAAAAGAAAAACTTGTTTGAAGAACACTCTTCCCTACAGGAAGAGAGATGGTGGTCTCACATGCATGCTTTGGCCAAAACATATAGGCCTTGGACAGATGATAGCCTTCCATGGAAGACTAACTCCCAAGAGCTTCCTTCTTCTCTAAATCATGTGCACGAGCAAGGAGGGTGGCAAGGAATGAATAATAACCTTCCATCTCATACCTTTGGCATGGGAGATGACAAAGAGGAGAAGAGTGGGAGGCATGGCCTTCCAACATACACCTTGGACATGGAGGATGTCAAGGAGAAGAGAAGCAACATGGCAACCACTTCAGTTGGCGCATTATCAACGCCGTCATTGTTGGACACATTAGATCCCTATTGGAAATCCCAACTGTTGGTAGGATATTCCAAGGATCTTCATACTTGCATGATTTCGGATGACTGGTTGCATGAGGGGAGATATTCAATCCTTAAGAGATTCATCTATAATCATGGTAGAATCTTCTTGTCTAGAGCCTCCAAGCTTAAGGGGAAGCTTATACAGAGGGATTATAAAGAGTTCCATCTTAGCCACACTTATTCTATGGAGCTCAACAATATCATGTTGAGGAGATATTGCTGGGAGGGCTTTGAAAGGGGACTATATTAGCATTATCAGAGATGCATAGATCCTGTGGAGTTGGAGCAGAAATATGGCTCTAAGGGCGAATTAAATCAGCCCTCTCTTCCTTCCCTTGAAGAAGAGAGTAGATGTATGCACCACTCCATTGATAGGAGGAGAATTGTTGGTGGGGAACATGCTCTTAATACATGTATTTTATATTCTGACTTCATGTATTCTTACACCATGTTTTTGTAGGCCATGGATCCAAGAAGGAGTGTTATATATTGTCAATCTCATGGAAAATATGGGGCCACAACAATTGCTGTACTTGGCCACTCCCTTGGTGGACAAAGGGAGATCTTGTTTCATGATAGGTGCTTCCCTGAGGCACCAAACATATCTCACACATTCAGCTACAGTGAGATGGCATGGGATACAAGTAAGTGGTGGGAAAACTACTTACCACATCTTGGTTTGATGCAGGCAAGAGATTACGTTGGGTCCACATGTGGGATTATGACCTGCCTCCATATGTGCACCTTGCTATTTGTTTGTGCACTATTTTTCTCCCATACATTGGTGACATGCTTGTAATTTTTATGGGAATTTATGGAGGGAGGATAGGAAGTATGCATGTGCCTAATGAGCTAAAAAATCTCCATGCGTCTTGTGTCATATATTTCAGAGGGGACATTAGGCAACCCATGGGTGTTTCACATGAGATCTTGTTTCCTTGTGGAATGAATTTTGCACATCTCATATTGACTTCGGGGAAACAATTCAGGGGGTTTGGATTGGTGAGCATCTAGCTTATGATGGGAGGTTGATCTTTGATGATGTCACCAATGGAGGAGAATTATTGTAGCACTCACCTTATCAGTTGCTTGAGGACAAGAAACATTTTGGAGGGGAGGATTGTAATATTCCCATTTAGCCCAAGCTAATGGGAATATCTTATTTTGCCTTATTTTATCTTGCATTTCATGTTTATGAATAAAATACGAAGGATGACATGTAAAACTCATAAAAACCATGAATAAATCAATTCCTATGTAAACAGAGACAGAACTGTCACAAGAACTTTTACAAAGTAATGTTTTAAATCAAGATTGCAGTCAATCTCTACCAACCAACAAGACAAATAGGCATGAACTTTGATAAAGAGCGCTCAGAGAGAGTTCTGCATGGAAAGGGACTAACTCATCGAGGTTGGTTTGTGGCTGATAAGGCCACCCCAGGCAGAACGATGAGGACAATGAAGGGTTATGATGCTATTATTTCCATATCTGTTCCTTAGATATCCTTTTGGGTTTCCTGTTTAGGAACTCCCACCTCCTTCCTTGAGCAACTCTTGGAGGAGCCTTGTTTGTCTAGTCCAATATCCAGCATTTGGCCAAGCCTCATCTTGCATCTATAGCGTAGTTCTTCTTAGGATTGGGTTGTCTATGTGAGCTGCAACAAGTGGAACTCTAGATCTGTAAAGATCTAGCCTGTATTGGAGCCTCTTCTCAGTGAGTGTGTCTTTTAACCTCCGGAAGAGTGCATCATTACTGAGCTTCATCCACATATTTAAAAGAGGGTTAAATCATCTTCATGTTTTACACCGTATCTTCTTCATATCTTATTATTGTACAGAGTTGTGGTGGTGTCTTTGCATTGGGCCAGAGAGAAAACCTCTAGTGATTGGGTCCTTCCTTTCACTGTGGTGATCCATGGATTGGCCAAAAAATACATGTTAGTTCAGATCTGATCTACTGTATATGTTATGATTCAGAATTTTCTGAATAATTTTGCAAATCTGTGGCTTAGATCTCTGATCCACTCACCGTTGTTCATGATTTGCTGAGATCCCCAAGGGAAAGGTATAGATGAGCCTATTTGGTACACAGATATGAAATAGATATATCATTTCATGTACTGATATGCTCTATATCTGAGTTATAATCTACTACATGATTCAACAATGAAAATAACATTGTTAATCTTATTCTTCCCTTTCTTGTTGTTGTAGCAGCTCATTTTGAGGCTTTTGTCTTGTATATTCTTTCTATTTCCGTTATACACTGTATAAGCTACACTGTGAATACATTTTGCTGATGTATAGCTGAAATATGAACCTCCATGTTAGTCTCATGCTTGTAAATTGATAAAATACATTATTTCTGAAGTATCCTTTTGCATATAGCTACAGCCCCTCTCTTTGGTTGATTTTCAGCTAGACTAGTTTGTGGGAGATCTGTTTAACCCACCTAGTTTGATTTATTTTTTCTCTCATTTTGGATTTAGATATTATATCAGCTGATATAAGGGATCCAGGAGCTGAAAACTCATTTATGTGCATATATTTCTTAGGAGTGTGTTATTTCAGCAGGCTTGCTATGTTGCTCTAATTTTGGAATATTACAGTCAAGGTCTCTGCTCTTGAACCAACTTTATCCAATGTTTGGAATCCTCATGGGTGAGGAAATAATATTTTTTGAAAGAGTGAACACCACCCTTGAAATATTCACTGTGTCTTTCCTCAATCTCGTGGAAAACGTATTGGTGAATTTTTCATAAAAACCAAATTCCTCAACCTTTTGGCAAAAGGTAAGGCAACCAAGACCTTGAAATTATTTTTTGAGGAAGGGTGAAGACATGACCTCATTTTCTAAAGTGGTCTCATACTTGCTCACCTGACCTCCCTTTTTCCTCATCGTCTCAGTCATTTCAGAATCCATTGCTGATCCTATCTCAATGGGAAATGGAATCAGGGTTTAATGAAGGGAAAAATAGGGATTTTGTTAATTTTTGGGAATGAAGGGAGATGAAGGGGTTGTGGGATTCCTAAATTCTAAATTAAATTTAAGGGGATTGGGAGAGATGTTAGGGAGCAGGGAAAGTTGAAAATTGAGGGAACGGATGAGGGGAAGGGATCCAAAGAGGGAAACAACAATCCTACCCTAAAAATGTCTAGTCTAGGCTAGGGTTTATAGAAAAATAGGCAAAATGAGGAGTAGGGTGTGGGGAAAATAAGGAGTAGACCATGGGTAAAGTGATTAGGTAGGTGTATAATAGGTAGGGGAATGTGAGTGAACTCTAGTGCGAGGGTTTATTTCAGTAATTTATTAATATCAACATGAAACCAAAAAAATGAGACAAAAACCCTAGAAGAGGGAATTTATTCTTCCAATCACAAAATGAAGACACAAGAGATGTTTAAGAGGATCCAATTACCTATAAATGATACAATATAAGTTTTTTTTTCTGATGAATAATCCACTCCAAATGATTATTTGTGCCAAAATAGAGAAAGCACAATGATCAGAGGAAAGTGCAGTAAAAGCGCAAGCGTGTGTGAAAAAAAAGCGCAACGCTCAGGAGAAATGGCCCTCTTGAGAAAATTATTTTATTATCTGAGGGTGAGAGTGATTTTTCTTGCTATGGAGAGGTTTCTTGAGGATGGAATGAGAAAATGAAAACTATTTTGGGTCTTTTGTAACTTTGGAAATCACTTTTCACTTTTGGTGGTCAAGGAGCCCCACAAAGTGTTTTTACCTTTTGTTTCGAAACTGCAACTATAGAACCTTTGAGAAACGTATTTTGTTCATAATAGAAATTAAATTACACTTTAAAAAACCTTATTTATAATTTTTAAATATTAGTACTCCTTCAATGCTGGATTTATTGGTGAAATGACTGATTTTTTATGAGTTTGACCCTAAGAGCTAATGGTCACACTTCATGAAATGAGCTAAATGATGAGCATGGTCATGTGACTGAGATGGTGATGGAGAAATTTTAGTGGTGACTCATAAAAATGAATTATTTCAAGACCAAAACATGGACTAGAAGGAGTAGTAACACACCTAGACACACTAGCCAATAACCAAATTTTATTTGAAGACCTACTGAAACCATAAAATTTGACTAAAGACCCTAATATAACCTTGTAAGATCATATTTGATCACTGGTAACTGAAAATATTGGGACTCACTAACACATCTGATGAGCCCCATTATTGCAACAAGAATGTTGCAACTCCTAATGCTACCAACTTAAATTATCAACCCGAGGTTAGTACAAAATTAAGAGGTATCGACACTATATGTTGAGCATACAATGTGTTCTTCTTTGATTTATCTTATACAATGGAGTGAATCTCATGAAATCATAGCCTATACTAAATTCATTAAGGAAATATTAGTCTATTTGGAAGAAATATAAATGCTACTTGCCCAAACGTAAGCACTAATCTAAATTGTAAGAATGTAAAGCTTATGGTATTTGCAGGAATGAAGAGTACTTGTGTATCTGTGGAATGTAAAATTCGTGCTATGTAAAAAAATGTGAATCATTATTCTAATTTCAAAATGTGAAATTTGACTTGAAAATAAAATAATCCTATGCAATAATAACAAATTTTAATTGAAATCCTAAGAGCACGAATTCAAAGCAATAGGCCTAATCTACTTTGTAAAAATGAAATTCCTAAATGGTGTTTATTCTTTCTCAATCATGGATTTATATCCTAGGGTCATGATTTAAGCCCAAGAGACAAAAAAATATATTTTGGATCAAACATGGTCATATTTACATGTGCTACAAGAGTGCTACAAGAGTTTTCAAAGGGCGAAACATAATTGCTAGAGGAGGTCCTATTTTTCTATAGGAGGAGATAACTTACCGAATGACCATGTAAATAAAATTAAAATGGGATGGTATAATTTTTTTATTAATTAGGATATATTAGGACTCCATTCCAATTTTAATCACTCCAAAATACCCCTGTTAACACATGCTAAAAAATAACAAAAAATTACTACTCTAAAAACTGGAAATTTGAGAACTAGTGAGCTAGTTAACCTATCAAATGCCTAACCTAATAAAGTGAAAATGAAATGGGGTATTTTTTTTTTTTATTAAATTAAATATTTTTATGATGTAATACAAGTGGAATCAATTCAATTCAATCTCATTAATGTGTTCTAAAAAATATTAGAAAAATACTAATTTTTGTTACAAGGGACTTCTAGAAATTCTAGATTTGTGAGCTAGTAAACAAATCCAAGTATCTCAATCATAAATATGAATTTTAAAAGATATTATAAGGATAAATCATGCTTGTGACTCTATAAATAAATTTACAAAAAAATCACTTCAATCATTAAGGGAAATCCTACAGCAAAGGAGGCATCAATACTAATTGCAGAAATAGGAAAAGAAAGAATAAGAGATGCATGTTAATAAGAAGTGAAAATAATAAATAGAAATTGTAAAAAATGGCTTTGAGGCTCCTGAGATGGCAAGGACCAAGGAAAATTTGAGTCATATGAAGGATACAAAGCTTTAGAAGCTAAAAATGGCAACAAAATTCATTATTTGAATCAATCCAAGTACATCCCTGCTAGAAATTAAAGTGGGGCTACAAGAAACAAGTTTCCTGCACATGAGGACTAATAAATACATGCCTCTAGATAAAAATTCAAATTGGGAGTTATAAAAATCTACGGGGAAGCATTCTCTTGGAAAGGAGTAATATTTCCCCTCCAAAATCCCTTAAATAGTGGTCCTATTTCCCAACACTGGGAATTTGCATTGAATGAGAGGGAGAAAATTTGTAGATTTTCTCAGTCACTTGAGCTACAAATTTTATCAATAATTTCATGATATTTTGTTCATTTATCATCAAATATTGATCCTCCTATAGTGTGGATAAATTCCCTATATTATCTCCTTCTCCAAATCTTCATAATCTACCCAATATTCTGACAATATTCTACAAAAATAAATAATATTAGGACCAAATATGCAATTATCTCCGAACCTGCCTAATGAACATATTAAAGTTTAAAATATTTCATATAATTAAAAAAGGATACATTTAATGTGTTGAAGTATGGTCATATGGGCTTTAATTTATGTATAATTTGGAGGCCCATCATACTCCCTTGCTGAAAGTATTTCTCATCATCTCAACAACTTAGTGACCTAAATGTGTCTCAATCATGGCCCTAGTGGCCTTCCCGATCTGTCCTATTGCTATCCAACACATTTTTGTAGAAAATTTCTGCCTTCTTGTAGCAACTTAATTCCATATTCCAGTGGGGAACATTCTTATTTTAGTTGTTTGGTCATGACTGCAATGGTTATTTCCTTATTCTAAGAGGCTTGGGGCTCTTTTATTTTTCATTGGAGGGAGTTTATCTCTTAATTTTTCTTTTTATTCTCCTTTTATCCTTTATTCTAATTTTTTCAGACACCTTTAATTTTAATTTTCCATGTCTTCCTATTCTGGAGAGACATCCTTGACTATATCTTCAATTCTCGAAAAGCTTTTCTATCCATGTCAAAAATAATTTTCCATGTGTCACAAGGTTTGTGCAAGGGAACCCTACTGCCAATTATAAATTTCAGATCACTTAGGATTTCAATTTTTGGCAAGAGGAGGAATTCTTCCTGCTGATGAGTGAGGTGAAAAAAAGGTATTCCAATTTCAAAACAAGTTGATTCTCCCATCATAATGCTCATCCTCACAAGAAAACTCCACACTTCAAATTTATTTGTTCTCAGGGTCTACTACAGGGATTTTAGTGGAATAATTTTGCAAAAAAATAAATAATGTTTGTTTGCAATAGGTGAGAGATCAAGTACTTACCCATTCCTTACTGAATTATTCAAAATTAAACAATTTTATGGTCAAAAATTGTCAATATAGGGCCCATTTGTTCCTCTTGGGACAATCCTTTGGTAGGGAGTCTGTCTCCTATAGCATCCATGTTTCTCCTATACCACACAATATGTCTCTCCTATAGTAGCCTTGTTTCTCCTGTACTAGTTATGAGTGATCCTCTAACACCTTTAAATAAACTTTGTATCTATTATGTAGCACCCTAGATATCCCCTGGTATCATCTAGCTCAACACTCGATGCCTTAATTTGCCTTTCTAACTATTTTTTCAATGTGCATTGATACAAATGAAGTTGAGGCTTGTTCTTCTATTTATTTCTATGATAGTGGGCTCAGTGTACTTCGGTCACATGGCCTTTGCACGAATTCCCTATTTTAACTATTGTCCCCACTCCTCATAATCATCACCCTTCTTAATTTGTCACGTTGCGTGAGTAAGGGAGATAGATGCACTTAAATGGTTAAGGGTGGTTGAGACTTCTAACCCATACTTAGCTTATAAAACCTCATCTCTCATGAATTTTTTGACATGGCCTTGGTCCTGTTGGAGCATTTGAGCAAAGGAGGAGAAATCCGAATGTTGAATTCCTTTGACTATATATTTTACAAACTTTTTCTTTTAGTGCTAACTTGTTTTTGTTGCTTGCAAAGGTTGAAGATCACTTGAATTCATCAGAGAGAGATACATGGAGAAAACATTTTCTTTTTTCTTTTAGGCATACTAGTTGCCTCAATGTCGTTTTGAACTAGCAAGTATTCCTAGGCACCTCAAATGAGGATTTCACCTAACATTTTTTTTCTCTCTTTTTTTATCTTTTTCCAGCCCATTTTCCACCTCATGGAGGTTTTCAATCAATGAGCTAATCTCAGATGCCTCAAAGTAGGTTTTCACCCGAGATTTTATTTTTTCCTCTTATTTTTCCATTTTTTATTTATTTTTCTATCCTAATCTACTTGAAAAAAAAAATCTTTCAAGTATATGAATAATTCCAATGGAGCTATGTGCACAACAATATGACAAATAAACTCTTGTGTAAGCTCGAAATATATGCTTTGAAATGTACCTAAATTTTAGAGACCATATGCAACTTTTACTATATCAAGCACTATTGAAGAAGAGAGTGATGCTCCATCTTGTTAATTTTTTGGAGCCAAACATCAATATAACTTTGATGCCCTTGGTTTTCTTTCCCACCTGAGTCATTATTCATGTCTTCTTCTACCATGAAATTCAAATCTTCCTCTTTATGTTTCTTATTCTCTTGAACACTTGGAGGATCTAATGGTAAAGATAATGGAACTTTATCAATAATTGATTCTAATGTTTTCTCTTCATCAAGTGCAACCCATGATTATTTGGCCTTCTCATTTGAATCTTCCTTTACTAAATTTTTTTCCTTCAATGATATTAAGATAATATTTTTTTTTCAATACTCTTCCTGATCTAAAATGAATACCGTTTAGATCATGAGGATATGTTTGTAAGTGTTGTACCGCAACATTGTAAGTGGGTTGAGCTGATTCCTTGTGTGGGATTGGAAATGGTGGTACAATTAGTTGAGTGGGAGCGGATCTATTAGAAGGGTGTGGTTGGGATTGTGGTTTTGGTGGAGGTGGATCATAGGGATTGCATGGAGTTGGGTATGGAGGATATTGAAGAAAATATTAAGGATATTTTGGATTTCTCCCATAAGGTTATTTCCAACCTTGTTGCAAATATTGGTTTTGGGGTTGAGATGGATAATATTTCCAGGGAAAGGGTGTGTTCCAACTACTTTGAGATGGATGTGCATAACCTTGAAATTATGAATTAGATTCTTGCATCATACGAGGTTGACTAGGTTTCCATGGAATTCTTGGAGACACATAACATAGTTGGTTTGGTGATTCACTTGCTCCATTATCCTCTTGGTAAACTTCCTTCAACCTTCCTAATGATGGGAAATATTTAGTAACATGTGATTCTGCATGGATAACACAAATATCAACATCTTCATTTTTCTCATTTTGCATTCTTAGAATTTCTTCTTGTTCACTTAGATTTCTAAGAATATATGTTTTAAAGTTAA